>NW_021011502.1:1136897-1191330 GCF_003987935.1 Bombyx mandarina
AAGTAATAGCAATTAAGTGAAACAGTTATTCAAAATACCCAAATTTATTTTATGAGAGACGTTGAACATAATAATAATATTAAATTCGGCAAACATTATGGAATTGCTGGTAACCCCATCTAATACTCCCTATACAATGTCTAATTTAGTACTAAGTTAACGCGAGTAACACCTGCGCCTAGCACAAATACAAATTTTGTATCAAAGCATAATCCTGCCAATTTGCAACGTCAGATTAATGTGAACTTTCCTCTTGATGTTGGATCAGTTCCAATTTGGCTGAACATTCGGCAATTTGGATACTTTGCTTTAGGTTTTTATCAAACAAATTTATGCACACTAAGCCGTCTTTGTTTATGGGACATTTGCATTTGTGGTTAAAGGTGTATTTGTTATTTGTAGTCGTAAATGATTAAAAAGTATAAAAAGCAGTCGTCGTCTAAAGGAAAGAAGCTTCTGATGTAGATGTAGAAGACCAAGCGTATATATGAGTCGACTATTATCAAAGCCGGCAATCTGACTTTTGGACAATGATTGGTAAATCAGAAAAACGAATTATTGACTTTGTATTCCATTGGCAGTCACAAAACTCTTCGGAACGACATCTTAGATAAATAACAGGTTAACTATTAACCTTTATTTAATGCAGGTTTTGAACCGTATTCTTTGAAGGAGACGATTATATTCAAATCAATCTGTATTGACATATCAATAAAAATTTTTTGTCCAAATGCACAGATTGCCACCTTTGATAATAGACGACTCATATACAAGCCTTACCAATAATACAAACATGTAACTGTAGATTTGCAATTCTTCATAAAGAAACCATACCAATTCCAGTGCGGTTTGTATTAAATCCAATTACATTGTTTATGCATGATCTTGAGGAGTGATTTATTTAAAGACGGCAAAGCAAAAGTGTAAAAGCTTGGGTTTTTAGTCAAATGAGATTTTCATTTTGTCCCGCATTTCATCCACATAAGCATCCGCATATTCAGAAAGTATATTAATAGATTTAACACAGGCTAAGACATCACATATCATAAGTATAATTAACTATTTTATTGCTTTTGATAAAAACAATTGTGTTTGATGGTGAGTAGTCAAATAGTCGAGTATACAAGTATATCAGCAATGAATGCCAAGTGTGTTCTCACTCAATACATATCACATCTCAATATTAGCATGACTAATCATTTTAGAAAGTCCGTATATTTGTAAAACCACTTGGTTGGGTGCTATTCAATTAACGTTACTGAAATGTATCAGCACTCATCTTTACTATTTTCACTTTTAAGAATAAACACTACAGATCCTGTTAATAGGCTTACCCACATTGCTCTTGTTCATATATTAGCACTGGAAATCAATTGGCCGTTTCTGACCCTCATATAATAATAATAATAATAATAATGTTTTTATTTCAAGTATCCATGACTCATATAAATTGTTAATAAGACTTAGACCTATGTTAGTAGTTATATTTACATCACAATGAATTACTGTGGTAACATCCCATGGGAGATGGCACCACAGCGACCCATGTATATACAGTCCAGCCTGCTTGCGATCATGCTCAGGATACTGTTNTTATTTCAAGTATCCATGACTCATATAAATTGTTAATAAGACTTAGACCTATGTTAGTAGTTATATTTACATCACAATGAATTACTGTGGTAACATCCCATGGGAGATGGCACCACAGCGACCCATGTATATACAGTCCAGCCTGCTTGCGATCATGCTCAGGATACTGTTGGAGCTGGCCCTCACTCTGTTTACCAGAGATGCACATAAAGTGCTAACATTTCTAAAGCCCGTGAAAGGAGAAGTAATTACATTGCTAAGATAAATGTTTCTATATAGTTTTTGTAATAATTGATGAGCAGCAAGCAATCTTAGGGAAAATCTGTCGTGACTCCTACATGTAACAAACATCAAATGTAAGCCATAATTTTACTCAGTACACTTTGGAACTATATAGGTAAACTACAAATTAGTATTTGGTATTTATAAACTCACACGTCACTATTAAAACTAGAATAGCTATCTCAAGAATTGATTAGGTAATCCACTTTTGGATGTTCTGTGTGTATTTTTTTATTTGTTTTGTTTTCATGCCTTTTCACTGGGATTAGTCTTAACTAAAATCTAAAATTCTGAGATCAATTGTTCATACATTGAACACGGTGATGTGAAATCTGAAGATGACATTCAAAAATTACGCCATTTTTATTTTTATTTGTAAGGCCATTAATTAACGTATTAATATTTATGATCATAATTACAACAGCGAGTAATACCTATAGCATATTTTGTACGAAGGAAAACGTGTACTACCTATTTATAGAAACATCAACAGTTTTTAGATTAATCACGTACCTACATAGTCGTCCCACATTATGTTTTGAAAGCGAGGTATGTCTACTTAAATCGAATAGGGGTTAACGTAGCTAACCAAAACAATAAAATTAACAGATGTCCTTGAAACACGATTCGAATGGAAAATTCCAGTCACCATTACAAACGATGGTGTATTTAAGGAACATAAAAAAAACTTTTTCTGCCTAAATAGGACACCATGTTTGTTTAGATGACATGTTACCATAGTAAGTCACAACCCAAAATCGTAACAAAATTAAATCTATAATTCAAAAAAATATGTATCAAAATGTGTATGTATGGACGTTCACTTCGCCGATTTTGTTGCAAAGGTTGCAACACGAAGGTATTTTCAGATGACGTATTACAACAGAATATTTTCGTCAACGTAAGACATTTCCAAAATAAGTAATAATAAACTGTGTGTTAATATACACTGTGTCTGTGTGTTTTGTAAAATAATTGGGTTATCAAACTTTATATATGATTGATAAAAATAGTAGGTAGGTACTTACGAATAAACCTTCTCGACCTGTTTGGTCTCGACGGAGTCCACACCATTTCCATTGTAGTATTTACTAATACTACTACTACAATTTAATTGTTGTATTAACATCGTCATCTTGGAGAGACGTAATTAAGCCTTGAAAATAACTTGGGGGAAAAATTACGGCGCAAACCGTTAGGCCGCAGCGGAATTGCGTTGCACACAAAGTCGTAACACGTATGAATCTTTGTTCAAGTTTGTTCAAAATTAGGCTCTTCAGTGTTGCTCAGTTTAAAAATAATTCATGATAGATTTATTTTAATAATTTTAATTTATTTCATATTGTGTAACTGCTTACAATTGAAAAAACATACTTTTAATTTGTAAATGCCAAATAATCAATTTATGATATATATATTAATTATATAAAGGATCATTCAAAAGCAAGCGATCGATCAAGCAAAACAGATCTTTCAAAAGCGGTTAAATGGATTGCATATCTTTTGTCAAAACGCAATTTAAATCAAAAGTGGCTGGCAAAGGACCCTGTCCTATTTTCAGTATTAGATAAATAAGATAATTGTGCAAACGTAACATAACTAGTTAATTATCTAGTCAATCGCAAAAGAGACTTTCAAGTTTGAAGGGAGCAGACTTTATACAATACAATAGTGGCGCATCAACGTCGTCCTCACAAGAGCATAACCATTCTCTGTAAAAGGGGTCGCCCTCCCAACACTACTGCTAGTACCTCGTCACCGACTATGCGCGGTAACTCCATTCCCAGCATCAAAATTTTTAGTAAGATCATACCATGGACTTCGAAGGCCAAGTACCTAGGCACCACCCTCGACAGAGGGATAACATTCGGTCCTCACATTAAATCAGTAGGCGACCGGGCCGCGTTCCACTACAGCCGACTCTACCCCATGATCTGCAAGCGAAGTAAATTGTTCCTTTGTAACAAGGTAACACTCTAAAAAATTGCATACGTTCAGTCACGCGGCCCGTATGCACATAAACTCTCTCCAGATCATACAATCCCATTTCTGCAGGATATCTGTCGGAGCACCGTGGTACGTGAGGAATGCTTACCTTGACGGCGATCTAAATAAAATTTAGAACCGATACGTAAGCACCTTAAAGAAGCGTCAGAACGCTACTCCGACAAAGCAGCGTGTCACTATAATACTCTTATGGTGGCCGCCGTTAATTATCTATCCGAAGCATCACTTGTCGGATCCCCCGGATCCATTCTGTGCTTTTAGACCTGAGGGGGCACCTAGTTGATTACAACAATGCGTGCGACGAATGAACTAACCCACATACAGAGCCCACTGAGTTTCTCTCCGAATCTTCTCAGTGGGTTGCAATTCTGATACCGCGGTAGATTATGCGAAGTACTACTCTTGCTAAAACTAATGTTAGCAAATCCTCTCAGGTTGGGCCCGTGAGCTCACTTAACCGTCATGGTGTAGCTAAAATAGCCCTCTAGTCTATTTAGTAGATTGAGAGAAAATAAATAAATAATAACAATGATGATAAAACAATTGAGACTTAAATCTTTTATCTTATGAAAGGTGTTGGCATTCACTTTGTGACTTTTAAGAGTTCCGTTTATTACTGAAAACTAGGTGTTGAGGGGCTCTCTCTTTTGAGTTGCTGATAGTGAAAACAGTTAAACACATTTTATAGTTGCTGCCCAGTGCTTAGCAATGCATTAATAACAAACAAAATCATTTTAATGCGACTAGTCTCAAAAAATAAAACGCATCTAAACTAAATCGATACAAAAAAAAACACACACACAAAATAATCACAAATATATTATATTTTGTATTTTTTTTAATATGGCAACATATACTTGTTAAATCTGTGTGCATACGTAAGTAATTTAAAAGAGAGCCTGGTTACGTGAAAAATAATAATACTTCTGAACCACTACAACATGTCCGTATAATACAAGTTTTCCATAATGGGCACCGGAAGCATGACGTATGTCATTCTAAGACTACATTCCATTTCAAACAATATTTTGCTAAAACAGATCCAGAAATATTATAAAAATAGAATTCTATAATTTGATTTAAAAAAAAACAATATCCACTAGTAAAACTATAAATCGTTCAATAAAAAAACTGCGTGATCCATTCTAATGACGTAATCAACAAAGCGAGCGAAGTTAGCTGCGCATGTATCGATCCAACAAACTCACCGGTTTCGAAATATCAAGGAAGGCATACTCTTTGACGAATCAATATTTTTAAATCTTTCTTGTATCATATAACTCGATGCCGGTAAGGCAAATAACGTCATTACTATACTTTCACTTCACAGCCCTCGGTAACAATCACTCCGACTCACAGAGAATAATATTTCGGGTTGTTCATACAGCTGCACATTAAAATCGATTTCGCGTTGAAAATAATCGATGTGCCTGTTAAACGACATTCAGACTTGGAGGCGAACCGTGGACTACCAGTTTGCCGCATTCACCCCCGCTTATATACAATCATAGATATGTACACCCCTACTGGTGTTTTTAGGGAGCATTAGGTACGGTTCATACTGGCTGAAAAGTTTTATATTATATACTGTTATCCTTGTTTCTGACTTTAGGTTGGCGGAGCCTACGATCTTGCGATTGCATGCAGCAGAGATGCGAATGTTGCGATGGATGTGTGAATTAACGAGAATGAATAGAATACGTGTTGCCCCACTTCCACTTTCTCCGAGCAATCACTTTGGCTATGTCATTAAAACTAATTCTTCTGCGGGTTTCGGTATTGCACACTCTATCCCGAAGAGAAATGCCTAACATAGCCCATTCCATAGCTCTTTGCGAGACTTGTATTTTCGTCATAATTTGCTTTGTGAGCGTACATGTCTTGACCCCGTATACCATCACTGGGAGAATACAGGTTGTAGGACCTCTTGTGAGTCGGCACGGGTGGGTACCATATCTCAAGGTGGGTGGCGGCATTTACGTTGTAGATGTCTTTGGGCTCCGGTAACCACTTAACAGCAGGTGGGCTGTGAGGTCTTCCATCCATCTATGCGATAGTAAAAACAAATTACAATGCCCCAATATCTGACGACCTAATCAAAATGGATTATTGGTAAGGACTGCGAAAGGCAAGAGACCAAAAAGAATAGAGAGCATGTGATGAGACCTACAGTCAGCATTGGGGGGACACAGGTTGAAGAAGAGTGACAGATAGACATTACAAAGATATTTTTGTACCATCTTATAAACTGGAATAAATATTTCGTATTAGAAATATATTATAGGACTTACAATACGCCCAATGCATAATGCCATCAAAGTTTTGTTGGTAAAAGCTCTTTTTGATTTGGCTTTGTTTTATTAAAATACCATCTATGCTGACCTTCATAGCGCAATTCGTTTGGAACTAACTACATTGTGTTTACCATGAGGTCAGCTGCCATGCCCTGGCGCCAACCATGCCGACAAGACACGTATTAACATGCCTCCTTCCACCACTGCCACCAGCCAAAGCCAACAAAGAGAGGATAGTGATAAAAAACAAGCCTTGCCAGCCATTTCTACTCGCTTTCTGCTTTCTCGCACAAATAAAAGAACTTGTCGTTACGGTGCTGGTTTTTCTGTCGCATCATTTACTACAAAAGTATTCTATCCTAATTTATACCATAAGATGACATTTTATCTTTATTGCCATTACAGGCAGACCAGAAACAGCCTATGTGATGGTGAACCATCACCGCCACTCAAATACATTGGCAATGCTTGGGGCACATACTAACCGCTGCCTACTGCAGACGACTCTCCTCAAGCCTCGTTTGAAGATGGACGTGTGATAGCGCTCAGGCAACACCGCGTAAGGAAGTTCATTCCAAACTCGGGTGGTACGGTTTTTTTTTTACCTTTGTGGGCAGACGAGCATACAGCCCACCTGATGGTAAGTGGTCGCTGTCGCTAATGGACGTTAGCAATGCCAGGGGTAGAGCCAAGCCGCTGCATAGCGTTAAGTACTCTCCGCAAGCCTCGTTTGAAGAAGTACGTGGCAAAATATCTCTAGAAAAGCGCTTTCAATGAACACAGTGGTTCCAGATATGAACGAGCTATGTCTAGTAGTATATATGCGTACAAATTTCGGAGTAATTAATATAACTAAACAAGTGTTGGCAAAGACCCGTTTTTAATTAAACATGGACGCTCACATTACCATGTTTATTAATTAATTATCAAGTTAATGGCGCCTATCTATTTACTAATAATGTAAATTTTCTTGCGTTCATTTTTGTCAGGCGCTTAAACAAATAATTATCACGACTGAATTCACATTTACAGGAAAATTAAAAAACCTTTTGTTTGTTTATTATTTCGTAATAATAAAGATTCTAAATTAAAAAAAAAGACGTGAACTGAAAAAAATATCGTGAGCTTAAACTGTGTGATCGCTTTAACCGTAATTAATTTTAATTAAATAAATTTTATCAGAAACAGTTTGAATAAATGCTAAAAATAAAAATAATTCCGTCCGTGTGCTCCGACGCTCGGTGTCGCGCGCGCGCAGAAGCTCGATGACGTCACTCTGTTTACACCCCGCGCCGTACGAATGTTTTTTTTTTCCGTCTCAGCCAAGCGAAAAGCACCTTTAAGGACCGCGCTAAAATAATTTAAAAATCAATAGCGAAACGAATTAAAGTTTCATTATAGCCGTTACGTCGATTATCGTTTGTACAATTCTCGCGAAGGACGTCCGAAGCTGACGGGTTTTGTTTCTTTTGTTCGACTTCGCGGTCGGTTTTGTGTTTAAAATTGATTTCGACTTCTCGACAACCCTGAACGGATTGCACAATCGAAATAGCTTTACGGCTTGTTGAGAGTATTCGTAAGCACGTTGCAGACTAAGTACTTCCAAACGAAGCTCACGTTTTCGCAGTCTAAGACGATTGAGACTGACGAGAGTGACTACTCCCATTTATCCAACCACAGTGTCACTTTTTTTTTTTTTTTATTGCTTAGATGGGTCGTCGAACTCACAGCCCACTGGAGTCCATAGACATCTACAGCTTAAAAGCGCCATCCAGATATAAGTTCTAAGGTCTCAGTATAGTTACAGCGGCTGCCCCACCCTCCAAACCGAAACGCATTACTGCTTCACGGCAGAAATAGTCAGAGTGGTGGTACCTACATACGCGGACTCACAAGAGGTCCTACCACGAGTAACGCGGAATACTAGTACCAGCACAAGACCGGGTTTCCAAATTACGAACTACTTCCACCATTTTGGATTGTGGGCTCCTGTCTATCATTTAAGCCTTGTATCGTCCCGCTTTGGAGCAAACTTCACTCCCCATTTTCCTAGCGCCACAACTTTTTTCAAACTGGGTTTCAGGAGTTCATACTCCATCTCGTTCGAAGTGGCTGCTGGAGAAAATTAACAACGTATTGCTACCCATCTTGAGAGATGAGTTCTAAGGTCTCAGTTTTTACATTACAGTACCACGGCTGCCCCGTCCTTCTAGCCGAAACGAATTACTGCTACACGGTATTGATAGACGGGGTGGTGAGACCTATCCGTGAGGACTCACAAGACGTCCTACCACCAGTAAAAAATGATAAACTAAAAACTATTAATTGATATGCCCATACAATAATTTTGTTAAGGAGTACTCGATAAAAGTCAATAGCATAAGTGTATGTTGTCGAGTCCAGTTCCAGATTATAATTCACCCCATATCAATCATCTCAGCTCATTTCATTTAGTTTCATTTCAGTTGATTAGTGTCTCCAATTAATCATCTTCATCTTATTTCACTCCATATTATCATCTTTCATAAAAATATGAGTACCTATAAATTAAAATAAAACTTGACCTAAATGTCTTAGTTACCAGATCATAAAATCCCTTAAAAAAAGCAGAATACGGACTAGAGGGTAGACAGATTTTTCTGCCCTTAACATCCTACCCGCAGTCGTCAATCTTACCCGTGATCATGGTGCTTGCTACACACCGCCATAAACCTAAGAGATAGATAGACACACCGTAATACCGGGAATTCATTACATTTAAAAAAACGTGGTAAGACAAATTCAGATTAACGCGAATGTTTAAAATAATCACCTTTTATATTTGTCACTAGCGACCCGCCCTCGCTTCGCTTCGGAAACATTAAATTTTATTATTGATAGGCGAGTCCGCCATGTTGCGCGCGGTACGACAATAACTGCGGGTGACACCGCAGGGCGAAGCTAGTCTAAAAAAGTAGCCTAAGTTACTCCTTATATCATCATAAAATCAGTGAAAGTCCCGTCAAAATCGGTCCAGCCGTTCCAGAGATTAGCCGGAACAAACAGACAGACAACAATTCTGAAAAAATGCTATTTTGGTGTATGTACCGTATATAATTACATAATAATATATTCATATGCATGTAGTAAAAAGAGGCTATTTCAATATTACAAACAGACACTAGAATTTTATTTATATGTGTATAGATTATCACTGTATTGTTTATTTTTCATGCAAAATACATGTTTATTCGAATTATCAAAATTAACAAAGCAAAAACCTTCTTAAATTTACGTTAAAATTTTGTTTTTAAAGATAAGAAACCTTCTAGAAACTTTTCGATTTAGTTGAAACCTAGACTGGATATTGTTCTGTCTAGACTGAATTAACATTGAATATGTGACCTCAAGCGACCTAGTCAAAGTCAAAAGAACGACGCCAGTATAATTGGCGTTTAAATAATAAAGGTTTTTTTTTGCTTAATTATTCCTAATACCCTCGAGGGATTGTCCTCGATTCACTGAACGCCTAGGCAAGCTGGCAGGGCTCATCCTAGGAGACCTGCCAGCTTGACTAGGCTACCCTAGCAAGAGCAGTGCTTGGCTGAAAATACCACTGGATCGGAATCGCGACTCACTGAGAAGATCCGGCGAGAAACTTTGTAGGATAATGAAATGGCGGTAATATTTCTTCCATTGCCATCAATTCGTGGCTAGTTGGAGTTTGATCCATCCTTTTTAATTTTTACGTTAGAGATCAGTAAAGGAATATAGTATTGTATAGTATAGTAACTAATTTAAGTATCCACTCTTTTAGTATTCATCTTTAAACAAAATTTTAGAAGCAACTCCAAAAAACCACCACTTCTGTGAAGTAATACGGCTCGTTGGGAAAGTAACAGAATAAAGTTGAAAAAAAACAAAATAAATTATTACAATTTATTATAAATAACCGATAAATAAATAAATTAAAAATGTGTGCGTGTACTAGTGTACACACGTAAGAAGTGAAACTTCTTTATGGCCTTATTTTTCGAAAAATGATCTACATGCAACTTTCTAGAAATTGGTTAAATAAAGTTAAATTAGATAAAGTTTAAACAAAAGGATTTTATTATCATAGACATGAATACAAAAAAGTTAAATTAGATAAAGTTTAAACAAAAGGATTTTATTATCATAGACATGAATACAAAAAAGTTAAATTAGATAAAGTTTAAACAAAAGGATTTTATTATCATAGACATGAATACAAAAAAGATGGCGCGTAACGGAAAAATGTGACGCGTAACCGAAAAATGTGACGGTAAATTTTTTTCCAACGCCGATAAAGAAGTTTCACTTCAAAAATACTATTTAACTTTCACATTTAAGAAACAGATAATCTAAATATCAGCCTTCAGTTTAACACAGATTAAGCTCAGAGCATTGACTCTATTTTTTTAATCTACTTAATTCTAATTATTTACTCTATATTTAAAATTATTTTTACGGTTTAGTAACGC
This sequence comes from Bombyx mandarina, assembly GCF_003987935.1. The sequence continues at coordinate 1,147,558 of NW_021011502.1, forward strand.
GTTTTTTGAAGTCATTATTAGTATTATTATTATTTATTGCTTAGATGGGTGGACGAGTTCACATCCTACTTGATGTTAAGTGGTTACTGGAGCCCATAGACATCTACAAGGTAAATACGCCGCCCACCTTGAGATATGAGTTCTAAGGTCTCAGTATAGTTACAACGGCTGCCCCAGCCTTCAAACCGAAACGCATTACTGCTTCACGGCAGAAATAGGCAGGGCTACCCGTGCGGACTCACAATAGGTCCTACCACCAGTAATTACGAAAAAAAATATAATTTCTGACGATTCGAATACTTTAGAGTTCCGTTACGTAAAAGTAATTTTAATTTAATATTTAAAATATGTCCAGAACTCATGAAAACCGAAGAAAATAATCAACTTGTTTTACTGTTTAGTGTTGCTAACAATATTAAATCAATTAAATGGTAATTTTAAATTGCCAATAAAAAAGCTAACAACGAATTACTTAATGGCTTGTCACTATGATCATTTCGAATTTAATATCGCCAATAAGTATTAAAGTAATTTAAACTAATAGACGTGACAATATAATTTCCACTAACTCTGCTTGATTGAGTGAGATCTATGTGTCAATCGAAGAGTAGTCAAATTTAGCGGTTTTTTAAATACGATGTTATTTCTTCAACGTGGAATCCAGCTGTGAATGTGAATGAAGTACATACTTCATTAAATTTGTATCTGTCTGCGGGATTTGAGCACCGCCACTGTCGCATCCTATAAGAATGCATTGAGCTTTTTAACCCACAGATACAGCCCACTGACTGAGAGTCACCGGATCTTCTCAGTGAGTCGCGTTTCTGATCCGGCGGTAGTTTCTGCGAAGCACTTCTCTTGCTAGGGCTAGTGTCAGCAACGTTCTCATGTTAGAGTCCCGTGACCTCTCCTACTTTTTCGGTTACGCTGGCATAGCCCTCTAGGCTACCAGGTTAGGTAGGGAAAAAAAGAGTACTTTACCCATAAGACCGCAGGCGTTCTATATTACCCCGCCCTCGTTGCATTAAATCGAAACAGCTTAGCGAAAACAATAAATCGCAAGATTTCATTCGATAACAAATGAACAAATAGCCTACGTTAATATCGACGCTTGAAAAGCAAAAGTGACTAAGCGACAATAACTGCTTTGTACATAAATGATAGGCAATAACCATATTCGATGTGCAAAAAAAAATATATTTCTAGGTCTATTAAAATCATTTCAATCCTACAGCTACTAGCTAGATTCTACTACGGCTAGATTCGTTAAAATAAATTTTGTTTTCAGGTATTTCAACTTTAAATTAGTCTACTGTAAAGTTCACGCATTGTCGCTTAGTCACGTTTGCCTTTCAAGCGTCGATATATATAATCAGTACACTAATTTGGAGACGTGATAAGGCACCAGTGCGGTCACCGTGATCTTCTTAAGGAGATTCCCGTAAACTTGCATCAACGAAATAGTTTTAGGTTTAAAAACGATCGAGATCGCGTCATCAGATTCGGTGCAAGATATTTTGAGTTTCGGCACGGGCAAGGCGTCTCCATTCGTTTCTCGTGTCAGGGTATTTGGCTGTTTATAAGATTCAATCCCGTTACCTAGCGCCTGTTGGTTGGATTGGCTTTGTTTTCTTAAAACATAACCGTCATCTAAAATGTCGGATACCGACTGACAAGGTATTTGAAGTGGATGCGTCTTATTGTTCCGTGAAATCGTTTTGCTTTTGTTTTTCTTGCTATTCTTATCTTTGGCCAAAGCCTTTGTTTTATGAGGGCAGTTCGGTTTCATTTTGTCACCGGTAGTAAACCTTCTTTCTGGATCTGCTTTTGAAATGGCAGCCATATTAGTTTCGTTTATTTTAATTGGACTATCATCAAATTTATTCATAGCGTCGTTCATCTTTGGAGTTGCTTTGTTTTCCATTTGTTTATCGACGAATTTTTTTAGTAGGTCTATCAGTATGTGCACTGTATCTTTATTTGCGATCACTTCAGCGGGAAAAGACTTATCGTTGCTTGAGGACATTTTACATAATGCGCTATCTGTGAAGTCTTGCGTTGATGTTATCTGTGAACAAATTTTTGTTATGGTAATAATTTCAATGTTGTAGCTTCTTGAATTTTAATTAGAATAAATTAATAAAAATTGCGCAGACGGAGGAGTATGAAATTTCCCACACTTATAGGGAACATAGAGAAGAAGTGCAGAACTCTAATATTTATTTTAAAATTGTGCATTAAAAATACATTAAATTAATAAAGAAAACATTACACATACTACCATGTATTTGACACAACACATACGTATAAATATACTCTTTGTGTATTGTCAATAGTGAAACTTTTGTTATTCTTTAAAGTCTGAGGTCAAATTGAGAATAGATTAATATTGTTTGTCTTTAATATTGTTTATTTATAGTGTAGTTTTGGCGAAATCTGTATTAATATAGAAGTATAATAGTGCTTGACAGTAAAACCGTAATAATGTTTCAACTTTTAATTTCAATTATTTATAGTCGATTTTCGACTGCTGCGGGGACCACTAGTATAGATAAAAGCTCAAAAAATGTATACATCCGCAAAGTGAATGATTTTGTTGAAACAAATTCTACTATTCCCTAGATTTTAATAACAGTACTGCACGGCAATTCACATGTTTGTAGCAGGATTAAATGGAAATTTAGGAGGTTTAAATGACAATGTATTTTATTAATGAATGTAAAATGATCAACGATCGAAAAGCGACTATTATCACTGACGCCTCAAGATACAGATTCAAATTACGTCTTAAATTCGCTTTTTTGTTTTATTATGTACTGACATTTAAAAAGTAGCTATCACTCTTTTGTTTTATTACTGACATTTGAAAAGATACGATTTTTTAATTGACAACACCAAGGTTCGTCATCGATAATTACTGAAAAAAAAAGCATCCCACATCAAGGTATTGATGAACCGAAAATAATAATAATAATAAACTAGCTTAATAACTCATAGCTACTGAATATTACTTAGCCAAAAGCCCGTTTAAAAAGTTCTATCAGCTCTGTTGACAAACTGAACTAAGAAAGGGGAAACATAAAGACGAGTGACTAATGCGTGGCAAAAATAAGTGAGGGCATCTCTACAAAATAAATGTGAGATTGCAATATAAATGACCATAATTACCATCGTCATTGTGCATCAAAATTGCTACACGTCATTGTATGTTACAGTAAATTAGGAGTGAAGATCTCTAAGCTTCGTTCTAAAGCCGTGTCAAGTACATTTAAATACATAAAAAAACGATCCATCGGCAAGATTAGAACTTGGTCATAGCCGCATCGGTTGACACGAGTGCCCCAGACGTCTTATCCTTCAGGCCACGACTAACTTTCAGTACGCAATAATAAAAGTTAACTTCGTATTAAAGTGTTGTAAAGTTACAAATTCGTTTTAACGTAATATCACAGTGGCAGGCGAAGGTCGGAGGTGATTCTGTCGAATCTGGCTAAGCCATCAACGAAACTTCTCGAAGAAACTTTTTATTTTTATGATTAAAGGATTACTAGTGGCCCGGAGGCCTTTCCAGTTGCACCAGAACAGGTGGACGAGCAAAGGCTCAGCCAAGAGGTGTGGGATTTGCTAACAGCTGCCCGAGCGCCTCCGAAGGAGACCTAACAACTCAAGAGCAATTGCTTCGCGAATGAATCTACTGCCGGATCGGAATCGTGACCCACTGTGAAGATCCAGCGAGAAACTCAGCGAGCTGATTCATGGGTCAGGTTGCACATCGAACTCTTTGTCGAGTTCGACGAATACGGTTACCGGGGTCCCTAAGCCTGCTCCTAGTGTTAGAGCTGAAGGCGTCTAATGCAAATGTTATTGGGTCTGATGGATCCGTAAGGACGTATGGAGGGTAGAGGCAAAGATAATTGGCGGCAAATTGAAGAGTAAATCCAGCTTAACAATTCAAAAAACCGCCAAAATAGTGTTGGCTTTGCAAGTGGTGTGATGTGAATGTAGCGGTTGGAAGAGGAGTGAGGTGTGTCGAATTTCACGAAACTAGTTGTCCCCCAGTAGTCGAAATCAATTGAATAATTAATTGAAATTATAAGTTTGAACATTATTATGGTTCTATTGTCAAAGACTATTATTATACTTCTATAATCACTGATTTCGCCAAGACTACACTATAGACAATATTAAGTAGTAGTAGTTTTATTTTTCCAACTGGAAAGGCAAAGGGTCATACTATGCAGCCTAATCTTTTATATGAAAAATGTTAACATGAAGTGAAACTAAATGAAGTTGATTAATATGAAACATGGCATGAAATGAAATGAAATGAGATGAGATGAGACGATAAGGGATGAAATATAATCTCAGTAAAATGGTAGTCATTTATTGAGACTTTTTCAAAGGACTTTTTGGAGGATCCGAGAAGTTACGTCCAGCGGTTTTGTTTCATTTTCCTACATTTGTGCAAGATATTAAACGGTTAATAACAATTAACGGTTAATAATAATTCGTTATTACACATTTAAACCTGAGAAAACACTAAATAGACAAAATAAAACAATTCACACAAATTCGCTCCTTGCGTTCCCGCCAAAAAGTCCCAAACAATAATAATCTATTAACAATAAACAAAGGAGTATATGAGTCGTCTATTATCAAAGGTGGCAATCTGTGCATTTGGACAATTTTTTTTTATTGATATGTCAATACAGATTGATTTGAATATAATCGTCTCCTTCAAAGAATACGGTTCAAAACCTGCATTAAATAAAGGTTAATAGTTAACCTGTTAATTATCTAAAATGTCGTTCCGAAGAGTTTTGTGACTGCCGATGGAATAACAAGCCAATAATTCGTTTTTCTGATTTACCAATCATTGTCCAAAAGTCAGATTGCCGCCTTTGATAATAGTCGACTCATATATGCGTGTGTGTGTCATGTTTTTTATTGATCTAATTTATTTTTTATACATAATTAAAAAAGAAAAATAGCATTCTGCACTCCTTCTCTATATTCTCTATAAGTGCCCGCACTTATACTCATACTCCTCATACTCCTCCGTCCGCGCAATTTTCGTAAAAAGGGGTACAACACAAAGTTTTTGCTTCATGTATTAATATATAGATTAATGAACTAAACGAAACTTTTGGGGCTATTATTGAAACCACACGACTTGTAACAGCTGCGCCGTCTTAATTGGTCGCTTCTTGACCGACTTTTTTCAAATGCAGTGAGTGTTTTCTTTACCTCTACCCTCCATAAGAAAAACTAAAAAGATGTCGGCATTGGATATCTTATCTTATACCTTTAAACGAGCAATTCTTGTATATATATATAATCTGAATCTCGGAAACGGCTCCAACGATTTTCATGAAATTTAGTATACAGGGAATTTCGGGGGCGATAAATCGATCTAGCTACGATTTATTTTCAGAAAATGTTGTTTTCTTCGTGTTGTCAATAATCAACTTTATCGATAATGAACTTTATGACTCTTCCCGACATCTATTGGCGAATAATAATACTATTTTTCTTAATTAAGGGTAACTAACCGCTTTAAAGACTAAAGCGGTTAGTTGCCCTTAATTAAGAAAAATAGAAAACAACAATATGGCGTTATAAAAAAAAAAAAAAAAAAACGAGCAAAGCTCGGTCGTCGTCTTGTTCAAATAATAAGAAATAACTCGCACACCTCGATAATAAAAACCAAATTAAAAATAAAATATATTTTTCATTGCTTTTAACTCTTTTTAGATATTACGAATAGGTACTATTTAATTTTCTTCCAAACAACAATTAATTACTCACATGCAACAGCACCAAGGAAAAAATATAAAAAAACAAGTGCCGCACCATTTTCTTATTTTAAATCGAGACGAAGTCTCTTCACGTATAGATTTTGAAAACGATTATTGATATTAATAATGCAATCGCGTCATATACATTTACGTTATCGATTGCATATTATCGATAACGCGATATCGATATTGAAAATCGGATGTTACATAAACCGAAGGTTGTTTTAAAGAAATATCACGAAACTCTTATTTCATTGTTACTTATTAGCAAATAAAATGATTTCCAGACATTTGTTAGTTCAATGATTGCGATAAGGTAATTCATCGAAATTGTAACATAATTTTTTACTGTGGTAAGAAGTTTTATTGCAGAGACAAGGCCGTGTATCGCCGAGCTGGATTCTGTTTTTATTTCTTACTTAAAAACTGGTAACCTCAGGGAACTCTTTGCGCCGGTTTGGTGGAGGAGCTCATGGGGCTCAACCTGCCCCAGTAAGAGCAGTGCTTGGTTAAATCTACGACTGGATCGAAATCGCGACCCATTTAGACGATCCGGCGAGAAACTCAGTGGGCTGTGTCTGGGAGTCAGTTTGCTCATCGAATGCTTCCACGGTGTACAACATCAGGTAGTAAAAATCAAACCCGCAAAACTATAATTTGCGTAATTACTGGTGGTAGGACCTCTTGTGAGTCCGCGCGGGTGGGTACCACCGCCCTGCCTATTTCTGCCGTGAAGCAGTAATGCGTTTCGGTTTGAAGGGTGGGGCAGCCGTTGTAACTATACTTGAGACCTTAGAACTCATATTTCAAGGTGGGTGGCGGCATTTACGTTGTAGATGACTATGGGCTCCAGTAACCACTTAACACCAGATGGGCTGTGAGCTCGTCCAACCATGTAAGCAATAAAAAAAAAACTCAATTCACATGTTCTTTTGTAGCCTACCCACCCGTCAAGTCTAAACCCATTGCTTCGCGATACAAATAGTATCTGCCACATAGGAGATTGGAAAATTAGATTATTGACAGTTTACCAGGCAAGAATGCGAGTAAGCAGGCATTCCATTGCGTTTTTATTTATAAAATTAGGCAGACGAACTACTATTATTATTCAATGATTAAAAGATAGGGTAAAGTTTGAGAGCTGCCATCCGCGACAAGGTTTTTTTTTATATATACTAGAGGTCCCGCAGTAGTCGAAATTCGACTATAATTACTTGGAATTGTAAGTTTGTACACTATTATGATTGTATTTTATACTTCTATAATCACAAATTTCGCCAAGACTACACTATAAAATATATTAACAAAGACAAACAATGTTTAATCTATTCTCAATTTTACAACAGACGTCAAGAACAAAAGTTTGACAATAAATAGTATGCATGCGTGTGTGCGTCAAATACATGGTATGTAGTGTGTGTAATGTTTTCTTTATTGATTTAATGTATCTTTTATGCATTATTTTAAAAAAATATTAGCATTGTGCACTTCTTCTCTATATTCTCTATAAGTGTGGAAAATTTCAAACTCCTCCGTCCGTGCAATTTTCGTAAAAAGGGATACAAAGTTTTTGCTTCACGTATTAATATATAGATAGGTACAGTACTTTTTCAATTCTCTAGATCTAACTAGCCCCTCTAGAGCTAACGGAGCCCCAAACGTTGGTCCGACCAGATCTCCGAGCAAACCAGCGGACCACTTAGCGCTGCACTACACCAGGCAACTAACCGGAATCGATGGAGGCTGACAGTCGACAAGCTAAAACGCAGTCACGATCCTCAGCAATGAGGGAGCGATGGAGAAGAAGAGATCTAACTAACTAACAGTCGATCAAAACAATATATTTGTAATCGCTTAGATCGTACGTTTTTAATCACGTTCATATTAAAACTTATAGAAATCATTTTCTTAACTAAATCGATAAATATGCACTAGCATGATTACAAAATAAATTTATATATAAATCTTAGAATCGATTAGAATCTTTCTGTCTGTATCGTGATTTTAAGGAAAATGAGAGGTCTGGCCGTAATAATTGTCGTTCAAGCATTATTGTCGCAGGTGAGTTTTAAAACGCAATAAAATTATTGCAACGGGTTGTTTTTTTAATTTTAATTTTTTTATTTATTTATTTATTTATGTACACACAGAAAACAAGACACAGTACAGAGTAATAGGAAAATTATGTACAAAGGCACTGCTTATTTCTTTGAGAAATCTCTTCCAGCAGACCTGCGAGAGGATAATGAGAATAATAAGAAAAAGTGATGAGTGTGTGTAGAACAAATAACACATAACTAAAATAACAAATACAACATGAGAATTATAGCACATACACATAGCAAATATTAAATATTAAATATTACATAAATTTTATATACCGTCGCGGTAATTACTGTCGTTGAGCATTTGTAGTATACGCAACATTGAATTTTCGTTTTAAATTCGATTTTTATAAGTTTTTTATACATTACTAAAGTATTATCTATATATTAATACGTGAAGCAAAAACTTTGTATCCCTTTTTACGAAAATGGCGCGGACGGAGGAGTATGACATTTTCCACACTTATAGAGAATATAGAGAAGAAGTGCACAATGCTAATATTTTATTTTAAATAATGCATAAAAGATACATTAAATCATTAAAGAAACCATTACACACACTAAATACCATGTATTTGACGCACACACGCATGCATACTATTTATTGTCAAACTTTTGTTCTTGACGTCTGTGGTCAAATTGAGAATAGATTAAAATATTGTTTGTCTTTATTAATATTTTGTTATAGCGTAGCCTTGGCGAAATTTGTGATTATAGAAGTATAAATTACAATCATAATAGTGTACAAACTTACAATTTCAATTTCAATACAATATTCGAATTTCGACTACTGCGGGACCTCTAGTTAAAGTAAAAGCATTATTAAAGTATTATTAAAACATTATTAAAGTATAGTTACAACGGTTGCCATACCCTTCAAACCGAGACGCATTACTGCTTCATGGCAGAAATGGGCAGGGTGGCGGTACCAACCCGTGCGGACTCACAAAATGACCTACCAGTAAGACCGCAGGTGGAAAACTAAAATTTACTCGATATTTCTCTTCAAATAGATAAAACTGTGTTCCCCTAGTGCTTCCTACAAGGATCTATTTCACTAAACGTTTAAGCTAGACGCTAAGTAATACACAAAATCATTATCAAGCACCACCCTTAAGAAGGTCGTTACATTTAACACCAATAGATGGCGCGCATTTCAACAATTAGCATGACTTGAAAACAGTGTATAAAAGACTCTCCAATGACAAGACAGCCTCCAATGCTATTATCACATGTCATTTCGGATCCTCCCGATCCACTAACGGTGCTTCTAGGTACCTCAAGCACTGGTCATCGTTCTCGTCGAACCCGTCGCTTGCGACGAAGGACTCGACGAGTAAATTAACCCTCAGACACAGCCCACTGAATTTCTCGCCGGATCTTCTCAGTGGGTCGCGTTTCCGATCCGGTGGTAGATTCTGCGAAGCACGGCTCTTGCTAAGGTTCGTGTTAGCAACGTCATCAGGTTTGAGCCTCGTGAGCTCACCTACTTAGTTAAGGCTTTGCTGATATAGCCTTTCAAGGCTATCAGCTTAGGTAGAAAAAAAAAGCTATTATCATCATATTTGAATATACATATGATCATAATAAAGCCTTTATTTCCCATCATCTAAGTAATACATGTAAATATTCTTAAATATATATGATTTTTACATTTTGATCTATTTTCAATTTTACACTTTTTTTATATTAGATTTTTTTTCTTCTATGTTGTTTGATTGGTTAGCTCATATTATATGCAAATTTACAAATAAAACCTAGACAGTACAATACCTCTAAGGGCAGTGGGCATGACGTATTTTACGTACGAAGTAGAACATGATGAGGTTTCTATTTTAACCAGACTTCCATAAAAGAGGTTTTATTTTGTTTACCAATTATTTATTTATAAATATTAGAGGTCCCGCAGTAGTCGAAATTCGACTATAATTAATTGGAATTGTAAGTTTGTACACTATTATGATTGTATTTTATTCTTCTGTAATCACAAATTTCGCCAAGACTACACTATAAAAAATATTAATAAAGACAAACAATATTTAATCTATTCTCAAGTCAAGAACAAAAGTTTGACAATAAATGAATAAATAGTATGCATGCGTGTGTGCGTCAAATACATGGTATGTAGTGTGTGTAATGTTTTCTTTATTGATTTAATGTATCTTTTATGAATTATTTAAAAAAAATATTAGCATTGTGAACTTCTTCTCTGTATTCTCTATAAGTGTGGAAAATTTCATACTCCTCCGTCCGCGCAATTTTCGTAAAAAGGGATACAAAGTTTTTGCTTCACGTATTAATATATAGATGTATACTATGTACTATTTATAACATTATTTTTATATTTGTCTCCAAATGCAAGAATCGCGTCCTTATTAAAAACGTAAATAGCATTGGTAACAACGCGATTTAAAATTACGTTCTTGGCATTGGATTTAGATTAATTTAAACTAACAACTTTAACATTTTGTGTATTAAAATTAAACCTAATGGCCAAATTGAATTGTTTATCAATTAACGGAAAGCTTATCTCCGTTGGAAGTAAACAAAATTAGCGCTAAATATTCCTATGTTTAAAACGTAATATGATTTTATTAAAAAAAATTATTCGTTTTATGAAAATAGCAACTATTATAAAACTTTTAAGGACAAAAAGCTTCCCGTACCGGGAATCGAACCCGAGCCTCACGGGTGAGAGCCGTGTATCCTAGCCACTAGACCATACGGGATATATCCTTTGGAGCAGAATTTAATTTCATATTGTGCTTTGCAATTTCAGACAGCTTTAGTTACCAACTCACTCCAAGTTCAGAAGTTAATTTTAACTTGATTGAGTGGTATCTAACTGCATTAAAACAAGCTTTAACTTTTATCGATAAGTTCAGAAGCTTTCTTTATCTCAGACAGGGTGCTGCTTAATACGGAAGATGTTCCGGTCATCGTTCTCGTCGAACCCGTCGTTCGTGACGAAGGGCTCGACGAGTAAATTAACCCTCAGACACAGCCCACTGAGTTTCTCGCCGGATCTTCTCAGTGGGTCGCGTTTCCGATCCGGTGGTAGTTTCTGCGAAGTCCGCCTCTTGCTATGGTTCGTGTTAGCAACGTCGTCAGGCTTGAGCCCCGTGAGCTCACCTACTAGTTAAGGTTACGCTGTAATAGCCTCTCAAGGCTCTCAGCTTAGGTGGGAAAAAAAGGAGGATGTTTGGCTCTTATCTGACACCCCTGGATACTTTTATCGCGAAGATGAAACTGAAGACAGACATACTGCCAGATCTCTAGATGCTGTTAATTCGTTCTGTGTGAACTAAAAGTTAAAGTATAGAAATGTTTTTTTATACAAAAACTAGCGACCCGCCCTCGCTACGCTTCGGAAACTGTAATTTATTATTGATTTCTCCACCATTTAATGGATGTTATTATACATATGAACTTTCCTCTTTAATCACTCTATCTATTAAAAAAAACCGCATCAAAATCCGTTGCGTAGTTTTAAAGATTTAAGCATACATAGGGACAGACAGATAAAGGGACAGAGAAAGCGACTTTACTTTATACTATGTAGTGATTGACGGTAGTTAGCGCAAAATTCAAATGTTGACGTCCAAACCGTAATCGACCGCGTTCACGGAAACTGTAAATTTTCTATACCTCGGAAATAATATAGTGACGGTATAAAGGTGAGATAGAACCGTAAAAGAGCTTTTAATTATGTCTCTGACTCCCAAAGAGCGAAGAAAATACTCCTCTGCAACGAATACTTTCAATATTAATTTTAAAGTACAACTATCTATCACCGTCAGCCTGCAGACGTCCACTGCAGAATCCTCCTCCTCCTCCTCGCGTCGTTTCCTCACTGCTGAGGGTCGTGACCATTATAATTCGACATGATTTTACTCCAGGTAATGTCCCGCCAGCGCCTCCGATCATTGGCCGCATGAAGAGCGTTGTGGAATGGGATCTCTAGTGTGGTGCGGATTTGGTCGAACCACCTTGTCGGACTGCGCCCGCGCGGTCTCTTTCCCTCGATCTTCCCTGTCACGAATAATCTCTCTAAGCTATCCGCAGTTTTCCGAGCAATATGACCGAAGTACTCGAGTGCGCGGCGAAGGCAGAGTGTGGACAGTCTTGTCTTGATCTGCAGTTGATCTCAGACACTACAGAATACATGCCTAAAAATATGGCTATTTACAATCAATTAAATCTACTTTTACGGTTTGATCTGGCATTTTTTATTATAAATTTCGTGTCACTGTGTTCATCTCACATTAGGTATTGTATGCATTGACTTCGAACCCATGTGTCAAGAGGTTTTTACTAGTGTAGATTAAAAGGAAATCTCAAGGTCAACCTGTCAACCTTAAGGAGTCGTGAAGTAAATACAGTTCGCCTAGAAAGATAAGGTATATTTGTGGCATAGACCAGCAAGATTCGTCGTGGCCTAAGGGATAAGACGTTCGGTGCATTCATGTTGTGCGTTGCACAGGTGTTAGAATACCGCAGGCGGGTACCTTTTTTTTTTTTTTTTTTTTTATATGATTGAAGGATTACTGGTGGCCCGGAGGAAATACGTACTTAACAAATGTTCACGATTGACTTCCACGTTGAAGGAATAACATCGTGTAATAAAAATCAAACCCGCAAAATTATAGTTTGCGTAATTACTGGTGGTAGGGCCACTTGTGAGTCCGCGCGGGTAGGTACCACCGCCCTGCATATTTCTGCAGTGAACACCAGTCAAAATATATACACACCGATATATACACATAAGATTATAAAAAAGGTTTTTATTTTTTCCAGGAAATCTTCGCACAGTGTCTTCGAGGATGCGACATTTTAAAGTCAGTTCCAAGGACCTCTTGCAGTGCTCCGATCCAAATTCTGCAGCCTTCAGTCACCGGGACATTGGCGGAAACATTGGCTTTGCTTACTGTGACCAGTTTGTTGGCCACGAAATTGCCAAACATGGGCGCTCCTCCATATGGCTGTGGGCAAGGATTGCCTTGTAGACAGGGCTGTGGATGTACTCAAAGTTACATTTAACATTTCAAATGCGGTAGCAGCCAATCCTTTTATAAGCTACTAGCTGACCCGGCAGACTTCGTAGTGCCTCAATCGATAAATAAAAGACCTAAACTTTTGTATAAAATAAACTTACAACAAACAAAAGGAATCCGTCCTACGGGGAACACATCAAAGGGAAAACAAAATTGTTAATAAAATAAAATTGTTATTTTTATTTAATTCCGCTCATTTTCATATTTATCTAACTTTTAAACCTTCTCTGGACTTCCACAAATAATTCAAGACCAAAATTAGCCAAAGCGGTCCAGCCGTTTTCGAGTTTTAGCGAGACTAACGAACAGCAATTCATATTTTATATACCTATATCTATATATATCAAAGAAAGTCGTGTTTGTTACACTATTTATAACTCAGGAACGGCTGAACTGATTTGGCTGAAAATTGGTGAGGCGGTAGCTTAAAACCAGGAGAAGGACATAGGATACTTTTTATCACGTTCCCGTGGAGCGCGACATGAAACGTGGTATAACAAAACGCAACTGATATGGAATAACAAAACGCAACTGACAGCTAAGCGTAATATATTCTATGGTTAATTATAGTAGAATTTTGAAGTGAGACTTTTTGGCGGGAACGCGAGGAGTGAAGTTGTGTGATTTGTTTTATTTTGTCTATTTAGTGTTTCTTCAGGTTTAAATGTGTAATAATGGTGGTTTATTAACTGTTTAATATCTGTGAAAGTGCACAAATGTGGGAAAATGAAACAAAGCTGCTGGACGTAACTTCTCGGGTTCCTCCAAAAAGTCCACTGAAAAAATCTCAGTAAATGACCACCATTTTACTGCGATTATATTTCATCCCATATCATTTCATTTCATTAAATTTCATCCCAGTTGATTAATGTCTCAAATTAATCATCTTCATTTCATTTCACTCCATATTATCATTTTTCATAAAATTAAGAATACAAAGTAAAATAAGACATGACTTAAAGGTCTTAGTTACCAGGTCATAAAATCTCTTAAAAAAAAAAAAAAAAGAATTTTGAAGTTGACGGGTTGATGTGTTTGAAACAAACCGTGTGGCGGAACAAAGTTCGCTGGGTCCACTAGTAGGTATATAGATAAAGCTACTATTATATGCAAAGATCTGTCAAGAGCGACATAAATAATTAAATATACAATCTATGGCTGCAATCAACTCTAACAATGAACCTAAAACTAAAACCTTAAAAAATAACAATGGTATTTACAGAAATAATTAGTAGTTGCATCGGCGAATGGTTTGGTCCCTAAAAGCCTCTCAAACCATCTCGAGAGGCTTGGTCTCAGCAAAAAGTCGGTGGTGGCTCAAATGCCAAAAGCAGTCTTGCTCGACAATGCCCGTATAGTTCGCCGGTTTCTCTCCCAATAGTCCCTAACGCTCCGGCCGATTGTTGCCCACCTCGCCGGAGTGTGTCCTGCCGTCTTCCCAGGCGAGGCAGTGTTTAATACACATAATAGTAATAATAATTTAATAACTAAATTATTAAAAGGAGTCCCTTTACGCAAGGTTCCGAACCTTTTTGCTATTTACTTAAAAAGCCTTATAGCGCTAAGGCCCCCCGGACCAAGGGTCTCGACACCGAATGGGACAAAAACATATTCGAGGCCTAGACCTCTGTACTTGCATGCTTTGGCTCAGTCGCTTTACAAGCCCCACCATTTTAAATTAAATTGTTTCAAAGTTTCGCGACTTTATACAGAGCATTATTTTTTTAACGGGTTTTTACCAATATTTTCACCTTTACTGTAACACGAATAATGCCTTTATGCAATTGTTCGGAAAGAAACTGTCGATGCCGTAAGTGAGTTGTCGAGTTCCACTGGTAACACTCGGACGCGGGGTAATAATAACTGGGAACAAATCATGCACTGTAATCTGGCCCTAATTTAGGGTTCCCTGTGTTATGGCTAGGAGAGACTGATAAACATACTAATCTTATACCTTTAAACGAGCAATTCTTGTATATTAATATATATGTATATAATCTGAATCTCGGAAACGGCTCCAACGATTTTCATAAAATTTGGTATACACGGGATTTCGGGGGCGATAAATCGATCTAGCTACGATTTATCTATATATTAATACGTGAAGCAAAACCTTGTATCCCTTTTTACGAAAATTGCGCGGACGGAGGAGTATGAAATTTTCTACACTTATAGAGAATATAGAGAAGAAGTGCACAATGCTAATATTTTTTTTAAAATAATGCATAAAAGATACATTAAATCAATAAAGAAAACATTACACACACTACATACCATGTATTTGACGCACACACGCATGCATACTATTTATTGTCAAACTTTTGTTCTTGACGTCTGTGGTCAAATTGAGAATAGATTAAATATTGTTTGTTTTTGTTAATATTTTTTATAGTGTAGTCTTGGCGAAATTTGTGANATTTTTTTAAAATAATGCATAAAAGATACATTAAATCAATAAAGAAAACATTACACACACTACATACCATGTATTTGACGCACACACGCATGCATACTATTTATTGTCAAACTTTTGTTCTTGACGTCTGTGGTCAAATTGAGAATAGATTAAATATTGTTTGTTTTTGTTAATATTTTTTATAGTGTAGTCTTGGCGAAATTTGTGATTATAGAAGTATAAAATACAATCATAATAGTGTACAAACTTACAATTCCAATTAATTATAGTCGAATTTCGATTACTGCGGGACCTCTAGTTTTCAGAAAATGTTGTTTTATTCGTGTTTTCACTAATCAACTCTTCCCGACATCTATTGGCGAATAATAATACTATTTTTACTGCTTTAAGACACGACAAGATGGCGTTATAAAAAAAAAAAAAAGCCGCGTAAAGTTCGGTCATCATCTAGTATACGTTTAAATGTGTATACAACGTGTCCCAAAATTCAATGATTAGCCGGTATCGGTGTATGGTCGGGTCAATAACTATTGGCTATGGTCCTATTTGGAACTGCGATTAATAGTTATGTTACTTAGGTAGCTAATACAAAAAAAAAATGTGGGGATATGTTCACATTTGTAACCCACAGTATCTAATCATAGGGTGTAGGGTATCAAATTAGAACATTAAAAAAAAAAAAGTTAATGTAACTTTGAAACAAAAAAGAGTTGGATTTTTTTTGTTATTTTTCCATGATTAGTTATTGACCGGACTTACCGACTTATCGATGAATTTTGGGACACGCCATATAGATAATAAAGAGCAAGAAAATCTGCTCAGCGCCCAATGTTTGCCCGAAGTCGAAATACACGACCCTCGCGGCAATTGTCAGGGGTGCTAGCTATAGTACCGCCGAGTCAGACTAGAAAGAAGGTCGACTGTTTGCCATTTCATTTTTTTCATTATCATTTTTCATAAAAATAAGAATGTAAATTAAAATAAGACTCGACTTAAATGTCTTAGTTACCAGGTCATAAAATACCTTTAAAAAAAGCAGAATACCGACTAGAGGGTAGACAGATCTTTCTGCCCTTAACATCCTACCTGCAATTTTCAGTTTTCTCGCGATCATGACGCTGGCATTGTCTGTTTGCCGATTTGTATCCATGACTCAGTCGCTCCAGCTGTAATAGCTATATGATTATTTAGTTCTTTGTCAAGTTTAATTGTAAGAGGATGTACGGGTGCTGAAAATATTATGGAAATATATCCGCGTTTCATGTTTTAAGCAGAGAATCTAAGCCTCTCAAATACGCATATCAAAAACAAAATTGACATTTCAAATTATTTGTTTTAATCGATCTCAAGAAACGTTTTGTCTGCGCCCAGATGTTTTGTATTTATTTTGTTCATGGACTTTAAAAAATGAGGAGGCTCTCAATTCGATTACATTTTTTTATGAGTGCTGCCTTTGCCAGAACTTTCTAGGCGGACCGATTTTGGTGAATATTTTTATTTGAAAACCAATACCAATTTCATGTAGCTCCATCTTGGACAAGATCTGACCCGTAGCTTTTGAAGTGTCTTTAGTAATTAATATTTAATTGACTTTGACAGCATTAACATAAGTCTGTTAAATCAATTAGTTAATGAACCCTTTACGTACCCTTGTGGCAGTCGCCTAGAGCGGTTGTTCTACGAGTGATCATAGATAATACGCATAAATTAGTCATAGATAAGCAACTCAAGCATTCAACAAAAATGTTTACGGGCGTTGGCCACTAGATGGCTTCGCTTCGGTTAGTTTCTCAATGCTCCTGTAGATGGCAGTAACATGTTACCTATCCTATATTTTATTTTTAACGAATGATTTTGTAAATTTTCTATAAGAAATAAATGCTTGTATGATTTACAATTTTTTTTATTTTCTATGTTTAGTTATACAATAATTAAATGCCTTAACTTTAACAACAAATATTATATTATGTAAGATTTAATTGTTTACTTCATTGAACTTGTCTAAGAAAAATCTTTTTGAAACTATAGAGGTTTTTCTATACATATAATATGTAAGTAATTTGTATATGATGTGCAAAAGTGTTAAATGTAATGTAATAAATTAACAATAGTGAATGAAATTTGTTAATAGAAGTCATTTTATTTATTTATTTAAGGATTACCGACAGGGTTTACAGTAAGACATAAAATAACATTGACATGTATAGAGCAATTGATAACTGCAACTCTAATTATAGGCAATCACAGCATGCATTACATTAATATATTAATAGAGATTTAACAATACTATTAATAATAATAAAAAATTAAAAACAAAAGAAAGACAACAAGGGCAGTAATGCCCGAGTACTCAGACCGAGGCTGAGGCTGAGGTTCAACAACAACTTTTTATAATTTTGTTCTTAAATATTGGAAGGGAATCGCCAAATATGTCAAGGTTTTCAACTTTTCTAACAAGATTATTATAAAGGTTAGTTAGACGAGGAGTAGGTGAGTGCTTGCCTAGATTGGTTCTGCNTATTTGACGCACACACGCATGCATACTATTTATTGTCAAACTATTGTTCTTGACGTCTGTGGTCAAATTAAGAATAGATTAAATATTGTTTGTTTTTGTTAATATTTTTTATAATGTAGTCTTGGCGAAATTTGTGGTTATAGAAGTATAAAATACAATCATAATAGTGTACAAACTTATTACACAATTCCAATTAATTATATTCGAATTTCGACTACTGCGGGACAACTAGTTAATATTAATTCCCCATTTTTCTGTTATGTAAGCTTATGAAAAACATTTTAAGGTTAGCCTCGATATAAAATTGAATTTTAATACGCCCATTACTTCGTCAAACGTTTTGACTAATTTCACAGAACACATTTTCGTAAGGTATGTTTAAAGATTGATTTCTTTCGTTTTTATTACTTCTCATCGAAGCTGCCACTGGCCACCATGAAAATTAGAATGTTCTTCCTACCAGGACATGCATTTACTGGCGGTAGGACCTCTTGTGAGTCCGCGCGGGTAGGTACCACCACCATACCTATTTTTGCCGTGAAGCGTTTCGGTTTGAAGCGTGGGGCAGCCGTTGTAGCCATACTTGAGACCTTAGAACTTATATCTCAAGGTGAGTGGCGCATTTACGTCGTAGTTGTCTATCGGCTCCAGTAACCACTTAACACCAGGTGGACTGTGAGCTCGTCTACCCATCTAAGCAATAAAAAATAAAAACCTCTCCCCCACAGGTAAAGCCTCTGGATACTAGCCGTTTTAACCTTTAACCTCAAACATATTATTTCTTCACAGTAGATACGAAATCTCAACCAGAACTTGCCGATAAGCGATTCCAGTTTCCATCAAAAGAATTCCAAGCACAATTTTACTTTTTAAAAAATCCACTCATTGATCCCTATTCTGTTGCTATGAAGTTAGATGGGCTTACGTCCATCTGGCCGTAAGAACAATTCATAGACATTACGTCAATGCTAAAAGACATTTTGAGACGAGTTGTCATATTATTGGTCCCTAAATCAATCTCATTAGTATCGAAGCGGATCTCCAAATCTCTTCTAATATTTTTTTCCTACCTATGTTGAAAGCCTTGAGAGGCTATCTCAGCTTCACCCTAACGTGTGTAGGTGAGCTCACGGGGCTCCAACCGGAGTGTTGCTAGCACTGGCCCTAGCAAGAGCCGTGCTTCGCAGAATCTACCATCGGATCGGAAACGCGACCCACTGAGAAGATCCGGCGAGAAACTCAGTGTGCTGTGCCTATGGGTTAATTCGCTCGTCGGGTCCTTCGTCGTAAACGACGGGTTCGACGAGGACGGTGACCGGTGCTTGTGGTACTTAAAGCACCGTTAATGGATCGGGAGGATCCGTAATGACGTGCTTTGGGCGCTTCTAACAATGCACGATATATATTATATCCAATCCCAATTTCACGTAAACGCTGATACATACCGTCAAAATGAAGTAAAAAAACAGCGTTCTTTTTGAGAGTACACTGCAGTACAAAGGAGTACATTAATAGGTTTTTTTATATTTTTTTTATTTTATTGCTTTGATGAGTGGACAAGCTCACAGCCCACCCGGTGTTAAGTGGTTACTGGAGCCCATAGACATCCACAACGCAAATGCGCCACCCACCTTGAGATATAAGTTCTAAGGTCTCAATTATAGTTACAACGGTTGCCCCACCCTTCAAACCGCATCGCACCGGCTGGGCCAATCTGAAAACATAATCGGTCCGGCCGGCCGGCTGTGACGTAGATTTCTAGAGAATTTCGAATTAACATTATTGGTAATCAAATTAATGGTATTACGAATGCTTACGTCATTCTTACTTACTGGTGGGACATCTTGTGAGTCCGCACGGGTAGGTACCACCACCCTGCCTATTTCTGCCGTGAAGCGGTGATGCGTTTCGGTTTGAAGGGTGAGGCAGCCGTTGTAACTATACTGAGACCTTAGAACTTATATCTCAAGGGGCTCCGGTGACCGTTTAACACCAGGTGGGCCGTAAGCTCGTCCACCAACCTAAGCAATTAAAAAAAAATAGACCGACCAGCCAAGCGGGCCAATAGTTAGAAACCTAACCAATAATATTACAAAGTATTTACTACCTCCATTTTGTTTGGGATCAACTCCAGAGTTGAACTACAGTAATACATTCGCCACGGAACAATAGGTGATGTAAGCACACGTTATTTGGCAATACTCACACATTGCTGGTCACGTAGCGAATATGTTACTCAATTTGAAGTAGGTATTGCCTTTATTGTATTGCAATTATCACGTCGACTTATTCCAAGCTTTGGTCTACGCCTTATATTGTTCATGATAAGCTCTTCTGTCTGCCTCTCAACTGTTTTATATTTCATTCAAATCATGAACATCTGCGGTGCCCGGCACAGCTATACTCTTGTCTACTCGCTGAAGACCCCTTTCAAAGTTGGTTTCAAGAAAGACATGTCTAATGGAGGCCGTAAATTTTAGAGGCTAATGAAGGCAAAAATGATTACCTTAAAACGCATCGGCGGTAAACGCAGTAGTCCCAGACGATCCGACTCTGATCTGTTATATTTTATAGATTTATTTATTGCTTAGGTAGATGGAAGAACTCACGGCCCAGCTGGTGTTAAGTGGTTACCGGAGCCTATAGACATCTACAACGAAATGCCGCCACCCACCTTGAGATATGAGTTCTAAGGTTTCAGTATAGTACAACGGCTGCCCCACCATTCAAGCCGAAACGCATTACTGCTTTACGGCAGAAATAGGCAGGTAGTGATTCCTACTCGTGCGGACCCAAAAGACGTCCTACTACCAGTAAGGAATGTTTGGTATCATCATCTTAGCCTGTCCACTGCCGAAAAAAAGCCTCTCCAATTGATCTCCAGTGCGGTCAGTTCGTTGCCACCTGTATCCAAAGTGACCCAGCGATTTTCACTGGATCGGGCGGCCGATGGGCCAGAAAGATCCACGAGTGGAGACCACGTACTGACAAGCGCAGTGTGGGACCGCCACATATCGGATGTTTGATTTGCACTAATATAAAAATGAATTGCTGTTCGTTAGTCTCGCTAAAACTCGAGAACGGCTGAACCGATTTGGCTAATTTTGGTCTTGAATTATTTGTGGAAGTCCAGAGAAGGTTTAAAAGGTAGATAAATATGAAAATGCTCGAAATTAAATAAAAATAACAATTTTGTTTTCCCTATTTGATGTGTCCCCCGTCAGAGGGATTCCTTTTGTTTGTTTTAAGTTTATTTTATACAAAAGTTTATGTATTTTATTTATCGATTTAGGCACTACGAAGTCTGCCGGGTCAGCTAGTACAACAATAATATATTGAGGCGCAGATATTTATTTTAACCGTGTCTACTAAATAGACAACAAAAAAATCAACAACAATAGACAGTCAAAAAATAAATGTCTTAATTCACTACTCCGAACAATTTTGTTTTAATGAAATAAATACATAAATATTATTCAACTAAAGTAACTTAAAATATCCACTAATTCTATTGCCCTTTGATTCCAATATTTCTTAACCCCGGCTTATAGCCTAAGCTTTTGGATATTAAACCTTCAGAGGCACTAAAAGCTCCGTTAGAACGTTTGTGATTAACTGCAGCCGATCCCGCATTTGAGAAGTCACTCAAAAGCACAGCATTTCCGGAAAACGGGGTATTCCCTCCAGCCGCAGCTCCTCCGTCAATTGATAAGCCCTCTGAGAGTATTGACAGGCCAGTTGGTGCTATTGGTGAAGCGCTTGTGACGGTTAGTCCTCCGCCTTTGGCAGCGGCTAAGCCCGATCCAGGAGTTATAACTGAGGCTGGACCCCCGATGCCAATGCCAAAGCCACTGTAATTAGGTGAAAGACGTTCTTTTGCAAATTTCCCTTCATATCCTGGAGAAAAAGTAGCGTGTCGTTGACAAAATATTCCCTGTAACAAAATAAGCCTGTTTAAGGGTTTGTGGATAAATTACTGGTACAAGTGAGCAGAGAAGATAACGGTTTGTGGATGATGAGGTAGGGAACTTCAAAGACCTCTTATGTTGGAAAAAATACAGAATTTGATTGCTTTGAAAAGAAAGTGTTTGGCCGATGACATAAGCCAGATTTGCATAAAAAAAAATATTGCTTACATGGCTGGATGAGCTTACAGCCCACCATTAAGTGGTTACCGGAGCCTATAGACATCTACAACATAAACTTTTTTTTTTATTGCTTAGATGCGTGGACGAGCTCACAGCCCACCCGGTGTTAAGTGGCTACTGGAGCCCATAGACATCTACAACGTAAATGCGCCACCCACCTTGAGATATAAGTTCTAAGGACTCAGTATAGTTACAACGGCTACCCCGCCCTTCAAATCGAAACGCATGACTGCTTCATGGCAGAAATCAGGCAGGGCGGTGGTACCTACCCGTGCGGACTCACAAGAGGTCCTACCACCAGTGAGACAAGAGGTCCTACCACCAGTGACAAGAGGTCCTACCACCAGTGAACAAGAGGTCCTACCACCAGTGCCACCACCCACCTTGAGATA
The DNA here is from genome assembly GCF_003987935.1 of Bombyx mandarina. The sequence continues at coordinate 1,169,989 of NW_021011502.1, forward strand.
TGAGTTCTAAGGTCTCAGTATAGTTACATTTTTAGGCCTACATACATTGCATACAATTTACCTCTAATTAGCAATAATAGGGGCCAATTTTTTTTATTTATTACCTTTGAAAAGATTGTAAATGTTATCATTACGGTTAACGCAATTAACGCCTCGTGTCTGCAGTTTTCAAATTAAATTAATTAACAATACAGATACATTAAAACGCAGGTGCGTATATTGTTGATAATATTAACGTAATAAGTCACGTTCGGCTGTATAAACGTTACGCAAACATTACGAATTTTATCGTTAACATATGATTACGGAGTAAAATACGAAGTAAAATAACAAAAAAAACAAAATGTGTGCAATTCACACGTGGTAGAAGTGAAACCTTCCAAAATTAAAATACAATTATCCTAAACGTCTTAAGTATATGTAAAATTTTGTCATTAGCAAATAATCGTAAGGTAGCGCCCTCTGTGAATTGATATTTTAATTTCACGTATATGTAATCCTAAATTAAAATTCACTACAAGAGCTTTCATACACACGTTAGTATTAAAAAATCTCACAGGTGGCGCTGTATTAAATTGTATGTATATTTCTGTCTCATTCTTTGCTGGCTTCATCCTACACATTTTTGTATTTGTGTCTCTTACCTGTCGTTTTTTCCGTTGAATCCGGTTTGAAATCACAACGATTCGAAAGAAGTTTTCACTTAAAAAAAATTTTTTTTGACTTTTATTGACCACTGTGTTTAAGGCGAGTTTTTTAACTTTCTCGATAGCGTAAAAGTTAGCTCATATTTGTATCGAATGGGATCGTTTGCGTACGTTTGCCGCTAGGGGCGCTGTTCCAACTGCATACAAAATTGGGTTAACTTTCACGCTGTCGAGAACGTTAAAAAACTCACACTAAGCACTCAGTTGCATTATAAGGTGCAATTTTTGGGTCTATACCAGTCTTTGCAGGCGATACCGGGTCCCGACGTATGTGTTAAAAGATTCTTTTCCAAAGCATCTACTGCTGTCAATTTTTTTCCTTGCCTATTCTTTGGTAGCTTAAGAAGCTATTCCAGTTACGTCCGGGTGGGTAGATGAACTCACAGCCCACCTGGTGTTAAGTGGTTACTGGAGCCCATAGACGTAAATGCACCACCCACCTTGAGATATAAGTTCTAAGGTCTCAAGTAATTTTTATAAATACCTGTGTTCTTTCGCTCAAAACGGGAGGCGACTATGTCCAGATTTCTATGGGCATGAGTCATATTCAAAAACGGTCCTTTGTGAGGTTTATCATGTGCCATACGCACTGCAAAGAATTCCGATCTTGCCTCGAAAAACCTCAAACGCACTGGCTTTGTACAAAAATTGTCCCGCAATTAACGTGCTAGATTACGACAGACTTCGCTCCGTCACGCCTAAAAACGTGCTGGGCCTTGTGACCGAAGCTATGAAGCTATCCGCTCGTGAAATTTTAAAACAATACGACATTTTTACTTACTCGAAGAAGAAAACTTGATGGCAATTTAGAAAAGAAAACGCGACTTAACGCAAATTCTTAACACGTGACATCATTCGTGACCAAAATAAGCTACACTTAAGATACAATAACTTAGTCACGTGTCAATAAAGTATTCAAATCGTTTTATTTGATTTTGAAATTATTTAAAATCTGAACATTTAATGCAATGCATTATATTATTGTGCAATACAATGCAATATAATACAACGCAAATGTAATGTTGAAGTCGTCGTGGCCTACAGGATAAGACGTCCGGTGCATTCGTGTGTAGCAATGCACCGGTGTTCGAATCCCGCAGGCGGGTACCAATTTTTCTAATGAAATACGTACTCAACAAATGTTCATGATTGACTTCCACGGTGAAGGAATAACATCGTGTAATAAAAATGAAATCCGCAAAATTATAATTTGCGTAATCACTGGTGGTAGGACCTCTTGGGAGTCCGCACGGGTAGGTACCACCACCCCACCTATTTCCGCTGTGAAGCAGTAATGCGTTTCGGTTCGAAGGGTGAGGTAACCGTTGTAACTATACTGAAACCTTAGAACTTATATCTCAAGGTGGGTGGCGCATTTACGTGGTAGGTGTCTATGGGCTCCAGTAATCACTTAACACCAGGTGGGCTGTGAGCTCGTCCACCCATCTAAGCAATAAAAAATAAAAAAAAATGTTGGAACTAGTTAGTTTTAAAACTTTAGTCCCTTTTTGAATAAACAAAATGTGCAGTTTTGTCTCGTTCCCAGCTTGGCTAGTGAACCATATTTTTTTCTTGTGGTTAAGGACATGAGAATATTCAGACACGAGTCAACACCGATCTATATCTTAACATGGTAGAGGATATCTTTTACTATGACAAAAAAACCTCCTTTTTATTAAAGGATATTAAAAAAGACACGGTCCTTTTTTCATTTTAAGAACCTATGTTATCAAACAATATACGCTTGGAGGGTTACGACAAAGGGAAGATAGACCGACGGTCCAAATGTTGTTGTTCGGAACTTGTATATATCTATCTATATTATATATTATATATGTCGATATTGAAGCAACTGGGCATCAAAATCAGACTGTCTACTGTATGTCTGAAGCGGATCCTCGAATATTTTGGTCACATTGCGAGGAAAGACGGCGATAACCTGGAAAAACTTATGATCACAGGGAAAGTTGAAGGCAACAGATCTAGAGGCCGCAGCCAGACTCGTTGGTCCGATCAGATCCGCACCGCTTTGGACAGTACAGTGTACAGCGCGCTGCATGACGCCGTGGACAGGGGAAAGTGGAAAAAGATCTTAAGATTGAAGCTCATGGGTGATGGTGGTCACGACCCTCAGACATGAGGAACACGACTCGAGGAGGAGGAGGATTAGCTTATCTTGGAAAGGAATGGCGACGTCTGGTCAAACGCACCACCACCCGAAATGGTGACCACGACCACTCTGCCAAGAGTGCAAACGAATGAGATGAGCTTATCTTAAAATATCGTAAATAAAATTCAGGCATCAATCAAATATCTTGTGTTGTATGATAGCCACCGTCACATATGCATTTCCATGATTGTCTCGCATGATCTTATCACGGAATAAATGATAATACTTCTAGTAGCATGTGTTTACTTTAGCATTACCGTTACTATTACTTAGTACAATTAAAATAACTAGGGGCCCCGCAGTAGTCGAAATTCGACTATAATTAATTGGAATTGCAAGTTTGTACACTATTATGATTGTATTTTATACTTCTATAATCACAAATTTCGCCAAGACTACACTATAAAAAATATTAACAAAGACAAACAATATTTAATCTATTCTCAATTTGACAACACACGTCAAGAACAAAAGTTTGACAATAAATAGTATATGCATGCGTGTGTGCGTCAAATACATGATATGTAGTGTGTGTAATATTTTCTTTATTGATTTAATGTATCTTTTATGCATTATTTAAAAAAAATATTAGCATTGTGCACTTATTCTCTATATTCTCTATAAGTGTGGAAAATTTCATACTCCTCCGTCCACGCGATTTTCGTAAAAAGGGATACAAAGTTTTTGCTTCACGTATTAATATATAGATATTTACCTGAACCGCCAGCGAAACCAATACGAAACACAGATACATCCTTAGAATCTAAAAATAAACTTCATTCATTAAAATTAATCTCTCAGTTTTATATAGATGCAATTTTAACGTAGGTTATTTCGTCATTCGCAATCAAAGACGATTCGATTGTGATTTTATTGTTTTAATATCGATACTGTGATACGGTTACATAATTCTGATAAAATTCTAAACCGAACGATAATGCAATCAATAGTACCTTTATATAAAAACCGTATCATTGATTCTAAGCGAATTATCAGTGTGGTTTCCTCTTTCACATTCAACATGTCTTCCGTTATCAGACCATTCGTGTTTTTATTTTCAATTCATGTTAGTATTTTTCTTTTTATTATCTAAGATCTATTTAATGAGATTCTACGTCTCATCATGATTGACACTAGACAATGATTAATTAATCGTCCGGTTTTGATATCGACTGTGACATTTGTAAGTGCGAAGCGCTTTTGGCGTGCATCCGACCGGTGTGGTAATTTTGAATGTAGTAAAATTTAGTAAAATCAATATAAAGGATTACTCGTTACACGTGGGGATTTTGTAAATGTCTGACAGTACGTGTAAAGGCTTTAAGATCATTAGCCACATTCAAACAAATCCAAAGGTATCCTATTTTTTTAAGTTTTCCCAGATAGACCGATGTCCTGATTGTAAATGATTACCGTCGCCCATGGAAACCGGTAAAACCAGGGTAACTAAGCTTCTTTGACGTCTTTGGAAGAAGATCTATTGCTAGAAGGATACACTGCTACGACTAAACAGCTTTTCAGACGGAACATAGCTGCGTGAAGGTACAAAAAAAAAATTCCACTTCGATAACGAAGAGTAATGACTCAAATATTCTAATAACTCATACGTTTTGGTAATGCATTATCGAAGTCAATTAACGTTTTGTGAAAATTTTAATTGCATTTATCTATTTTATTACTCTGGAAGTTCCGTGTTTTTGCCATTCCGATAGATTTAAAATATTCAAGTTAATTAGCTAATGATATTTTATAATTAATTATTGTTCAGGGGCACGGATAAGTAAGTACATTAGACGGCTTTGTTGTTCAATGGATACTTTACATATTTTGGGTGCACCTACAGAGACGATTGATTGGACCTTCGGTTTCCTTCAAGCTGACCTTAGCTGACCAAGCTGTGTAGGAATAAAGGTTTCTAAAAATGCTATCTCCAAAGTCTACTTTAGCTGCAAGAACAGCGGGAGCGGATGAATCAAAAACGCAAATTCTCACAACAGTTACACCTAACTCATTACATTCATTTTCATTACACCTAAAAGCATGTAATACCAGGTATTAATTTCAGAATTCAATTTTGTGGAAAGTCGTAAATTCTACCAAAACTCTAATGTACCCAGTCCAAACATTTATAAAAAGTATCAAAACCTTGTTTTTTATTTGGTTTTTAGGTTGTCTTCGGCCAAGTTACCGGGCAAAGTCCAATAAACCCAATTAATTTGGTAAACGGCCTTGGATATGGTCTATCAAACGGTTTGGGTCACGGATACACTAACGCTCTTTCTGGTGGGGGCCTTAATGGTGGACTAGGGGGATCCGGAATAATTGGATCCGGTATTGGTGAGTTTGTTTGTTGACAAAAGCTTGTAGAATCCATTTAATTACTACAATATTGTATCCGTAGATCCGTTTGCAATTAAAATATTGTGTGGGAATGATTTTTCATTATGGAAACGTATTTTTTCTTTCAGGCGGTGCAAATCTAGCAGGCGGAATCGCCGGACCCGGTTTTACAGGTATACCACCGGGCTTCATCAATCAAAACCTTCAAGGATATCCGGCGCAGGCTATCAGTGGCCTCTACGGCGGAGTAGGAAACGGGGACTTGAAGGTAGCCGGGGAATTACCTGTAGCAGGATCGACAGCTGTCACGGGTCAAGTTCCAGTGGTCGGCAGCGTGCAATTTGGTGGTGATATAAAAGCTGGTGGAGTAGTCACCATCAGTGGCACTTGTGGTTGTGGATATTAAGTTTTAGTGGATTTAGTCCTTAATGCTTTTAGATATTTATTTAAAGATAATATTATTAAAGTCTAAGTAGTAATACTTTTGTAGAGCAAGCAAGAATAAAATTTAAGTTTATTGCATGGTTTCATTAAAAACTGATGTTAGTGTATATATCGCTAACCAAAATAGAGTCAATCGTCAACAAAAAAGTACAGTAGTATTTAGTTGCAGACTTAAAAATCAACAAGCTTAGCTAAGTGTTTACACAAAAATAGCGTACACACGATGTGATTTCAGTGTACCAGAAATATGCTATATCAAAATTTATTGCTCATTATTTTAAAGAACTTTTCAAAAAATTGTTGGGTATTCCCTGGACCGCACGCCCCACCAATGTATCCATCCTAGCTCAGCTCAAAGTCCGGACTAGACCCTCCACCATTTGCCTGCGAAGGATTCTTAAATACTTTGGCCACATTGCAAGGAAAGACAGTGATAGCTTGGAGAAATTGGTGGTCACTGGAAAGGTCGAGGGCAAGCGACCAAGAGGCAGGAGCTCGACCCGTTGGACGGACCAGATTCGTGCAGCCCTTGATACAACAGTGCACGATGCTCTGCACTCAGCTGCAGATAGGAACAGATGGCGGTGCATTATAAAAAACAAACTGTTTCAAGGTCCTGACCACGACCCTCAGTAATGAGGAAACCGACGCAAGGAGGAGGAGTTGGGCTGCTGCGTTATGACGTTTTAGTGTTAAGTTAGCGCTGGTTTTGCGCATTCAATGTGTGAGCTCCAACTGTGTTAGGACTAAACAAAACAATTGTGTTCTATAATATAGATTTAGCAGGATTTTCGGTTACAACGCTATCCGAAAAATACGCTTATTTATGTTTTATTTCAATTAAACGAACTTATTATAAATTTGTATTTGTGTAATTATTTTAGTTATTTAATGCTGTTCTAATTTGATGTTAATGAAAATGGAGTTTATCGCGTTCAGAATAGAGATCTTTGAACCCATTAAGTTCATTTAAGATATCCGTTTCCATAATATCCATATAATAAAATGCAGCTATTATCAAACACAAAAGTAAATGGACATCTCAATTAAAATGTGGCGGTAGCTATCATAGAATACAAGATATTTGACAGATGCCTGAATCTCGCTAACGACAATTTCAAGATGAGCTTGCATATATTATTATACAAGTTCCCAACAAAAACATTCGGACCGTCAATCTACAGAGCAATGTCACCCGGTTGGTGGAATACCTTCACCTTGTCGTTAACCCCAAAAAATATACATGTTGGAGACAGTCATTAGTTTGGTAGCTAAACGAAAGGCAGCACGATTGCCGAGAGATGGCAGCACGATTGCGGTATCGTCGGAGCTCGGCTAACTTCGTGCTACGACAGAGCCTAGCCGATGGAGGCGCATAGACGTCATTACATACTTACCAACCAGCCTTCTTGAAGAGAAGTGCCTAAGTTCTAAGAAATGTCATTCGTTATCGTTTGCTAACGTCAAGAGAAGATTTCTAAATTGGTCTAAGAAAACAAACGTTGCTGTACTCAATAGTTCTTTTAGCTCGATCACCCTATTCGCCTCTACGATGTCTGATGATGATGTTTATAATTATGGCTTCTCCGACATACATAACTATTTATGTATGTCTATGTTAAGTGTGTTTTGTTGCTTCTCAAAAATGTTATGAATTAGAGACTCAGATATAAATCTTCTGTGATAAAAGTTGCGATTAATACAGATACCGCTGAGAAATTGCATTTATATCATAAGCTTGTTGGTGGTAAGATGTCTTGTAAATCTGCCCGGGTAGGTACTACCACCCTGCCTGTTTCTGTCGTGAAGCAGTAATGCGTTTCGGTTTGAAGGCTGGGCAGCCGTTGTACTGTAAAAAAGCTCGGTCGTCGTTCTCGTCGAACCCGTCACTTGCGACGAAGAGCTCGGCAATTAAGTTAACCCACAGACACAGCCCACTGAGTTTCTCGCCGGATCTTCTCAGTCCTCAGTGGGCCGCGTTTTCGATCCCGTGGTAGATTCTGCAAAGCACTTGTCTTACTAGGGTTAGTATTAGCAACGTCGTCAGGTTTGAGCCCCGTGTTGTGTTGAGCTGTGTCCATAAGTTAGTTTACTCGCCGACCCCTTCGTCACAAGCGACGGGTTTGACGAGAACGATGACCGGTACTTGAGGTACCTAAAAGCACTGATAGAGGATCGAGATGATCCGAAGACAGTTAAGAGCGAAATTTTAAAGTTAAATCAGACTTCGATCGAGCAGCTATGCCGACAATTTCGTCTGCCTGGTATTAATTGGCTTGTGGAATTAATTTTTTTTATTTAAACCATTGAATATAGCCATAATACGATTCGGAAAATGAGCTGTCTTAACGCAATTCGTCGGTATTGCCAAAAGCCTTGAAAAAATATCAAAACACAACCAGTTCTGGAAAGAAAAAGATTCATATTTCGTTTATCATACACTAAATTATCTCATACGATTAAAACTAAGGTATCTTTTTTGTTGAATTTGAAAAATGAAATAATTTAACAATGCAAATTAACAACTTTTATTATTCGACTTTATTCTTTATACATTTTTTCTCATGTATCAACACTGAACATGTTATATCAAAATTTCCAAACAGCTAATAAAATTGTCTACCATAGCCGCAATTACCACCGCGTCCACCATACCCAAGAGGAAGGTTGGTGAGGCCGAAGTCATTACCGCATTCGTAGGTGACCTTTCCGTAGCCAGAGGTGGGAAACTGGCCTTCCACAGCAACGGTGGCTGAAAATGGAACTCTTCCCTGGATACAGACAGGACCTTCGATGATCAGGTTGTCCGAGCAGATGGTCATGCCAGGTTGAGGTAGATTGACAGAAGATGGGAAGTTCCCGTTGCATGGTGAAATAGATCCGTAGCCAACGCACTGGCTTGATATTGTCTGAAAAGTAAAATAATTAGTAGTAAAACTGAACATTGAACTCTGCCAATGCCGGTCCAAAGCCCGGATGAAAAAAGAGGAGGGTTGAATTAGAGTTCGACTTTTCCTTCATAAAACAGTCAACGTTAGTCTGGCGGCGGTTAATTAGCCGGACCCAAATAAGGCTTCAGCAACCTCGAAGAACTAAATCTCTTCCAAAAGCCTCATGAGGCCACGACCACGCCACGACACGCTTTGAGGATTATCGACACCAGGAGGAGGATATCTCATCAAATTATTTGTTTAAATGAGTTGATGAACTGTAGATCCACCTGCCATTATCTTTCCATGTCGAATACTTCATTAAAAATACCTAAGATGATGGATGGTAAGTACTTGTACAAGTTCGTATAATTGATACCACCAATACAGCCGAAGATAATTGAGGCTGATGTCTGAAGTAACAGCTTTTGATTCAGCAAAAATTGGTCAGTGTTTTATACAATAGAAAGGTACCTGCTGTTGCATTTGCATAGATCGGTTGACGAGATAAGTGGTCATCGGAGACCACGAATCCTGATTGTGAGACACCCACCTTGAGATATAATGTTGAAGTCTCTTTCAGAATAGTCCCAGCATTAATTACGCAAATTTAAAATTTCCCTCAACATGTCATTTCGTAGACAGTGCTGTTTAGAATTACTTGAGTGATTTCTAAAGAATAATTCCTTTTATTGCCATCAAACCACACGCTAGCAGAGCAGAATTTAACTCTGCTACACGGAAACTTCTCTAATATGTGTTTTCAAATGTCATTTTTAAGTGAAAAATGGCCATACAGCTAGTGCTATTTTTTTATTGCTTAGATTGGTGGACAAGTTCACAGCCCACCGGGCATTAAGTGGTTATTGGAGCCCATAGACATCGACAAAGCCGCCGCCATCCACCTTGAGATATGAGTTCTAAGGTCTCAGTATAGTTAAAACAGCTTTCCCACCCTTCAAACCGAAACGCATTAAGGCCTCACGCGTCCTAACACCCGTAATTACGCAAATCATATATTTTTAAAATTTTTTTATTGTACGATGTTATTCCTTCACCGTGGAAATCAATCGTGAACATTTGATAAGTACGTATTTCATTAGAAAAATTGGTACCCGAATGCGGAATGATGTGACTTTAAGACGACTTATAATAGAACACACTGTTCAAAAACAAATTGAATTTATTAAAAAATTAATAATAATAAACACAGCTTACTTGTATTAGGAAAGCGGAAATACAAAACACGACGCACCTCAGAGACATTTTTGTGACTTCGTTCAAACAAAATCCCAAATAACGGATTCAATATAACTTGCATCCTTTATATAACATTACTGTCAACACGTTTTTTTTGTAATATAGATAAGGAGTGCCACTGTTGCCTTGTTTTCTAATAATCTGATTACTTAAAGACCCAGTTCGTTACTAAATTTCTGATTACCGATATCATATATAGACCACCGGTTTGAGTAATCGAGTGTAGTTTTTTTAGAATTATCACCATGCTTGGAGCCTTTGTTCCGTTGATTACAATTCAGGTTGGTTTGATTTTGTTGTAGTAATCATTGGGTTGGCTGTGTTGTAGTTTTTTTTTTCCTACCTAAGCTGGTAGCCTAGAGAGGCTATTCCAGCGTAACCGTTCCTAGTAGGTGAGCTCACGGGGCTCTAACCTGACGACGATGCTAACACGAACCCTAGCAAGAGTCATGCTTCGCAGAATCTACCACCGGATCGGAATCGCGACCCACTGGGAAGATCCAGCGAGAAACTCAGTGGGCTGTGTCTGAGAGTTAATTTACTCGTCGAGCCCTTCGTCGCAAGCGACGGGTTCGACGAAAACGGTGACCGGTGCTTGAAGTACCTAGAAGCACCGTTAGTGGATCGGGAGAATCCGAGATTATGTGTTTTGGGTGACGTCGACTGCTTTCCATTCTGTCCGCAGGATCGGGAATGTAGTTACCGGCAGCCACGATGAGAGGGTTCTCGTGTCGTGCCGCTTTATCGAAGTGGGTGTTGTAGTCATATTCGATTTCAAACTTTATGTCTCGGTCAATTTTTGTGAAAGAGCCGCAAAGATTATTAGATGTCCAAATGAAGAAGTACAATTTCGGTACTGGGAACTTTTTGAATGGTATTAATGTTTGCCGTAACTATGATTGTGGAAGGATATAGAGGAAGAGGTAGACCTAAGAAGAAATGGATAGATTGTGTTAAAGACGATATGGGTAAGAGGGGAGTGAGCGAAGAAATGGTATATGATAGAAGAGTATGGAAGTAGAAAACATGTTGCGCCGACCCCAGGTGACTGGGAGAGGGGCATGATGAATGATTTTATTTATTTATTTTTTTATTGCTTAGATGGATGGACGAGCTCACAGCCCACCTGATGTTAAGTGGTTACTGGAGCCCATAGACATCTACAACGTAAATGCGCCACCCACCTCGAGATATAAGTTCTAAGGTATCAGTATAGTTACAACGGCCACCCCACCCTTCGAACCGAAACGCATTACTGCTTCACGGCGGAAATAGGCGGGGTGGTGGTACCTACCCGCGTGGACTCCCAAGAGGTCCTACCACCAGTGATTACGCAAATTATAATTTTGCGGGTTTGATTTTTATTACACGATGTTATTCCTTCACCATGGAAGTCAATCGTGAACATTTGTTGAGTACGTATTTCATTAGAAAAATTGGTACCCGCCTGCGGGATTCGAACACTGGTGCATCGCTTCATACGAATGCACCGCACGTCTTATCCTTTAGGCTACGACGACTTCAGCTAATGATGATTAATGTTTGCCGTACAAACACTTGGCTTATAAGTTTTAAGTGATTATACATTAGATATGTACATATGATGTTCCTCTTTTACTGAAACACCTAAATCGTGTTGTTCTAGACAGTCATCGAAGTATGCGCTGGACTGAATACTTTTGGATACTTCCCGCATTATCACGGCGGACACAACTTGTTGGGATTTGGTAATCACGGTTTTGGAGCCGGCAATTTTGGAAGCTTCGGCTACCACAACTTGATCCCTAATTTGGCTCCAACATTAGCACCCGCATCAGCTCCCACTGTTGGCCCAATTTATAGTCCCTACGGTGGGTATGTTGGTGGCGGAGATTGCCAAACCTATGATCCAGTGTTGCAACAAAATTGGAGTCCAATTTTCTCACCGTTTAGGGGCTCTGGCAACGGCAGACTGAAAGTTGGGGGAGATTTGCCGGTTTGCGGGTCTTCAGCTCTGGCGGGGCAGGTACCAGTGGTCGGTACGGTCCAGTTTAGTGGTACGATACCAGCATCAGGGACCGTTGTTATCACTGGAACCTGCAGCTGTGGGTGTAGCTTATCCGGTATTTATTGTTGAAGATCTATTGTTTTCTTTTAGCTTTGTTATTTACATGAATAAATTTCTGTTAGAATATTTAATATTTTTTTATGTGTTATGTAAAATAAAAATGAAACAATAAACTGTATGAGACGAATCAATCCAATGTTTTATTATTTTGGTGGTCACAAAGATTTTATTTTTAATCGTGTGGCAAAAGGGAGGTAGTTCATTTTTACTGGTGGTAGGACTTCTTGTGAGTCCGCGCGGGTAGGTACCACCGCTCTGCCTATTTCTACCGTGAAGCAGTAATGCGTTTCGGTTTGAAGTGTGGGGCAGCCGTTCTAACTATACTTGAGTCCTTGGAACTTATATCTCAAGGTGGGTGGCGCATTTACGTCGTAGATGTCTATGGGCTCCAGTAACCACTAAACACCAGGTGGGCTGTGAGCTCGTCCACCCATCTAAGCAATAAAAAATAAAAAAAGTTCAACGAATGCGACCCGAAAAATTAAAAGATTGTCCAAGAACTCAGTGTCCACTGAGCCACCTTTTTTTTTTTTTCGGGCTGATGGCCGAACCTCCTACGAGGTCCCCGCGCCTAGGGGGCGCGCGGGGTATGTGAGACTTAACGATCTGCAGGTGTTGAGAGCAGATCGCGGGCCCAAGGATTTTAGGGCCCACCCACTAAACGACTCCCCTGCACTCTTACACCCGACGTCCGATCTCCGTCCGGGGTCAGAACCTGGACAGAGTAGGGGGGTTCCCGCGGTCAACACTACAACCAGACACGCGGCGCCACCCCGAGGACGCCCGACCGACGGGTCGTCGAGGCGATAGTCGACGACCAACGACGTCAGTCTCCGCGGTACGGCGGCCCTTCAGGCCGCCCGGGCGGTGCCGCTGGTGTTCCGGGATACCCCGCTGGGCCAGAACCAGCCTGCCGGGTCGGAACGCGATACACCGCCGACCGGGTTGCTCTTCAACAGTATGTTCGGCGACGACAGCGACGACGAAAATGCGGACCGCATCGCAGTCCGCAGCCGCCGACGCGCCGTCCCGTCCTCCTGGTGCCAGCGCGCTAGAGTGACGGTAGCGTGCGGCGCAGCCTCAACCCCCTTAGGTCGCCCCGTGACCATCACCGGGAGGAGACTGCCTCCTCATAGGGGCTGGAGCTGGACAAACGCCCTCCTCCGACCCCCGGCTCGACGGCGGCGGCACGGCGCCGAGAGGGAAGAAGAGCTCTCCCTCTCCCGTTCCGCCGCCTCCTTCTGCGAGATGGTGGACTCACAGAAGTCGAGCATTGCCTGCCAGGACTCGTCGCTGCGGAGCATCGTAGCCACGACGGTCGGAAGTGACAAGTCCGGTCCTATTTTTGCAACGAGGACGCGGCGCTGCTCCGCGAAAGCGTGCATATATATATATATAACACCACTCTAAGATCAATACAAGTGGAGCACCAATAAAGAATTTTTCAAAATAGGGGTTTAAATGGCTCCTTAACATTATATAATTCAAAAATATTTTCAGCTGTTCCCCAGTACCTCCGTGAGCGCTTCGACTACCAGATTCCCCGTGGTGTACCCTGTCGTACTAATAGATCCCTTCTCCTTAGTTTTCCCCCTCACTCCTCTAGCCCCTACGGCGGTTCGCGTTCACTGTGCACTCTGTGCGTCTGTGGAACTCAGTTCCGCACTCAATCCGTGCAAGCCCCTCACTTGAAGTGTTCAGGAAGGCATTAAAGGAACACTATCTATCGATTTAGTATTACTTATATGTATTTATTTTATGTATTTCATTATATATGTACGTGTATGTATGTTTATGTTATTTATGAGTGTAATACTGCATGTATATAGTCTGATATATTATGTATTAGTGTTTTTTTTGTTATTATTGTTATTGTGTATTGTATCAATAAGTAAATTGATTATATTGTACTCTTCTACCCACTTATGTAAAGTTCTCCCTCTTTGAGAACGGTTAGCTGGTAAATAACTCAATTGTTGAGTTAAGCTCGCCATTTTATAACTTTTCGCAATTATTGTATTGTATTAACTGTGTGTACAATCTATATATATAAATATGAATTGCTGTTCGTTAGTCTCGCTAAAACTCGAGAACGGTTGAACCGATTTGGCTAATTTTGGTCTTGAATTATTCGTGGAAGTCCAGAGAAGGTTTAAAAGGTAGATAAATATGAAAATGCTCGGAATTAAATAAAAATAACAATTTTGTTGTCCCTTTGATGTGTCCCCCATCGGACGGATTCCTTTTGTTTGTTATAAGTTTATTTTATACAAAAGTTTAGGTCTTTTATTTATCGATTGAGGCACTACGAAGTCTGCCGGGTCAGCTAGTAAAGAATAAAGAAATGAAGTTGCGGGTAAAATTTAGCGTTATGCCAAAGTAACTATTCCACGCGGACGAAGTCGGTGGGCAAAATCTAGTAAATATATATGTATATACATATGTATCTAATTAAACTATTTGAACGGTTTTATTTCGCGTTTTTTATTGTCATCTATAACCGATGAGGTGGATTTTTATGATTAAGGGTTTACTGGTGGCCCGGAGGCCTTTCCAGTTTCACAAGGACAGCTGGTCGGCTCAGCCAGAAGGGGCGGGATTTGCTAACAGCTACCCGAGTGCCTCCAAGGGAGACCTAACAACTCAAGAGTAAATGCTTCGCGAATGAATCTACTACCGGATCGGAATCGAGACCCGCTGAGAAGACCCGGCCAGAAACTCAGCGGGCTGATGCTTAGGTTAAATTGCACGTCGGACTCTTTTTTTTTTTTTTTTTTTTTNCGATGTGTGATCCCGGCGCCGGCGCACGTCGGGGGCCATGAAACACCATAGCCTCCGACTTGTTTAGGGCCACCTCCAGGCCCAGGCGCCGGATGCGGTTCACCACCAGTGACACCGCAGCCGCGGCTATCAACGTCGCTTCCCTGTGCGAGCTCCCCCGGGCAGTGACAAGCGTGTCGTCCGCATAACACGTCAAGTTGGCGCCCGACACGTCGGACTCTTTGCCAAGTTCGACGAGTACGGTTACCGGAGAGGTGATTGTCTGAGTCTCCCGCCTCCACGTAAATCGTGAAGCGCCTAAAAAAATTCTCTCCACTAATTTTGTTTTTGTTTTTTTTTTTTTATTTATTGCTTAGATGGGTAGACGAGCTCACAGCCCACTTGCTGTTGAGTGGTTACTTGAGCCCATATATATCTACAACGTAAATGCGCCACCCATCTTGAGATATAAGTTCTAAGGTCTCAGTATGTTACAACGGCTGCTCACCCTTCAAACCGAAACGCATTACTGCTTCACGGCAGAAATAGACAGGGTGGTGGTACCTACCCGTGCGGACCCATAAGAGGTCCTATCACCAGTACAAATAATAATAAAACTATATCTGATCTTTACGCGCAATTGTCTCTTTCAAAAGCATAATTAACGCGTTTAGGGTGCTGGTGGTGCTGCCCCGCTTTTGTAGCGCATCAGGGATGTTTGCAGACGCGCACATAGATTGTTTTTACGCTACCATGCGTAAGAGGTGTGCATCTCTGGTAAGCAGAGTGAGGAACAGCTCCAACAGTATCCTGAGCATGATCGCAAGCAGGCTGGACTGTGTATACATGGGTCGCTGTGGTGCCATCTCCCATGGGATGTTACGACAGTAATTCATTGTGATGTAAATATAACTACTAATATAGGTCTAAGTCTTATTAACAATTTATATGAGTCATGGTTACTTGCAATAAAAACATTATTATTATATTCACACATATTTATTAAAACATTATTATTAGATTCACAACTTCAAGCAAACGACAACCCTATACTCACGGAATACGGAAGTCAGATATATACACGTGTATTGTGCTTATCGTACGAAACAGGAACGTGACTGGCAGACCGCGTTTCAAAACAGCGTGATAATTCAAAAAAACAACGTAGGTACCGAGAGAAAAACGTGAAAAATCCTTTGTTTCCAACTTAATTAGGAATGCTGCTGGAAAAGTTAGCGGAATTATTATTATTTTTATGCTCACGGACGTCAGCAATGCCAGGGGTAGAGCCAAGCCACTGCCTACCGTTTAATAATTATACCGTTATGAATTTATTAAGTAGCATTTAAGTTATATTTTATTAAGTGAATTTATTAATACTAGTGGCCCTGCAGTAGTCGAAGTTCGACTATAATTAATTAAAATTGTAAGTTTGTACACTATTATGATTCTAATTTCAAAGACTGTTATACTAATATAGTCACAAATTTCACCAAGAATACACTATAGAAAAATATTAATAAAGAAAAACTATATTTGAGGCCTATAAAATCAAAGGCAGCTAAACGCCATAGTGTAGTAAAATGGATTAACTATGGCGCCATCTTGTTTAGTTAGTTGAACACGCTTTAAGTAGTATTTTCATGTTATAACAAATGCAATAAATCTCTTGCAAAAAATGCAAATTCAGTTCAAAAATTTAATTTTTGCTCTGTACTAAAATATAAACAAAGCTTAATCATTTAAAATTCAGATTATTAGTAATATTCTCATTCTTTATAAATCTGCTTTAAAATAAAGAATATCGTAGCTACCCGAACAAAGTTATTTCAGTTTCTCAAACCGGGAGTGTTGCTAACACTGGCCCTAGCAAAAGCAGTACTTCGATGGATCAGGAGGATCGGTAGTGACGTGTTTAGGGCCGATTTTTGTAGTTTACCTCAATATTTGACAGAATTGAATTTAGCTGCCTTTGATTTTATAGGCCTCATTTAATCTGTTCTCAATTTGACCACAGACGTCAAGAACAAAAGTTTGACAATAAATAAATATGTAGTATCCATGTGTGTGTCAAATACATGGTAGTGTGTGTAACGTTTTTTTTATTGATTTAATGTATCTTTCATGCATTATTTAAAAAAAATATTAGCATTGTGCACTTCTTCTCTATATTCTCTAGAATTGTGGAAAATTTCATACTCCTCCGTCCGCGCAATTTTCGTAAAAAGGGATACAAAGTTTTTGCTTCACGTATTAATATATAGATATTTGTTTGAGCGAGTAAAATGTATCTATAATGTGAGTATTCGCCACGTGCTTGTCTATAAATTCATGAGTATATTATGCATTGGCGGGGTGGAGTGGTAATAGAGAGAGAAGGGATGAGAGAACGAAAAGAAAGAAGGAGAAAGAGAAAGGTATTATATACTACTCGCTTGTGTATACGACTGTCGCGCCTGCGCACGTCTCATTTAACGGTTTTATTCCACGGACTTTTTCTTACGGTTTTACTATCACATTTTTTTCAGTTCGGTCGCGCAGCAAAATCCCTATCTCCTCCCAGCCTGCCGTAAGGAAATTCGTTCCAAAAAAACAATTCGATTTCACTGTATTGCGTTTACTACGAAATAAATTTCACTTATACTTTAGCCTCAGCAACACGTGGTGTTTATGCCATTACATTGTAGCTTATGTGAAACGTTGGTATTTTTAACACAGCGCCATCTATGAGATATTAATGTCAGACAGTATTACAATTGTCTGTAAAAACTGATTTAAGGCGACATCTGTTTTAGACTTATGAAACTTACAATTAATAATAATAATCAACATAAGAAATCATTTTATTGTTATTAATAAATATTGCGACCATTAATTGAAATAAAAACCATCCTATGGCCTAAGTTGGAACAAAACACATATAAAAATAACAAAAAGTTAAAATCGGTTCAGTAGTTCAGGTGTCCATCGCGGCCAAACAACGTGACACGTAATTTATATATATTAAGATTATTCCATTTTAAAAAAAACGTGATATTAAGCCACGAAACTAGTTATAATAATGTCTTTGACTCGCAACGACCCGAGAAGATACCAACATCTCATCACATAAATAACAATCAAAGCAATGTCTTAATATTGCAATGGTCTTTTACTACGACTAGTGGTCCCCCGGTAATCGAAGTTCGATTATAATTAATTGAAATTATAAGTTTGTACACTGTTATGATTTTATTGTCAAATACTTCTATAATCACAGATTTCGCCAATACTACACTTTAGACAAATATTAATAAAGACAAACTTTATTTATATTTAATCTATTCTAAATTTTACCACAGACTATTTATAAGCAATAGGAACATTTTGACAATAAACAAATAGCATGCATGCGTGTGTTTGTCAAATACATTGTTGTTGTGTGTAATGATTTTTTATTGATTTAATGTATCTTTTATGCATTATTTTAAAAAAATATTAGCATTGTGCACTTCTTCTCTATATTCTCTATAAGTGTGGAAAATTTTATACTCCTCCGTCCGCGCAATTTTCGTAAAAAGGGGTACAAAGTTTTTCCTTCACGTATTAATATATAGATTAAATCTTAGAAACTTCGATACTGACAGCAATGGCGTCGCAAGAAATCAATTGTCATACTTAAGGAAAAAATAAGAAGAAATAATTAATTTAACGTTAAAGAATTACTACTTTTAGTTAATCTGAATTCTAATTTATCTTCACTTATTATCAATGCTATAACAAAGCCTACAGTATCAAAGACCAGCTACGCCGTAGACTACCGTAGGCATCGCTACGACAAAGCTACGCGGCAAGTGTAGCAATTGTTTTGAAATATTTTAATTGCATCGGTAATTTAGATAAAAACGGGGTTACATTAAAAATTTACGCAAAACTTCGATAAGCACGCGAGGAAAGTGATAAGGCATGTCCGAATGTATATAAGGCAGTACACGAAGCCTCGTTGCATTGTTCTGTTGTGGTACCAGCACAGAAATGGAGTCTGGAGGGGTATTGGCCGTGATTTTAGTACTAATACAGGTACGTTGTCCGTTTTGGTAGAATACGGTAGAATTTTTTATCTGTGCTAAACGCGTATTACATAGCGACATCTGTTGACGTTTTTCAACATTTAACTACGGAAAATTCCTTTTATTATTTCACTAGCGACCCGCCCTCGCTTCGCTTCGGAAACATTAAAACACACATAAAACCAAAAAAATAAAATTAAAAATAAATTAAAAAAGAGTAGCCTATGTTCATCAGGGACAATGTCGGCTTCTAATGGAAAAAGAATTTTTCAAATCGGTCCAGTAGTTTCGGAGCCTATTCGAAACAAACAAACAAACAAATCTTTCCTCTTTATAATATTAGTATAGATTTGGTCGTGAAATAATTTAATAGTAATCGAAAAAATTAGATTTGCAATTGTTTAATAATAATAACAATAAAACATTTATTTCAGAAAAAATCCATAAAATAATAATAATACAATAGTCAGCACACAAACAGTTCAACAATACAAATAGAAAATGAACAATATACTAATTCAATTAATTAAATATACAAAGGAAATGAATTAGAAACACATAATTATATCAATACAGTAGTAACCACTCTATGTCAATATTAGCTATCATTATGTCAATCAGTCAATTAATTTGGAGAAAAAATAAAATAAAAATAAACTACTCTATAATAAAATAAAAATAAACTAAAATGTATACTCGTTAATTAAATGAAAATTTTATTTAACGTCGATATAATTGCTTTAAAAATACTTTGATGTGTATTTTTTTAAATTTTTTTTAAATACACTGTGAAATTTATTGAAAGCCGACCCAAGATACAACTTTCCCGTTTGTTAAATGTAGAAAGACATATATAATAATAAGTTACACCCAAAATCGTAAATGTCAAATATCTTATACAAAGAATGTAGCTCAGACTTACATTACTCAGCGCGAGACAATAAAAACGATTTAAACTATTAGCTTACTCACTCAAACAAGTGTTACGCTAACAAAACCCACAAAGAATAATGCTAACAAATAATTGCACATTAATTAGCGCAGGCATAACGATTGTCTTGCAAAAATAAAAGTTCCATTTATGTCGATGTAATTATTATTTTAAATTTTATTTCCTTTATGTTCGAAGAAGAGAAACAGGGATTCTATAAAAGATCCAGTGTTGCCGGTAAACAAAAATAAATTTTCTACCATTTCATGTTTAAGTCAATTTAATTGTGGCTTTTGTTTTGTTTTCAACAGGGTATCCTCAGTTTGCCGATGTCCGGGAACGGCTGCCTCGGGACGAACGTGTACAGTCCTTACGGCTCATCCCTTTACATTCCCACAGTAGCGACCGGGAACGGCCAGGCCACGGTCACCTCCTTACCGAATTGCTTTAGCCCCGCAACGGGGTTTCCGGACTACGGCTCCGTCCGCACTAACCAAGTGACACCCCTGGTCACCGAGATCGTGCCTTCTCTGCAGTTCGGTGACATTTCGGTCACAGGGGACATGCCGATAGGCGGCACGATAAAAGTGAGCGGTTGCTTCCCGGTTTACGGCACGGTCGCCGTCGATGGTAACATGCCGTCTTCGGGTAAGGCTGTCATAAATACTGGCGGTGGTTTCGTCACTCAATACATAGATCCGTCATGTGGATGTGGACGTCTATAGGAACTTTAAGACGATCGATAGACATTAATCATAATATTTTCGCTCATAATTAGACGCTGTCTGAACGTTGTATGTAATTTTGGATTTTCTAAAACTACCAAAAAAAAAAAAAAATTTAATAAGAAAATTAAGCAAAAGACTTGTCGTGATAGAACCTTAAAATTCACATCACGTATTAAATGATAAGCATCTTTCTAATTCACTAGAAGGCTTGTGAGTGGCAAAATTCTTTTCCAATGACGACCAGACAGCGGCTAACGACAAAAGCTTTATTTAATAACGAACTTGAATGAGGCGGACTGAAAGTGCGATGTTATTTTTCTTACAAGACTCGATTCGGCGTATTCGGGATGCAAAACTTCAACTGACCTTGTCAAGGCATGTCGAATTACGCCCGTTGCTCGTTAGGTGGTCAACGAATATACGAAAGAAATTAAATCGATATCAGGTCGCTTATTACCCTATGACTCGAAACTAGTAAAACTGCAGCGAAAAATTGTGGAAAGACAAAAAAACGGAAACTTAGGTTAATGATGTATTAATTATTATAAATAAAACATGTTTTTTTTTATTGTGTTATTTAATTTAATATAGATGTATTTTGTCAAATTCTCAGCTGTTTTTTTTTTGGGCTTTAAGCAATAAAATGGTGGACGTTTTACATTATTTATTATTGTGTTACGGTTTTTATATAATAGTACTAGCCGTACTCGCCCGCTTCGCTGGGCATTTAAAATTAACATTAACATTACTGGAGCCCATAGACATCTAAAACGTAAATGCGCCACCCTTCTTGAGATAAGTTCTAAGATCTCAGTATAGTCACAACGGCTACCCCGTTTCAAACCGAAACGCATTACTGCTTCACGGCAGAAATAGGCGGGGCGGTGGTACCTACCCTTTTTTTTTTTTTTTTTTT
>NW_021011502.1:1191680-1204350 GCF_003987935.1 Bombyx mandarina
AAGGATTTTAAGTGTATGCGGGCCGCGTGAGCGAACACTACACTTGCATAGGTCATGACGGGGCGTATGCAAGTTTTGTAGAGTGTCACCTTATTTCTAAGGGACATTTTACTTCGCCTACATATCATCGGGTAGAGACGTTCTAGAATGAAGGCGGCACGATCGCGTACCGTCTTGATGTGGGGGCGGAATGTCATCCTACTGTCGAGGGTGACGCCTAAATATTTGACCTTCGGGGCCCACGGTATGGGCTGGTCGAACATCGTGATTGGGCGAACGGCGGGGGCGGAGGTGTTGACGCGCCTAGTCGGGAGGGGGATGCTCAGCGTGGTGTTTGGAGGGCGACCCCTTTTGAAGAGCACCGCTGTGCTTTTCGTGGGGTTGATGTCGATGCGCCACTTCCGGAACCACTGTCCCATGGTGGTAGCTGCGGTCTGAAGTCGTCGATGAAGCAACGCCTTCTTCCTACACGTCTCGGAGCGCCCTGAGATACTTTTATTTATATTTAATTTGTTATCACAATGTCGCTGCACGTAAATTCAACAATTCCTGAATCGCGGTGACGAAATGTTACACAGTTGACAGACGTTCTCATATTTCTCTTATTAAGTCATACTTAGCTGGCGTAGGGATACCGTGATCATGCTCATTCAGGCGGTTTCCCTAGGATGAGGCTGCTCCATTGCACTGCTGAGTGGTTGACCCTTGCGATTGTTTTTAGAAGTTTCACTTCTACCGTGTTTGACTTGCTCACACACGTTTTTTTTTTTCTGAATGCTAATTGCTATATCAAAGAATATAGCATAGATGTGAGGATCATTATGGACAATTAAGAGAATCTTAACCGGTTATCGTTCTAGTCGAACCCGTCGGCTCGACTCGGCGAGTAAATTAACCCACAGAGACAAACCACTGATTTTCTCGCCGGATCTTCTTAGTGGGTCGCGCTTCCGATCCGGTGGTAGATTCTGCGAAGCATTGCTCTTGCTTGCTTGTTAGTGTTAGCAACGTCATCAAGTTTGAGCCCCGTGAGTTCACCTACTAGTTAGGGTTACGCTGAAATGGTCTCTCAACACCATCAGATTAGGTAGGAAAAAAAATGTAAGAGAAGAAGACAGACCGGCATTACACTGGCAATAGTAGTAGGGTGTATTATAAGCCCAACTGGATAGATATCAAAATGCCGTCTCTTACTGCTGCTTAGCAGTCATGCGTTCCAGTTTTAAGGGTAGGTGAGTATAGAACACAACTGAGACTTTAACTGGTAGATACTTAACATCAGATGGGCAGTAAACTCGTTCATTTATCTATATCTATAAAAATGAATTGCTGTTCGTTAGTCTCGCTAAAATTAGAGAGCGGCTGGACCGATTTGGCTAATTTTGTCTTGAATTATTGGTGGAAGTCCAAAGAAGGTTTAAAAGGTAGATTTAAAGGTAGAAAATGATGGGAATTAAATAAAAATAACAATTTTGTTTTCCCTTTGATGTGTCCCCGTCGGACGGATTCCTTTTGTTTGTTTTAAGTTTATTTTATACAAAAGTTTAGGTCTTTTATTTATCGATTGAGGCACTACGAAGTCTGCCGGGTCAGCTAGTCTACATTATAAAAAATAAGTTCCGCATGTTCCGCATAAACATTTAATTTTCTATCGAACCAGTCGATGTCTTATGATAATTAAAATTTTAACATTATGATATTTCAAATGTTGAATACTCAAATTCTAAGTTATAAGTTTTCACTTATAGCGACAGTCCTTGTGACCGATTTTTTTTACTGTAGCTGACAACAAACTTTACTCTTTTTGTTTGTATTAGAGGAATTAGATAAAATATTTTATGGCCAAAAGATTATGTGGCAGGGCAGCGAACGTTTTTGGCGGGA
The DNA here is from genome assembly GCF_003987935.1 of Bombyx mandarina. Next base: position 1,193,565 of record NW_021011502.1, read on the forward strand.
TCGCGAGGCTTGTAATGTCATTGCAAAATATTATACGTATAACTACAAATGACAAGTTGTTTTATTTAAAACTAGTGACCCGCCTTCGCTTCGCTTCGGAAACATGAAATTTTATTATTGATTATTTACGACATCACATTAGAAACCTCAAAAATTACAGTATTTTTCCACTATTTAATGAATGTTATTATACATATAAACCTTCCTCTTCATTCACTCTATCTATTAAAAAAACCGCATCAAAATCCGTTGCGTAGTTTTAAAGATTTAAGCATACACAGGGACAGACAGATATAGGGACAGAGAAAGCGACTTTGTTTTATACTATGTAGTGATATAACATACTCAAGAAGACGAAAGTGCAAATTGTTGAGACGCTCGTTTTCTTAATCTTTTTGTATGGGGCTGAGACCTGGATATTGAAAGAGTCTGACAGGCGACGCATCGACGCGTTTGAGATGTGGTGCTCGCGGCGCATGTTGCGCAGCCCTTGGACGTCTTTCCGGACGAACGCATCCATCCTTACCGAGCTAAAAGTCGACCAGAGGCTATCCACCAAATGTCTATATAGACTGCTCCAATACTTTGGTCATATAGCAAGAAAACCCTCTGACAACCTAGAGCGACTCATAGTGACAGTTAAAGTGGATGGAAGACGATCCAGAGGTCGGAGCCGAAAAAGATGGAGTGACCAAGTGTCCGAGTGTCTGGACATGAGACTGAGCCACGTACTTCACGGTCCACTGATCGACAAAAGTGGCTACAAATTACAGAAAAAGGTCACAGGCGGGCGCATCGCGATGCTCAGCAATGAGAGATCGACTGAAGGAGGAGGAGGAGATATAACAGCAATTAATAAAACAAATTTAAGAATTCTTAGTCTTTTTTGTTCTAGAAATGTCAAGAACAAAAACGTATTACATAAAAAATCTTTACATGGAAATGGCAGCGATTTCAGTATTTGTCACACCGGGCAAACATTAGCGTAAGTGTGTTTAGTAACAACATTTTTATCGAGTTTTATCTATGTATGTTACAGTAACATAATGTGAAACTAAGTTATTCTTTATCGAAAATTATTCTGCAATAATATGTACCTATGTATAAATTTTTTTATATACATATTACGTATGTATGTGTTGAGAAAGACGAAAATGTTACATCTGTAATTTTATTGCTTACGTGATTTCTGGGTTGATTTGTGTCGTAACTTTTTTCAAATGGCAAAGGTGTATTAAATTCCTATTCGAGAATCGTAAGTATTAACGATTAGCTGTACCCGTCCGCTTCGCTGGGCATTTAAAATTAACATTATTATTTCGCACCCCCACAAAGATTCCCATTATGAACGCCTCCGCAACTGGTTTTTTTTTTATTATTTTTTTATTGCCCTTGCAGGCAGACGAGCATACGGCCCACCTGATGGTGAGTGGTTACCGTCGCCCATGGACTTCAGCAATGCTAGGGGCAGAGCCAAGCCGCTGCCTACCGCTTAATACTCTCCACAAGCCTCGTTTGAAGAAGGACATGTCATAGCGCTCGGGAAACACCGTGGAGGGGAGCTCATTCCATAGCCGGATGGTACGTGGCAAAAAAGACCTCTGGAAACGCACTGTGGATGACCGCAGCGGCTCCAGGTAGTATGGATGAACTCTACTCCGGTGGCGGGCGGTGCGATGGTAAAAACGAGACGCCGGTATCATTTCGAACAATTTTAGGATGTAGGGAGTCCAACACTCATATAAATATTAGCCTATCCATTAAGTACTTGTATATTCTACATGGATACCAAGTTTCAAGTCAATCGTATGCATGGTTCAGTAGTTATAACGGAACATCCGTAAAAACCACTGTAGGTTTATATATTAGTATAGAAGAAGTTCACAGGGAGTCAATCAGCGATAAAACATTTGCCGACCGCCAACTCTAACCCATCGCATCATTTATCAAACACAATTTTCATTAACATCACCGTTCCATCATACAATTAAAGAAACTAACCAGTGTGGCGGGAAGCCATCATAGAACACAAGATATTTGACAGATGCCTGAACCTCGCTTACAACATTTTCAAGATCCTCCTCCCTGCATTATATTCCTCAGTGCTGAGGGTCATGACTTTTACGGAGCACTAACTATACTAACTATACTGTAGCTTTACTGAGTCCTTAGAACTGATATCTCAAGGTGGGTGACGTATTTACGTCGTAGATGTCTATGGGCTCCAGTAACCACTTAACACCAGGTGAGCTGTGAGCTCGTCCACCCATCTAAGCAATAAAAAAAAATATAAACTTTTGTTAGGTCTATGTTTTTTTTATTGCCCTTGTAGGCAGATGAGCTTATGGCCAACCTGATGGTGAGTGGTTACCGTAGCCCATGGAGTTCAGCAATGCCAGAGGCAGAGCCAAGCCGCTGTCTACCGTTGTATGTACCGAACGTTCCTCCATTCCTTCCTGCCCTCCGCGCAGTGGATAGCGGCATTGATGCTAGAGTCCAAAGTTAAATCTGATTCTCAAGATAAGCTAGCATATATGCACGTTCCGAACAACAACATTGAGACCGTCGGTCTACAGATCAATATCCCCCGCTCGGTGGAAGATCTTTCACTTCGTCGTTAAGCCTTCCCCATTAGCATTATCATCCCCCTGCCGTGAAGGCAGGAGAGAAAGCCCGGGCAAAGGGATCTCCTGAAAGCCCCAACTATGCCCGAGGACGGGGGGACACGAAGACCCGAAAGCAACCGGAAGTTACTGGTGGTAGGACCTCTTGTGAGTCCGCACGGGTAGGTACCACCACCCTGCCTATTTCTGCCGTGAAGCAGTGATGCGTTTCGATTTTAAGGGTGGGGCATTTACGTTGTAGATGTCTATGGGTTCCAGTAACCACTTAACACCAGGTGGGCTGTGAGCTCGTCCACCCATATAAACAATAAAACTCTAAATCATGTCATCGTGGTCTCAAAGATAACAGGCCCAGTGTAATCGTATCGAGCGATGGGATTGAGTCGGTGTTCGAATCCCGCAGACAAGTAGGCACTAATTTATGCAATTAAATATGTATGTACTAACAAAAAAATTCAAAAACCATTCCAAATTGAACGAGTGAAGTCGTGTAATTAAAATTCAAAGCAGCAAAATTTGCATATTATTTTTTGCGTTGAAATTTGTGATATTATGGTGCATCGAACCCAGGAGGATAGGAAATGTTTCTATCATGAATTAGTCTTGCATTCCGGTCAGAGGTTCGATCTCATTGCCTCTTCAAGGCAATAGCCGACCTCAAGGCGGGCAGCATTTAGGTTGTAATGTCTACGGGCTTCGGTGACCACTTAACATCAGTTGATCCTTGCTCGTTACTCAATTACGTAAAAAGCAAAAAGAGATAAGGAGATAAAAAGCAAAAATAAAATAAAAACATCATATATGTAAATCAATTATTTATTATTTTAAAGTCTAGAATCTTAATTAGTTAAAATTTCCCTTGTAACGTGATATCGACGGAGGAAAGCAGAAATGTCGTAACTTACATTTTGGGGCTAATTCACTATTCCAATATCTGGTGTAAAGTTGGTTAGTTTTTCAAGTTACGACAATTACACTTCCCTCCATTGAAATGTAGTTAGAGAACCTGAGGTTTAAAAAGTAATGATTTATCAGTCAAAGATAGAAGCTCCCCCGCATCTGCAGGCAGGAAAGCAGTGGCCGATGATGAAGATCACACCAGTGGCACGGGCCCGCCCACCGAACTCTACAACACCAATGACAGGCACGTGTCCGCCTACAGTGGCGGCACCAGCGACTGGGAGCTCGCCAGCGATAGCCAGACTGCCTAGGCCAGACCCGCCGTACTTCCTAGAGCCGCCGTAGCAGACAGGCCCGTAGTCAGACCCGCCGAGGGGGGCGATACACGTGCCGATATGGTTTCCACTGTAATCCTCACGTCCCAAACACTGACCATACACAGTCTGAAATAGGGTAAATTTATTTTATTACAAAAGTAACGATGCCACACGCTTCCGCCGAAGTCGGACAAATATGGCGGTATCGAGTTCTTCTCTACAAGAGAACTAGAGTCTGGGACATTGCTTGGAACCATAAATTAAGGCTGGTGCGAAATCAATCCAAAACAGGATTTCAATCTAGTCACAGTTTAAAGCATTTGTGTCCACAGGGTGACTAATATTTCCTGGTTTTTTTATTGCTTAGATAGGTAGATAAGCTCACGGCCCGCCTGGTCTTAATTGGTTTCCGGAGCCCATAGACGTCTACAACGGAAATGCCATCACTCATATTGAGACATGAGTCCTATGTCTCAGTTTTACGCTACAACGGTTGCTCCACCCTTCAAGTCGTAACACATTACTGCTCATTGGCAGAAATAGGCGGGGTTGTGGTATCTACCAGTATGTGCCTTGTATTGTGTTTTTGATATGTTGTGCTCAAAGCTATGTGAGGTCATCTCCCCGAATGCTATTTTTATGAGCAAGATATTACAAAGCATCATATTTGGACGCATCAGTCGTCTATGAAACTCTTGTAGGCAGCCGAGCATACGGCCCACCTGATGGTGAGTGGTTACCGTCACCCATGGACCTCAGCAACGCCAGCGGCAGAGCCAAGCCGCTGCCTACAAATCTTGATCACTGTTATATATACTTCATCAAACAAGGTTAGAAACGAGCCGCCTGTGATAGGATATAATTTAATTATATCCTGGCATTACCGAGGAACTTCAACAACTTTAATTAGCCACGTTGGACCCGTGAGATTGTCCATCGATCTGTTATGCGGGATCTGGATTTTCCCTTTTTAAAAAAAACTTTTAAACCAACAAATGTGTTGTCGCGACGGAGATCGAATATGGACAGAGGCTAATGGGAATTGTAGTTTACTGCTGGCCACTAAAAAAACTGACCGAGCAGGGAAATAGGGATGTGTCAGCAGTAAAGGGTACAGGGCCGTCTTATAACAGATCGATATACATAAAAATGAATTGCTGTTCGTTAGTCTCGCTAAAACTCAGAACGGCTGGACCGATTTGGCTAATTTTGGCCTTGAATTATTTGTGGAAGTCCAGGGAAGGTTTAAAAGTTAGATAAATATAAAAATGCTCGGAATGAAATAAAAAAAAAAAAAAATGTTTTTCCTTTGATGTGTCCCCCGTCGGACGGATTCCTTTTATTTGTTTTAACTTTATTTTATGCAAAAGTTTAGGTCTTTAATTTATCGATTGAGGCGCTACGAAGTCTGCCGGGTCAGCTAGTGCTTGATAAAAATTAAAAGTTAAAACATTTGTAACTTACTTGCAACAAGACTTGGATGCAAAGGTAATAGATGATCAAATTAGACATATTTACTGCAGGACTAGATGCGTGATAGCCTCAAAGCATGCCACGATCAGTGTATTAATACATTTCCTATTTCGAATGACGAAACAATTTGCAATCAAATCGTAGTTACGATTAAAATTGCGTACTAACTTAGCAAAAACGTTTAAATAGAAATTTTTACATAAGACATTTAAAAATACGTTGCGATATTAATGTACGGTTTGTTATTGTGGCGGGTAGCCATCATACAACGCAAGATAATTGACAGATGCCTGAATCTCGCTTACGACATTTTCAAGATAAAGCGCATATATACAAGTTCCGAACAACAACATTCGGACCGTCGGTCTACCGAGCAATATCACCCGCTCGGTGGAAGATCTTCCCTTTGTCGTCTAAGCCTTCCCAAACTGGTGACCTGCGACGTGATGTGAACACGCAACCTTCTGATTCATCATCAGCGCATCAAGAACTTCGGCTACCACAATCCCCGCATTCTCGCAGATAAAAGCAATTCATACAGTCGTCCCACAGCAAGCTAGCATCGCAGCCTCAACAGGACTATCGCAGCCGACTCACCGCGCTTCCTGGTCCTACGGCACGCACCTGCACTGCCTCACCACGCAGCATTCAAGCTCAGTCTCGACTCACCGCAGACTTCGAGCAGCACTGGCGACAATCACGCAGCATTTCAAGCTCAGTTTCGACTCACCGCAAACTTTGAGCAGCACTGGCACTTGCAAGCTAATCTCAGCACGGACAACGATAACTAAAATAACGCAAGATAATTGACAGATGCCTGAATCTCGCTTACGACATTTTCAAGATAAAGCGCATATATACAAGTTCCGAACAACAACATTCGGACCGTCGGTCTACCGAGCAATGTCACCCGCTCGGTGGAAGATCTTCCCTTTGTCGTATATCTCTCCTAAACTATCATCTAAATAATCCCTGCAATTCCTATATTTTTGCTATATAAGACCACTCGTATATAGAACACAAGATACTTGACGGATGCCTGAATCTCGCTAACGACATTTTCAGGATTAGTTCGCTTATATACAAGTTCTGAATAAATAACATTCGAACCGTCGGAGTTTCTCGTCGGATCTTCTCAGCGGGTCACGTTTCCGATCCTGTGGTAGATTCTGCGAAGCACGGCTCTTGCTAGGGCCAGCGTTAGCAATACTCCGACTGGAACCCCGTGAGCTCACCTACATGTTAGGGTGAAGCTGAAATAGCCTCTCAAGGCTATCGGTAAATGAAAAAAAAAAAATCGGACCGTCGGTCTACTGAGCGAATTCAATCGCCCGATAGAAGATCTTCCTTTTGTTGTTACTCTTAAAAGAATAAAAATAAAATGGAAACCATAACAAATTCATGGTTTTTTATTTTTAATGCGTTATAGACGGCTTATCGCGCCAGTGCACAAGACTGATCTCTGATTGTAACAATTAGACGCAATATTCGATGTCCATCCGTGTCTGATAGCACTTTTTTTGTTTTATTGCTTAAATGGGTGGATGAGCTCACAGCCCACCTGGTGTTAAGTGGTTACTGGAACCCATAGACATCTACAACGTAAATACGCCACCCACCTTGAGATATAAGTTCTAAGGTCTCAGTATAGTTACAACGGCTGCGCCACCCTTCAAACCGAAACGCATTACTGCTTCACGGCACGGGGTGGTGGAGCTCCTACCACCAGTCAAGCACTAGCAGTTTTCCACGGCACTGCACAGAGCTTAAGGACTTAGATGTAGAAGAATCATCAAAATATATTATAGTCCCCGTCACGAGAAGCTATAGATTTTGTAAACGCAAATTCTGGAGTTCATAGCTTTGGCTCACGCATCTACCATGCTGAGGATTTTGATTCTAGAAATCATTGTATCTGTATTAGGACTGTATTGGTGGTAGGACCTCTTGTGAGTCCGCACGGGTAGGTACCACCCCCTTGCCTATTTCTGCCGTGAAGCAGTAATGCGTTTCGGTTTGAAGGGTGGGGCAGCCCTTTTAACTATACTGAGACCTTAGAACTTATATCTCAAGGTGGGTGGCCCATTTACGTTGTAGATGTCTATAGGCTTCAGTAACCGCTTAACACCAGGTGGGCTGTGAGCTGGTCCATCCATCTCAGCAATAAATATAAAAATAAATTTGTTATTTGTATTATTGTTTGAATTTTCGCCACCAATTAGAATCGAGCTGTGTGTGACGCTAGAAACGCGTGCGGTTGCAATTGATTAAGAATATTGTTCCCTGACCCTACTATCCAATAAAACTGTACGATTCAGATGACTCAGAATAAACACGCCAACTGGTTTTTAAAAAAAAAAATACGCATCTCTTAATTTCACTGAAATCTCAAGCCCAGAAATATTAATAGCAATTTCAAGTGCGGTATATCTATTGCCGTTACAGCTTTTATATATATATATATATTTTATATAATCGTCGTGGCCTAAAGGATAAGACGTCCGGTGGATTCGTATGTAGCGATGCATCGGTGTTCGAATCCCGCAGGCGGGTACCAATTTTTCTAATGAAATACGTACTTAACAAATTTTCACGATTGACTTCCACGGTGAAGGAATAGCATCGTGTAATAAAAATCAAAACCGCAAAATTATAATTTGCGTGATTACTTGTGGTAGGACCTCTTGTCAGTCCGCGCGGGTAGGTACCGCCACCCCGCCTATTTCTGCCGTGAAGCAGTAATGCGTTTCGGCTTGAAGGGTGGAGTAGCCGTTCTTACTATACTGAGACCTTACAACTCATTTCTCAAGGTGGGTGGCGGCATTTACGTTATAGATGTCTATGAGCTCCGGTAACTACTTAACACCAGGTGAGCTATGAACTCGTCCACCTATCTAAGCAATAAAATATAAAACAAATAAAAAAAAGCTTACAAAGTTAAACGAAAAAATTCATCAGGGCAAGCGCCATTTTCCCAAAACCTTCTAGAATGTTTTAGAATTAACTTTAGCTTTGTTGCAGAAACTTACCTAGATGTGTTTCATTAAATTCATAATCCGAAACCTGTATTTAGTTTATAAAGTAGATCCGAGAAATTTTTGTTATGCGCGAACATAATTAGCTGCACAATTGATAGCACATTCATGATTTAGATGCATTAGTAATAACTAGTGGTCCCGCAGTAGTCGAAATTCGACTATAATTAATTGAAATTATAAGTTTGTATATACACTATTACGATTCTATTGTCTAAGAGTTCTACTTCAAAGAATTCTATTTCTTCATAGATTTCGCTAAGACTACACTTTAGACAGCTGGAATCATGGTCCAGGCGGCTGGCCGATCCTTCGGCTGGTCGTAGGACCGTCGAGGCGATTCGCCCAGTCCTTGTGGATTGGGTGAATCGTGACAGAGGACGCCTCACTTTCCGGCTCACGCAGGTTCTCACTGGGCATGGTTGATTCGGTGAGTTCCTGCACCGGGTCAGAGCCGAGCCGACGGCAGAGTGCCACCATTGTGATTGCGACTTGGACACGGCAGAGCATACGCTCGTCTCCTGCCCCGCATGGGAGGGGTGGCGCCGTGTCCTCGTCGCAAAAATAGGAAACGACTTGTCGTTGCCGAGTGTTGTGGCATCGATGCTCGGCGACGACGAGTCGTGGAAGGCGATGCTCGACTTCTGCGAGTGCACCATCTCGCAGAAGGAGGCGGCGGGGCGCGTTAGAGACGCGCAAGCTCGCCGCCGTCGAGCGGGCGCCAGGGAGGCGGATCTCGCACAAGCCCTGGCCCTCTAAGTGTTTCGGGTCTCCCTCATATGTCGGTCTGGGGACCGGCGAGGGGGACCTAAGAAGACGTCGTGCAAGCTGCTCTGCACGCGTTTTACGCGAGAGCATCCGGGTGATAGAAGGCCGGCTATCCTCGACCCACGCTGGTTCTGACCCAGCGGGGTATTCCGTAGGATAGCTCACTCTAACCGGCGCCATCTAGGCGGGCTCCGGAAAGCCTGCCGACCGAGAGGGCTGGTGGTCGTGGCGCCGACGACCGCCAGTCCGGCGTCCCGAGGGGGAGGGTGATGGGAGAGATGTGCTCCGCACTAAACACTTCACTTTCCCCCTTTGCCTTTTCATGAGTTCTGTCTCATGTGAGGTTTGGACGTTGGTTGTTGAGCGACATGAGGTTTTAGTCGGTTCGACTCCGACATGCTCCGCCCGCCGTCCCCAGTGGAGGGCGGAAGTCCGGCGATTTCGTCCTGACCAAAAAAAAAAAAAACACTTTAGACAAATATTAACAAAGACAAACAATATTTAACCTATTCTCAATTTGACCACAGACTTTAAGCATTAACAAAAGTTTGACAATAAACAAAGAATGCGTGTGTGTGTATCAAATACATGGCAGTGTGTGTAATGTTTTCTTTAATAATAATAATAATAATAATTAGCCCTTTAAACTGGGTGAGATTTATCTTTGTGATTGGATCTTTTGGTTTGTTTGTTTATAAGATGTCTCTCAACTCAGTGTGCCTTCTGGCAAAGGCCTCCTCCAGTAGTCTCCATTGTTTTCTATCTTGAGCAACTCTTCTCCATTTGGGTCCGGCGGTAAGTTTCAGCTCATTTTCCCATCGCATTTGTTGACGTCCTCGACACCTCTTGCCATCTCTTGGATACCAGTTCGTTATAATTTGACTCCACTTTTCTTGTCTAGATCTCAACATATGGCCGGTCCATCTCCATTTTTGGAGGTCTATTTTTTCCAGGATGTCAGTTAGTTTTGTTTTTTCTCTTAATTGCACATTGCTAACTCTATCTTGTCTTCTTGTTCCTGTCATGCTTCGTTCCATACCTCTCTGGCACTTTCCCAGTTTTTCTCTATGGTGTTTTGTAAGGGACCATGTTTCGCAGCCGTATGTGATGCATGGGAGAATACAAGTATTGAATACTTTCCTCTTCGTTGCCATATTGTGTTCTTTAGCTTTTACAACTTCCTTAAGAGACCAGTATTTTTTCCACCCATTAGCAATCCTCTTATTTATTTCCTTGGTTGTTTGGTCTTTAGGGGAGATGATCTGACCCAAGTAGCAATATTCGTCAACATATTCTACTTTTTGTCCATCAATTTCAATGGGCCTTATTTCTGAGTTAGTCATCAATTTCGTTTTTGTTATGTTCATTTTTAACCCCACTTTGGAGCTTTCAGTATTTAGAGCTTGGATCATCTTTTCGAGTGCCTTTGGATTTTCTTCAAGCAGAACTATATCGTCCGCGAATCTTAAGTGGTTTAGTTTCCTTCCGTCTATGTTGAGGCCTAGATGTTCCCAGTCAAGGTTGCGAAAGACGTTCTCTAGCACTGCTGAAAACAACTTTGGGGACATTGGGTCTCCCTGCCTGACTCCTCGCTTGATTCGGAATTCTTTTCCCAGGGTTTCTAACTGGATTTTTGCTTTACTGTTTGCATATATATTTTTGATAATGT
>NW_021011502.1:1205084-1490170 GCF_003987935.1 Bombyx mandarina
CAGGTCCACAACCCCAGTTGCTGGGAAGCAATCCGGTGAACCCTTCATCGTCTTTTTTAACTAAATTGGTGGAACCTTCATTGTTTCTCGTTATTTAATTTTATTAATTTAATCTTTGTAAACTAGTATAATAATTTTAACCGTGTTTTTTTTTGTATAGAATAAACACAACATTGTTATATTGTATTTGGAACGAAGTTCCTTATCGCGCGTTGTGAAAGGGGGCTAGACGGAAAAAATTCTTACGAAAAGTTGTCACGACACTTTTTAGATCCGTCATTCTGACCAATCAACGTGTAGGCGCTTATCGCGTGACATTGCTCGTATCCGATTGGTCCGCGTAATGAGTACAGTTTCTCGAGATAGCGTTTCAACAATAGTAATTTAGTTCATAGTATTGTTTTTTTCTTCTTCATAATGCCGTAATTTATTATTATAACTTTAAAAAAAAATTACAATTCCTTCACTAATTAATCGAAAGGAACTTCGTTCCATCCGGGTGTCCCTTGACACCTCTGAAGTTTTTTTTGTTTTTATTTATTGGTGTGAGTCTGCCAGAGCAATAAGTGGTGGCGCCCTGAGATCCTCCTCACAGAGTCTCCTGTTCACCGTTTGTCTACCGGTGATGACGTCTCTAGAAGTCGTGCGACTCGGCCCCGTGTCTCTTGACCCATAGACCACCTTTTGGGGAGTGACGCGACTGGGCCTCATGTAACATCAGCATATCAGGGGCACCTTTAGACACAGGCACGTTATAAGAATTGGCGTTATGGAATATAAAAATAAATAAAATAGAACATTAAATAATACTAGTGGTCCCGCCGTAGTCGAAATTCGACTATAATAAAAATTTTAATTATAAGTTTGAACATTGTTATGATTCTATTGTCAAAGACTATTTTATACTTCTATAGTCACAGATTTTCGCAAGACTACACTATAGACAAATAATATTAAAGACTAGCGACCCGCCCTCGCTTCGCTTCGGAAACATTAAATTTTATTATTGATAGCTGAGTCCCGCGATGTTATCCGCGAATATCATGGTACCGCGAGTGACGCCGCGGGGCGAAGCTAGTCTAAAAAAGTAGCCTAAGTTACTCCTTATATCATCAGCTACCTATTAGTGAAAGTCTCGTGAAAATCGGTCCAGCCGTTCCAGAGTTTAGCCGGAACAAACAGATAGACAGACAAACAGACAGACAGACCGACAAAAATTGTAAAAATATTATTTTACTTTATTATACATGTAGTAAAAAGCGGTTATTTCAATATTACAAACATACACTCCAATTTTATTTATATGTGTAGATATTGGCTGACGTAAACACGTCATTAGGGATCCTCCCGATCCACAATCGATACTTTTAGATACCTCAAGCGCCAGTCACAGTCCTCGTCGAATCTGTCACTTGCGGCGAAGCGATCGGCGAGCAAACTAACCCTCAGACACAGCCATTGAGTTTCTGCCCGGATCTTCTCAGTGGGTCGTTTTTCCGAAGCACTGCTTTTGCTAGGGCCAGTGTTAGCAACGTCCCAGGTTAGAGCTACTATCAATAAATAGGAAAAATAATAATTAGAAAAATGTGTGCGTGTACTAGTGTACACACGTAAGAAGTGAAACTTGTTTATGGCCTTATTTTTCGAAAAATGATCTACATGCAACTTTCTAGAAATTGGTTAAATAAAGTTAAATTAGATAAAGTTTAAACAAAAGGATTTTATTATCATAGACATGAATACAAATAATACAATTATTTCACTTTACCTTTTTGNCCAGTATTTTTTCCACCCATTAGCAATCCTCTTATTTATTTCCTTGGTTGTTTGGTCTTTAGGGGAGATGATCTGACCCAAGTAGCAATATTCGTCAACATATTCTACTTTTTGTCCATCAATTTCAATGGGCCTTATTTCTGAGTTAGTCATCAATTTCGTTTTTGTTATGTTCATTTTTAACCCCACTTTGGAGCTTTCAGTATTTATGTTTTCTTTATTGATTTAATTTATCTGTTATGCATTATTTTTTAAAAAAAATATAGCATTGTGCACTCCTTCTCTATATTCTCTATAAGTGTGGAAAATTTCATACTCCTCCGTCCACGCAATTTTCGTAAAAAGGGATATAAAGTTTTTGCTTCACGTATTAATATATCGACGCTTGAAAGGCAAACATGACTAAGCGACAATAACTGCTTTATACATACCTAAATGATAGGCAATACCCATATTCGATGCGAAAAAAATATATATTTCTAGGTCTATTAAAATAATTTCAATCCTACAGTTAAGATTCGTTAAAATATAATTTGTTTTCAGTTATTTCAACTTTAAATTAGTCTACTGTAAAGTTCACGCATTGTCGCTTAGTCACGTTTGCCTTTCAAGCGTCGATATAGATTATATCACACTTAAAATTGTAATTATCATTTTACGCAACACCCAACACATTCTAATTTCACAGTCGATTACGTCGGCGGCAGATAATGTTTGTTATAAAAACAATTTTTATAATTGTTTTTGATCACACAACTGGAGGAACACGGTCCGTAAAACAATCACCAGAAGTTAAAATGGCCACCAATATTGTGCTCCTCGTTTGCTTTCAAGTCCTATTAGTTCAGGTAAGGACTTGTTGAAATTTCCTCGTATTTTTTTTTATTGCTTAGGTGAGTGGACGAGCTCACAGCCCACCTGATGTTAAGTGGTTACTGGAGCCCATAGACATCTACAACGTAAATGCGCCACACACCTTGAGATATAAGTTCTAAGGTCTCAATATAGTTACAACGGCTGCCCCACCCTTCAAACCGAAACGCATTACTGCTTCACGGCAGAAAAATAGGCAGGGTGGTGGTACCTACCCGTGCGGACTCACAAGAGGTCCTACCACCAGTAATTACGCAAATTATAATTTTGCGGGTTTGATTTTTATTACACGATGTTATTCCTTCACCGTGGAAGTCAAACATGAACATTTGTTGAGTACGTATTTCATTAGAAAAATTGGTACCCGCCTGCGGGATTCGAACACCGGTGCATCGCTCAACACGAATGCACCGGACGTCTTATCCTTTAGGCCACGACGACTTCAAATCCGTATGATAGTTTGTCTGGGAATTCTCACCGATTTCACGATTGGTTCAATAGAATCCTTAAATTGTACACAGTCGGTGAAGCTAGCATAACCCTAAAAAGGTTACTAGAAATAAGTAGGAAAAATTATTAAATACGGTTTATAAGAACTATTTTTTGAGTCAAAGGTGTTTTATTACTACACTACCCTTATTTTTAAAATATATTATAAAATAATTGACAACCTGCACTGATTGATATATCTCAAGCCGATTCAATTGCGTCATCCGACTTGTGGTGTTGCTTTCTCTGATGATCGAAATGTCTCAGTCGTTATGTATCTCATTAAAGATTCTTCAAAATCCCTGCTTCTGTCAAGAGTCGTGGACCTGGATTTTGAGGAGTCAGAACGTGTTACTGTAGTTTTAATAGTTTTGTTTGCAATTTTCAGACAGCCTTCAGTCAATGCCTTGGCCGTGATCCCCTATTGGGAGGACTGGGCACGTATGGCCCTGGTTGGGGACCTTACGACCCTATTGGCCCGTATGATGGATCGGTCTACGGCGCACCATATTCAGCAGGGTTCATCACTCCTGGCAGCTTGGCTGCATCATGCGGTGGAGGCCTGGCTGTTACGAGCAATTCGCCGATAACTCCCACTGGTCTGACGGTTACCTCTGAGAATTCTATCGAAGGTACCGTCTCTGTGGTGGGACAACTGCCGTTCTTGGGTGCTGTGGCTACTGATGGCGCGTTCCCCACTGCTGGACTTGGGGCTGTGGTGTACGGCTGCGGTGATGGCGCTATTGGAATAGTTTCCGAAGCCCCTATTTCCGCTCCCGGTCCTGTCGGCTATGGCGGATGGCCGGGAGTTGGCTATAAAGGACCCTGTGGATGTGGTGGAATTTATTAAATAAGTGATTGTTAATTGTTACGTTTTTGTAGTTACGTAATAAATCTTTTGTAGAATGTACCTCTTTCTTTTATATTCCAGCTTGTTGAAATATTAGTTGCTCAGTTACTGTAAAGACCAATGGCAGCTTTCTATACAACATATTACCTGATATCTATTTGGGGCGACTTAAAATAAAAAAAATCTTTAACGATAGGGATAACATAGCTTAAACTTAATCAGAAATATTTTTGTTATTAGAAAGCCACAAAAAAAAAAGTGCGCGCGTACAAAGTACACATGTCAGAAATGAAACTTTTTTGGCGAACTAATTTATAAGTCTTGCTTATATTTATACAAATCTAAAACTTTAGATTTCCGAGACTTAGAAAAAGGGAAAAAGGAAGATATGTTCCCGCCAAAAGTCTGTCAAATGTCAATCTCAAACCTCAGTGTTGACAGTCACATTATGTTTAGATTTCTAAATTGTAAATGACTAATATTTTGCCAATTGAATTGACTAATTTAATTTCATGCTATTTGATTAATGTTCCAATTTCTTTTCATTTCATTTCAATTCTTATTAACATTTTTCACAAGAAAAATTATAAAATATTAGGCTGTATGGTATGATACATTTGCCTTTCCAGTTGGAAAAATACAACAACTACTACTACTGACATTTGACAAGTACTTCATTTCAATAGTAGTTTGATGTCACTTCCGTTGCATACCTGCGTGACGTTCTGTAAAAATTTTACCCTCATGCGCCTAAAGAAGTTTCACTTCAAAAAGATATTAACGTTTTTACTTTATAATTTGAGGTTATCTATCAATAATAGATGTATCTGATTTTTGTAGGCATGGATCATAACAAATTGAAAAATAATAAATGATATGTTTACAATGGTTATGGTATGGTTACGATATGTTTACGATAGGCTACACTAGTAATAGTACTCGAGTAGGTACCCTTAGCAATTGCAGAGTTACCTAAGTACTTAAACATATGAAGTTTGTTCTTTCTTCTTTGTAAAAGTGCAAAAATGTGTGTCAGAGATAGGTATTTTTAACCTTTTGAACGCCAAAGTCACATAATATTTGCGACAAACGAAGGTTTGCCCTGTATGCCAAACATTGCAAAACATTGAGGTACAAAATTACCATTCGTCTTTCAGTTCAGCTTAGCTCAAAAACATCGTCTAGTCAAGTCTGATCGCGGTTATCTTACGCAAATATAAAGACACACTGTACATATTATATGATGGATACATCATTTGGCCACATCATTGGAGATATACTGAGATGCGAAAATAAATAAAAATATTTTTGATGTGAAACATCTATAGCCACACGTAAAACCGATTTCTGGCGTGGCGACGCATGCCGTGGCGACGCGCCGCCACGCGATATGATGGTATATAATTATGCAGTAGTGTGTACGGTGTGGCGACGCGTCGCCATGCGCAATCGACTGTGCGATTCTCTCCCACTCGATCCGGCGTTAAGCCATCTCTATCGCTACACTGAGCTCGGATACCTATAGTGTATACTCCGTAGTGTATATAGTGTTGTTTACTACAGTACACATAACCTGTGTTTTACTTGAAAACAAATAATTTTTTCGTAATATTTTATTTTATTATTATGACATATTTAGTTCCTATCACAATCTGCTCTTTTCTTTTACAAAATAATGTTGATGTTTCACATCTGCCAGGCGTCTTGTGACGGCTCACATTTTTTTTTTGTGATCCACATCAACAAAGAGAAAATAATAAACACGTTACATACAGAAGCTACGCTAAATTTTAGAAGCGTAATGTAACTACTGACTTCGACTCTTGCATGAACATCTTTGCTTGACATTAAAATAATACTTTTAAATACTTTAATTGTGTATATTACTCAATATTCTATTTTATTTATTTTTATATCAAACTAGCGGCCCGCTCCGACTCCGCTTGGGTCTTTAACAAAAATATATTGACGATATTTGTCGTTGTTTTTTTTTTTTTAATAAAAGTACACTTATTGTGGCATAACTATAACAGTTAGACATATGCTGTCGCGACACTTTTTGTAAATAATAATGTGTTCTACAAAGCCATAGTGCATTATTTTAATCTATCGTCAATAGTTTTCGCAGGGCACGCGATGTAAAGAATATTTTAGGTAATTTTCTTACACCTTGGGTTACATTATTAGAGTTTTAGTAAGGATACCTAATTTAAAAAAAAAAAAGATTATAGCCTATGTCACTCGGGAATAGTTTAGCTTCAAAACAGTGAAAGATTTTTTCAAATCGGTTCAGTAGTTTCGGAGCCTATTCAATACAAACAAACGAACAAATTTTTCCTCTTTATAATATTAGTATAGACTAGCGACCCGCCCTTGCTTCGCTTCGGCAATATATTATATAGCTGAGACCCGCAATGTTACCCGCGGTTATTCTCGTACCGCGAGTGACGCTGCGGGGCAAAGCTAGACTAAAAAAAGTTACTCCTTATATAAATATTAAGCCTAAGTTACTCTTTATATCATCAGCTAGCTGTCAGTGAAAGTCTCTTCAAAATCGGTCCAGCCGTTCCAGAGTTTATCCGGAACAAACAGACAGACAGACCGACAAAAATTCATCCAATAACCTTTGCATTAGACGCCTTCAGCTCTAACACTAGGAGCAGGCTTAGGGACCTCGGTAACCGTACTCGTCGAACTCGACAAAGAGTTCGCCGTGCAACCTAACCCATGAATCAGCTCGCTGAGTTTCTCGCCGGATCTTCTCAGCGGGTCGCGATTCCGATCCGGTAGTTGATTCATTCGCGAAGCAGCTACTCTTGAGCTGTTAGGTCTCCTTCGGAGGCGCTCGGGTAGCTGTTAGCAAATCCCACCCCTCTTGGCTGAGCCTTTGCTCGCCCACCTGTCCTGGTGAAACTGGAAAGGCCTCCGGGCCACGAGTAATCCTTCAATCATAAAAAAAAAAATTTTAGGTGCGTGAGAGCAGACGTAGACACTAATGCGCATGCGCTCTTGTCAGTACCCAGGGAGGAAAAGTTACACTTTCTTCCCTGTACAGCGGGCAGAAAACCGAACTTTTGGCGTAGCTAGGAGAAAAATTTACTTCTAAACCTATACATTTCATTTAAAAAACGCTATATTAAACCGCATAAGTTCGGTTAAATTCATAAAAAAAAATTGGAACTGGAATGTAACAATAAAAACAGGGTGTAATTAACAAACATTTATTTAAAACATTAAAATTAGATAACACAATTGAAAACACTGTCTACTCAATGACACTTTCAGTTTTGTCTCTTTCGATCGCGTGAAAACTTAACTGAGCGTGACAAAGACAAATATACCTCTGAGGCGTTACGTTTAGAATTATAAGCTAGAGAAGTGTTCTCAAGCTTTGGATAAACCTAAATTAGTACAGAATCGGCCCTGGCACCCCACAACTGCAGACGCAGTTTCCGCTGATCGTCACAGATCCCGCCGCACAAGCCGGACCCTCGAACTCGACACAGCCGACCACTGGTAATTGTCCCGACACGACCGTGGTACCGCCAACCGGCAGCTCGCCAGCAATCGCCACGGTACCGACTCCGGTACCGCCATAGCCCCCGCAGCCGGGAGGGCCGTATCCAGGACCGCCGATGGGACCATTGTATCCGTTTACAATCGGGCCAGGATTGTAGCCGCCATAGCATTGGCTCAAAGCATTCTGTCATGGCAAAATCAACATTAATAACTTAAACACAATAGTGACAATAGTTCCTGACAAAAGTTCATGAACCTTTGACTTATTTATTAAAATTATTTTTATTTACGTGACAACGTCTTATAATTCTATGGAGCCGGCTGCACGCACGAAAAAACATGACTCATGTGGCGTTATCTCGCTCTGAGGCGTTCCATTTAAGGCTTGAAGTGCAAACGAAAGCGCGCAACAAGCGACAAAGAGGCACAATCGGCCTCCGCTTTCGGCAGCGTTCGACATCTGTCTCTCTCCTACTTGAGTGAGCGATGAATTGTATTTATGTTATGTTATACAAATAAATGTAACTTGATCAATTCAATAGTGATTTCCATTTACCTCCTTCTCTATATCCATACAAAATATCTATCAAACAAATAAAATTAAAAATTTCTTTTGAAAAATGAAACCATTCCATCAGTATATTCTTATGACGTTGTCACGTTCAACTATCGTCAGTAAACCGACTTTACAGACAACCGATATTTTATTTATTTATTTATTGTTAACATGGAAGTAGACAAACAATCATAATTTGCATCTGTGCTTGAATTAGGTCATAAAACCTGTATATCTCAAGCAGCAGTGTTCCTCTTACAAAGAATAAAACAGCTTTACTTCAGATACACAAAAATAGAAAATGACTAGACAAAAATTAAACTGAAATACATGGATTACACAAAAGTGACAATATTTTGAGTGAGATTAAAACATTACAATTAACAAAAAACATTGAAATCAGTGTATCAATGTACCCTCTGTGCATAATGAGTGAGTGTAAGAGGGAAAGGAACTTATAAAACTTTGGTGATGGCCAAATGAACCCATCAAATAAGTACCTATAATATTTTCGATAGCTTCTTGGGCTAGCCGGTAACGACCTAAAACCAGGTAGACAGACAATGTAGCGACAAAGATAAGTGGATACGGAAGACTGCGAAAGTGCGAATTAGTAAACATGATTTCCTAAACCCTTTTTTAATTTTATTGCTTAGATGGGTGGACGAGCTCACAGCCCACCTGGTGTTAAGTGGTTACTGGAGCCCATAGACATCTATGACGTAAATGCGCCACCCACCTTGAGATATAGGTTCTAAGGTCTCAAGTATAGACACAACGTGCAACTAACGTACAAGCGAACATCTAGGATTATAGGCATAGTAGCCAACACACTCTGGCTAAAAATTGACCCCAGTAGTGCAAGAAAACTCCTTAACATATACAGTACAGTATCCAAACTAGAAGTTGCCGTATTTCCAGAAGAGCACTATTAAAAACAGATTGGGATAAAGCAAATTGTATTTTTCAACACATTTGATAGGTTACTAGATAATAACCGAGGCTATAAAGACCGCGGAGTACAGGAAGACGTGGGGAAGGATAGTGCATCAAAGGATCAACACTTCAAACTAGACACGACCTTCAGCAATGAACAAACCGACTCAGTAGGAAAAGAAAAAGTCAATATCCCAATTAATTCTTTTATAACAAGAGTGACACGTCAACTTAGCGCCAAACTAAATGGCGATGATTTCCCAACATAATAAAAACACGATTAGTTTCTAAGATTTCCATAAAAGTGGCTACAAAAGTGGCATAGTAATTTTTATTGGTGTGGTTCATTTGCTTGACTTTTTGTTACCTATTTCTTGCATCTACATCTAATCTAATTCGTCTTGTTTGTAATAAATTAATAAATTCAAATTCGCGATTGAAGCATTTAACATTAAATCAATAAATACGACTCACTTGAACCAAACACGCTTGAACGACGAAGAGAAATATCGTGAAACTCGACATACTGATTAGATTTTACTAATGAACTACTAGGCTTCAATGAATAAATACCCTTTATATCGAATTCAATATCTACCAGAAAACGAAATCATTATTATTTGCAATGAATTATTATCAAATGCTCATTACATATCGATTACCGAGTATTGCAATTAATAAATACGTATTTCAGTGGCCCGATAAGGAACCTATAAATATTAAATGTGTGTTGTGGTGATTTTATTGTGCCGGGCAAAAGTTTAAGAAGTCGTAATGGACGGGAAAGCTGTCTTTGTCCTCAGCTTACAAGCTTTGTTTGTACAGGTAGGTTCTGAAAGCTGCGCAATGGGATATCAATAGGAAAACAGTCTACAAAGTAGTTGTAAAGGACGTTGATTTAACTAAATCCAATCAGTATGTTTGTGATATGTTAATTCTTTATATCTCTCTCACCATATAAAACTAATGATTTTAAGGTTAACTTATACTGATTATATTTTACTGGTGGTAGGACCTCTTGTGAGTCCGCGCGGGTGGGTACCACCACCCTGCCTATTTCTGACGTGAAGCAGTAATGCGTTTCGGTTTGAAGGGTGGGGCAGCCGTTGTAACTATACTTGAGACCTTAGAACTTGTATCTCAAGGTGGGTGGCGCATTTACGTTGTGGATGTCTATGGGCTCCAGTAACCACTTAACACCAGGTGGGCTGTGAGCTCGTCCACACATCTAAGCAATAAAAAAAAAAAAACATTGATGACAGTACATGACGTCACTTGTAGGTATTCGTTCTATTGTTAAAACTATGGTTAGATTATCTGGCAGAAATTCGAGCACCAAAGCTACATATATGAATTGTTTTAATTTGTAAACGTGTAATAATGGTGGTTTATTAACTGCTTAACATATTATGTGGCAGAGCATAAGCGTGAATATAATTATAATATTATGGCATAGCTTCTCGGCCACCCCGTAAATTTGTAACTAATGCCCTTTTCTAAGTCAGTATTTCACATTATTTCTCATCATTTCATCACATTTCATTTCGTTTCATCATAAGAATCTAACAATTATACTTATAACAAGAAGAAACTATGATTTATTTCATTTATTACCGCCAAAACTACCTGAGTAACAAATAGTTAGCAATGCAAATAAGCAAATGGTGGTATCCGATTCCATTTTGCTGAAAATGATGCTTGTAATGACATTTTTGTGTTTTAAGCATTGAGTTTTTTTTTAATGTCTTCATTTATAAACACATTCCAAGTTTTATTCAGCCATATTCCAAAAGCATTTTTCGAATTCAAACACTCGTAAATTCAATCAATTCTCTAAGTTCAGTTTGAAAATATCTTAATGTTACATTTTACTGTTGGTTACTCGATCTTGAAGTCAATCGTATTGTTTTTATTTACTCAATTAAATCATAGATTTTCCTTTGGGCTTCACCAATATTAGCTGTTATTTTTATGCTACAGATTCGCTGATACAAAATTCAGGGATTTTTTTTAACATTTTTTACATAAGTTTTATATAAGTTTATTTTTAACCCAAACAACAGGTCGATTAGGATATAAATTCCCAAAAGTAAGACTAATAGCATTGTTGCTATTAGTCTTACTTATGTTCAAGGGCATCCTCCACTTTATTAATAGGTAGGTTAATGTAATTGTTTAATGTATTATATTGTGAATAAATTTTTTTTCCTTACATTATTCGTTAGATTAGTTTTTGTTATTGTGTTGTTTTGTCATAATTGTAAGGAACATTATTATACAAATTCAGCACTATATGTCTTGTTTTGTCGTGCGCACATAACTTATGTTGCAAGCCAGATTTTGTTTCTTTTTATTTGTGTTTTTTTATGTATCTTTAGCTTGTGATGTGTATTGTGAGCCTAATAAAATAAATAAATAAAATTACTCATCGTTTACGGACAAACTTAGACGCTTTGGATTGTTGCTTTAAATGATTAATTCCTATTTGTTTCAGGTGGTAATGTGCATCGGCCCTTACAACCCAGTTTTCGACGACAGTTTTAACTGCTTCCCGTTTGGCGGCGTCCCACCTTTTGATACCGGTTTTGGCCCACTGGACGGTCCCTACCCTGGCTGTGGATTCGGGCCACTGGCTTCATCTATCATCGCTCCACCACCAGGCATAGCCGCAGGATACAACGGCCTACTGCCAATATCGGTTGCCCCACCCACACTCCCTCAAGCCAGCTTATCGGTTTTGTCAGAGAACGTAATCGAAGGTGTTGTGAAAGTTGTAGGACAGTTACCGTTTATTAGTTCGATAGCTATGTCCGGAGAGTTTCCTACCACCGGCACTGGAGAAGTAGCGTATGGGTGTGGCGATACAGCGGTGATCATCAATGAAGCACCAGGGATTGCGACTGTCTTAGATTATGCGCCTATACCTTACAATTTTGACGATGTAGGCTACAGAACACCAGGCTGCGGCTTTGGCCCGTACCATTAAGCCGGTAACTAGTTAGGTGTATTATTTTTATTTTGAATAAATGTTGTTAAAAAAATATTTCGTTGCATTCATTATTGTCAATATATTTATGGAGCTACTTTAAGTATATTGTAAAAACGTAATTTTAGTTTTAATTAAAGCTACTTATAAGTAGAAAATCTGTGTTAGCTCACCGCCAGTTGGCAGCGTTCCCAAAAGGCTGGCAGCATTTCCACGCTGGACAGCAATGGTGATTCTTTGTGCAAAATACGTACCGGCCTTCTGGTCTCCCGAGGATTCAAATAGTTTTTTTTAAGGTCCTTAAAAAACTTTTAGCAGATGGACCCCAGGGGCCCAAAGTTTCTACCCCAAATGGAACAAAAATGAAATCTTTAGAAGGATTTTCATATTTCCGCCGTTTGAGGCCCTCAGCCGTTGAAGCAGCGCTGCCAGCGTTAGAATTAGTCGCCAGAAGATGTGTCGGTGCCATGGTATCTACACAAGTCGCATCCCAAACGAGCGACCGACCCATCTTCCCTGGAAGATCGACATACCGTCTGGTCTCTTAACATCGCCTCGCACCAAACCATTCGGTTCTAGGTTGTGGAGGGCTTTGTGATTCGACTTTGAAGCGGGACTTAGAGTTTATGCATAACAAGTTGGCTTTGCTTCTGGCGTTGCTAATATCCATGGCCGATGGTAACTACACCGCGTTAGATATGTGCTGACTGCAAAAGGAATAAAGGAATTCAAAACTAGTTTATAGATTAGGCAAATTTAATTCGTACGTTATCGTGAAACAAATTTGTTTAATAATACTTAGAAAATCAATGCTAAATAAATTGAGCTCAAATGAATCTTTAAGCATTAGGTTGACTGGTGCAAGGATGTATTGTGACGTTGTAAATGTAGGCCAATTTTCAGTCTATTACTGCTAAAAAGAAGCGTTTCGGCTTGAAGCTGGTACATTAATTTTGTTGCCCAATAACATGAAGTGTTCGAGATATTTGAACATAATTGAAATTAAATATATATTTTGAAGTCATCGTGGCCTAAAGGATAAGACGTCCGTCCGGTGCATTCGTATCTAGCGATGCACGGGTGTTCGAATCCCGCAGGCGGGTACCAATTTTTCTAATGAAAATACATACTTAACAAATGTTCACGATTGACTTCCAAGGTGAAGGAATAACATTGTGTCATCATCATCATTAACAGCCCACAGTCGTCCACTGCTGGACATAGGCCTCTCCCAATCCACACCACGGAGCCCGGTCTGCGGCTCTCCTCATCCACTTCTTGCCGGCCACCGTGCGGGGGTCATCGCACCATCTAGCCAGGGGGTGTCCCACGTTACGTCTTCCGCTGCGCGGGCTCCACTCGAGAACCCGTCTTTTCCAGCGATCGTCAGTCTTACAGCATATATGGCCCGCCCACTGCCACTTCAGCTTGCTGATTCTTTGAGTTATGTCGATGACTTTAGTTCTCTGTCGAATAATCTCATTCCGGATTTTATCCTTCAGAGAAATTCCGAGCATGGCTCTTTCCATGGCTCGCTGAGCGACTTTGAGCTGATGGACCAACCGTACTGTGAGTGTCCACGTTTCGGCTCCGTAAGTCATTACCGGTAGGACGCACTGGTTAAAAACTTTCGTTGTCAGGCACTGTGGTATGTGCGATGAAAAAACTCCACGCAGTTTGCCGAACGCCGCCATAACATCGTGTAATGGAGAGCAAACCCGCAAAATTATAATTTGCATAATTACTGGCGTTAGAACCTCTTCTGAGTCCGGACGGGTAGGTACCAACCACCACCACCCCGCCCATTTCTGCCATGAAGCAGTAATGCTTTTCGGTTTGAAGGGTGGGGTAGTCATTGTAACTATACTGAGACCTTAGAACTTATATCTCAAGACGGGTGGCGCGTTACGTTGTAGATGTCTATGGGCTTCAGTAACCACTTAACACCAGGTGGGCTGTGAACTCGTCTACTCATCTAAGCAATAAAAAAATCTGGAGATGTGGTGCTGGAGAGGAATGTTTGGTATTTCACGAACGAATCTTCGCACCAATTTCTCCATTCTTCAAGAACTCGGCATTAAGCAGCGCCTGTCCGCGCTCGTACGTGGGTACATACTATTATTTTTTGGACATGTCTGCCGGTGAGGATATGACAACATAGAGTGCAAAATTAGGGGAAAGTAGAAGGCACCAGACCACGTGGAAGGTTGCCCATGTTTCCTTCTTCAAATGAGGCTTGTGGGGAGTATTAAGCGGTAGGCAGCGGCTTGGCTCTGCCCCTGGCTTTACTGAAGTTCACGGGCGACGGTAACCACTCACCACCAGGTGTGCCGTATGCTCGTCTGCCTACAAGGGCAATAAAAACAATCTACTGAAGAAAGAAAATTATCCTATCCATTCGACGGGGCAACGTCAAGCTGGTGTCGCCCGAAACATCTCTTGTCGGATCCCTCGAGTCCGTTCTTGGAGCTTTTCACCGCAAGCACCGATCACCGTCCTCGTCAAACTCGTCGATTATGATGAAGAGCTTGGCGACTAGCTCATAGACACAGCCCACTGAGTTTCTCGCCGGATCTTCTCATTGGGTTGCGATTCCGGTCCGGTGCTAGATTCTGCGAAGTACTGCTGTTGCTTAGGCTAGTGTTAGCAACTTCTCTCAGGCTGAGCCTGCGAACTCTTCTATTTGTCTGTACCCGTCGCGTAGCAGGAATAGCCCCTTAAGCTACCAAAAAGAAGGAAAATCAGATATGTAACCGTTTTGAATTTCTGGAGTGAATTCTGGAGGAAATAATTGAAATTTAATTTTATTTAAATGAAAAACACCGATGTTTATAAGTTTTGTTCTTCAAAATTAAATTTTTTTTGACCCTCCTTGAGAGTCTGGCCTAGGGTTTGACTCACCTTAGAGGCTTCTGTGGTCTCACCGGCTGGTATAAATAAGCTGGATGCCTATGCGGGCTTACAATATCCCCTACCAGTAAGTAAAGGCAGTGGTCAATCGTAGGTAGACTGGTGAAATATTCAAACAACGCTGCTGTGGTCTATGCCTTTAATGCGTATTCACAAACGACTCAAATACAGAGGGATATCATTTATATATATTTTTAAATTATATCTACATCATTAGTAATTAAAAAAATAGGATACAAATGTAATATATTTATTTACCAACAACAACACAAATGCAAATTCAACAAATAAAGTTATTACTAAATAAATGAAACAGGATTAGTAGAGACCGCATCCGCATCCGTACGGTCCGGGAGCGTTGAACTCATTCCACCCGTAGCCTCCTGCGTATCCAGGCCCGTAGCCTGGGCCGTAACCAGGAGCGGGAGCGATGGGAGCTTCATTCGTGATGCCAATGGCACCATCGCCGCAGCCATACAGAACAGTACCAACACCGTTCGTGCCAAATGTACCGTCGGTGGCCACAGCGCCCAAGAACGGCAGCTGACCAAACACATTAACGGTACCTTCGATGACATTCTCGGAGTTTACCGTGATTCCGGTTGGTGCGATTGGTGATATGCTGGTGACGGCTAGTCCACCGCCGTATGATGCCGCTAAGTTAGCGGGGTTGAGACCTCCACAGCCACCAGACCAGGGCGCGCCGAGACCATCGTATGGCCCAAATCCGTAGCCGTCGATGGGACCTAATCCGTCATAGCCCCAAGCTCCTATAGGGCCTGGGTACGCATCATAACCGATGCATTGGGATAACGACACCTGGAAAATAATATAATTTTACATTTAAGATGGATATTACTTTAATAAAGTGGAGGAACAGAAAATCTCATGTTCTAGATGACGAAGGAATACAACATTGCTTCTCAGAAAATAGGCAGAGCGTTAATACAAGCCTGGACGGGTTTATATTACAGTGATGGCAATATGCTGTGTTTAGATGAATACCCATAAGTTCAGGGGTTTATCAAATTTGTTGGTCGACATATCACATTTCCTTAACTATTGCAAAAGCAATTTACCTGAACGAAAAAGACCTGTGCGCAAAAAACCAGTAAAACTTTGGCGGCCATTTCAAAAATCTCGTATTCAACTAACAAAGGCGAATAATTTGCGAATGATACCAAAAAGGAAATGGCCCAGTTTATATACGAACGAAAAATGTTATAGAACTCGAATTGTGCAAGTTAAAAATTATGTAAAAGCCTGATATCGACATGGTTCTGATAAAGCGATGACATTATTAATATTTTTGCAACTGATAGTGATTTGGTAAAGGCGAGTTACGTATCGGGAACCTGGGCCGATATGTAGCAAGATCGATTTGCGAAGGCCTGATTTGCTCGCAGTTCGAAGACTTGTACATTAATAATAATAAAAATTCTTGTTGCTCACTTTCGATGCTTTCGTCCATGAAATATCCGATTCGTTTTAATACTTTGCAATGTTGATGGGAGTTTTTTTTTTCTACCTAGTTAGCCTTGGGAGGCTACGTCAGCGTAACCTAACAAGTAGGTGAGCTTACGGGGCTCAAACCTGATGACGTTGCTAATACTAACCTTAGCAGGAGCAGTGCTTTTCAGAATCTACCACTAGATCGGAAACGGGATACGCTGAGAAGATCCAGCGAGAAACTCGTCGCAAACGACAGGTTCGACCAGAACGATGACCGGTGCTTAAGGTACCTAAAAGCACCGTTGTTGATGGGACACTATCTCGTGTAATACCATAAACTCAAATCGACCATATTAAATATTATATAAATGATTTTTTGTGTGTGTGTGTTAGTGTTCTCGGCCTTCGCTTTTATTAGCATTAAATTGAAGCTTAAATTGGTTACCTTAAAGTTGACGTTTCAAAGATGCTTTTTGTTAATGAGCCATAAACATACTCATCGTGACCCAAGTGGGTTTAACAGGTGGGTAATTTTTTGACATTCAGCGAAATTGTCAATGGTCAATCAAGTCTTTAAATTTTGGGGTTTTTTCGTACAATTTTAAGGTCAAAATCTGTAGATTCGGCTTAGTGGTGCTATCAACGGCTATCTCTACTCCGTCATCTATAAATAATGGTAGTACTGTGAATACTACCTAATTATTTCCTACCACTGTGCTTGCTATATCTTCAGCGATTATTTCAGTTTGAGATACCCGGTGTTCCAATAAAATTGGTAATCGATAAAGACTGGTGCATCTGTTTTCACACGATAACCCCAATAATGCACAGAAACTTTTGTGTATGAGGGATTACTAGTGGCCCAGAGGCCTTTCCAGTTTCACCAGGACAAATGGGCGAGCAAAGGTTCAGTCTGGAGGGGTGGGATTTGCTAACAGCCACGCTGAGTGCCGGAGGAGACCTAATAACTCAAAGCTATTTCGCGAATGAACTACTACCGGATCGGAATCGCGATACGCTGAGAAGATCCGGCGAGAAACTCAGCGGGCTAAGCACAGAATCTCATTAGATACCACAGAAACCTTAACTAATACCTATTGAACTGACAAATCTAGGAACGAAAATTTGTGAATACTTTTATTGCTTAGATGGGTGGATGAGCTCAACGCTCACCTGTGGTTAAGTGGATACCGGACTCAGTAGACATCGACAACGTAAATGAGCCACCGATCTTCATACATGAGCTCTATGTTTCAGTTTTGTAATACTAAATGTTTGTATTAAGGCGAAACAGGCAGGTCGGTGGTACCTCTGCGGACTCCTCCTCCGTGCGTCGTGTTCCTCAGTGCTGAGGATCGTGACCCTTACGGAATACATACGCAAAGGTTTTCTTGGGAAAATTACTAGTGGTGGGTTCCCGCGTCCTTCCACAACAGAATTTCAGAGGCGATTTGGTTCCTCTGGGCTACTGAAGCCCTAGTTTAGTTGACCGCCGCCAGTTGCTCAGTAACTATACTGAGACCTTAGAACTTATATCTCAAGGTGGGTGGCGCATTAACGTTGTAGATGTCTATGGGCTCCAGTAACCACTTAACACCAGGTGGGCTGTGAGCTCGTCCACCCATCAAAGCAATAAAAAAAAAAAAAGTTGCTCGGCGTTATATTTTTACGGGTGGGCAGGTGGCATACCGACGCCATCCCGCCTCTTTTCTCATCCGGGCTCGGGACCGGCAATGGCAGAGTTAATAACAGATTCTGCGGACTCACAAAACGCTTTTAAGATATCTTCTTCTCACTCGTTATCTTCATTGCTAAAGGTCGTGTCTAGTTTGAAGTGTCGATCACTCGATGCACCATATGATCAGATAAGATAATTAAGTAACCAATATTTCTTACATTTGAAGCAATAAAATTTCTACCTCATATTTACAGGAATCTATATATTAATACGTGAAGCAAAAACTTTGTATCCCTTTTTACGAAAATTGCGCGGACGGAGGAGTATGAAATTTTCCACACTTGTAGAGAATATAGAGAAGAAGTGCACAAAGCTAATATTTTTTTTAAATAATGCATAAAAGATACATTAAATCAATAAAGAAAACATTACACACACTACATACCATGTATTTGACGCACACACGCATGCATACTATTTGTTGTCAAACTTTTGTTCCTGACGTCTGTTGTCAAATTGAGAATAGATTAAATATTGTTTGTCTTTGTTAATATTTTTTATAGTGTAGTCTTGACGAAATTTGTGATTATAGAAGTATAAAATACAATCATAATAGTGTACAAACTTACAATTCCAATTAATTATAGTCGAATTTCGACTACTGCGGGACCTCTAGTCGAATTAAGTTTCTCAAATTCCTATACGCGCAGTTTGCTTAAAAGACAGTCCAAATTTTGCTTATTGCCGTAAAGAATTCACGTAATAGATATAATATAATAGATAAGAGACATGCATTCCGTTCGTACAGTGGAAAAGAAAATTCGAATGTAGCAACGCTGATAAAATAGAATGCGGTCTTGTATAAAAGTAGCCGACTAGTTAATACAATTATAGTTCAATCAATTGGCTCTCGTACGCTTCACAATGACAACTAACGCTCTCTTCGTATGCGCTTTAGCACTCCTTCATCAGGTATGTCTTTAACCTTTCTTCAAACGAGGTTCATGGAGAGTAATTAACGGCAGCGCCTTAGCTCTGCCTATGGCGTTGCTGAAGTCTATGGGCGACGTTAGCCACTCACCACCAGATAGGCCCGTATGCTCGTCTGCCTACAAGGGCAATAAAATTAAAAGCCCAGTTAACGTTCTTCTTCCGAGTGGGTATTTTCATTTTTAAAGTCCGTCTCTAATCTGAAGACTCTATGATCACCCGTTGCATAACTGTTTTCTCTATCTTCAGCAAGCAGACTTTAGTGCTTCAGGCATGCCTGTGAGTGATGCTATCGGTTTTGACAAATGTGAGTCAAGTCACGTGGTCTTTGCTCGTCGACGTAACCTACCACTATCAGCTTAACTGGACCTCACAAATACCTAACTCAGAACAGAAATCGGAACGCATCATCGCATGCGACGTCGTCAACTTAGGATTTTTCGATGCGTTTCTTTCCGTACCTATTCTCTGGTAGCCAAAGGTGATATTCCAACTACGCGCTGACGGGAGATGATGTGTAAATTCAATGACAGACATCGGTGACAATTTTTGAAAAAGACTGACCAGATATATTTAAAGCCGATCACAAAGCAAAGTATTCCGAAGGTAAGCCATCGAAGAAATGAAAATTCCCGATGATTGCTTCTTGGCAGAAGCGGGACGGTGCTACCGTTAATGATCAATATAAGGATTAGGTATATAAAGTATATCAAGATAGGCATTACAGGAGATGTTGAAGGACACTGTAACTGCGGATGAAGAGAAAGGAATAGTAGGTTGAAATATGATTTCATAACACAAGTTCATCCGAATCTGATTAAAAACACTGTTTTGTTTTTGTTCACAGTCTGCTGTCAGTCAATATCTGAGTCGCGTCGGCTGTGGTTGTGGAGGGGTTGGCAATGGCTTGGGCTACGGTGGTATCGGCTACAACGGCTATGCCGGTAACGACATCGGCGCTGCTGGAGCTCTAGGAGCTTCCAATGGAGGGTGTCTCAACGTCATCAGCTCCTCTGCCGCTCCAACTAGTCTAGGTGTAGCCTCTGAGAATTCCTACGAGGGCACTGTCGGTGTCTGCGGCAATCTGCCCCTCCTGGGTACTGCAGTCGTCACCGGCGAGTTCCCTACTGGTGGTCTTGGTGGTATTAACTACGGCTGCGGTAATGGCGCCGTTGGGATCACCGCTGAAGATCGCGCCGGGATCGGCTACGCCGGCGGCCTCGGCTACGGATCTGGTTACGGACTCGGCTACGGAGGCTACGCCGGCAATGGATGTGGATGTGGTGGCGCCTACTAAATGTTAGAATATATATAAAAAAAAACTTTTTTTTTAATAAATTCTTTGTGAAAAAATATTCTTAATGAATTTTAATAATATTAGTGATTTAAGATCAAATGCTTTTTATTTTAGATGGTTTGATATAAATGGGAAACAATATTATTCAATTGCTAGGATCTACAGAATTAGCTTTGTAGTCGTCGTGGCCTAAAGGATAAGACGTCCGGTGCATTCGTATCGAGCGATGCACTGGTGTTCGAATCTCGCTGGCGGGTACCAATTTTTCTAATGAAATGCGTACTCAACAAATGTTCACGATTGACTTCCACGGTGAAGGAATAACATCGTGCAATAAAAATCAAACCCGCAAAATTATAATTTGCGTAATTACTGGTGGTAGGACCTCTTGTGAGTCCGCACGGGTAGGTACCACCGCCCCGCCTATTTCTGCCGTGAAGCAGTAATGCGTTTCGGTTTGAAGGGTGGGGCAGCCGTTGAGACNATACGTACTCAACAAATGTTCACGATTGACTTCCACGGTGAAGGAATAACATCGTGCAATAAAAATCAAACCCGCAAAATTATAATTTGCGTAATTACTGGTGGTAGGACCTCTTGTGAGTCCGCACGGGTAGGTACCACCGCCCCGCCTATTTCTGCCGTGAAGCAGTAATGCGTTTCGGTTTGAAGGGTGGGGCAGCCGTTGACTATACTGAGACCTAAGAACTATATCTCAAGGTGTGTGGCGCATTTACGTTATAGATGTCTATGGGCCCCAGTAACCACTTAACACCAGGTGGGCTGTGAGCTCGTCAACACATCTTAGCAATAAAAAAAAAAAAAAAAAATAGCTTACTTAGTTTTAGGATATTCGCTTTAACGTTCAAAGGTCGTATTAAGCAGATCGCGAATGCGGCTTCATTTCAAACCAGAACCCTGAAACTGTGAAAAGTACTTTAAGACAAATATTTTTTGTATAGAAACTAGTGACATCTTGTAGCCAGGGACCCCTAACTTATATGGTGTTAAAGCTAAGGTATTTAATGATTGTATAACTAAACACAGAAAATAAACAAAATAAAAATCATTCGTCTTTATTTGTTACTAGCGGGCCAACCCGGCTTCGCTTGGTTAGTAGCGCACGCGACGTAAAGAATTTTAGGTAATTTTTTTACACATTAGGTTACATTATTGGATCCCTAATTTTTTTGAAAATATAATAAATATAGCCTATGCCACCCGGGGATAGCGTAGTTTTCCAACAGTGAAAGATTTTTTTAAATCGGTTCAGTAGTTTCGGAGCCAATTCAATACAAACAAACAAACAAATCTTTCCTCTTTATAATATTAGTATAGATAGATAAATTGATTAGATTTTATCAATTGTGGTATATGAAAATTTACAAAATCCTTCATTTAAAAATAGAATATAGGATAAGTAATATGTTACTGCCATCTACAGGAGCAATAAAAAACTAATCGAAGCGAGGACGTCTCGTGGGCGACGCCCGTAAACATTTTTGTTGAGTGCTTAAGTTGCTTATCTATAACTTATTTATGTGTATTACTTATGTTTAAAACGGTCTCCTACATAAACTAAACATTAAATTTTGAACAGTTCAGACAATTAATTTTTTTTTTACAACTTGACTTGCTTTATTTTTAGCTTACGACTACGAGTGTTGTAGCGTAGCAGCAGCGGGGACCGGGGACCAACCAAGACTGGTTTTTCCATATGATCATATCTAGTTCCTCAGAGTACACACCTGTAATAAAGCTGGTGCCATTTGATAAGAAGTTTTTATAAATTATCTATCTATCTCTATAAAAATGAATTGCTGTTCGTTAGTCTCGCTAAAACTCGAGAACGGCTGGACCGATTTGGCTAATTTGATTTGATTTTTATTACACGATGTTATTCCTTCACGAAAAATTGGTACCCGCCTGGGATTTGAACACCGGTGCATCGCTCAACCCGAATGCACCGGACGTCTTATCCTTTAGGCCACGAGGAGTTCAAATAGCCTAAGAACTATCATCATCATCATCATTATCCTGCCCTTCTCCCAGTCCCCTGGGGTTGGCGCAACATGTTTTCTCCTTCCATACTCTTCTATTATATACCATTTCTTCGCTCACTCCCCTCTTACCCATATCGTCTTTCACGCAATCCATCCATTTCTTCTTAGGTCTACCTCTTCCTCTATATCCTTCCACATTCATAGTTAACAAACACTCTCTTACCAACCTCATTTTCATTTCGTCTCATCACATGTCCATACCATCCCAAACGCGCACTTCTCAGCTTCTCTGTTACAGGTGCCACTTTCAGACTTCCTCTAACATATTCATTCCGTATTCTATCCATTTTCGTTACTCCACACATCCATTGCAACATTCGCATCTCTGCTGCATGCAATCGCCTTTCATCCGCCACTTTTGTTGGCCGACAAGCTGATCCATACAAGACGGCAGGCCTTATTAACAAGCAACTTGATGAGCCTAACCAGGGTTGGTCTATCCAGTCTTTCTGATAATACCCTCAAGACGTTGTTGCTGCTTCCTCCTACTCTACGCATAACAGAGGCCCCCTTTTTGCGCATTAAATATCAAATCAAATCAAATCAAATCAAATCAAAAAAAAATTATTCAACATAAATGAAAGTACAATGACATACTTGTTGAACGTCAAAAAGAACTACCGCCAATTCACAAAAACTAGCCTCCGTCCTGAGAAGAATTGGCAAGAAACTCTTTTTTTTTTAATATTAGATTTTTTTTAATATTAATTATTTACCTTTATTATTTAATTAAATACCTTAGCTTTAACAACATACAAGTTAGGGGTCCTTTGCTACAATCTTAAAGTATTTTAGTTTCAAGACCCTGGTTGCCCCATTCGCGACCTTTGAAACTTTAAGTGAATTTCCGAAAACTAAGCAAGCTAATTCTGTAGATCCTAGCAATTAAATAATATTGTTTTCCATTTATGTCAAAGAATCTAAAATAAAAAGTATTTGATCTTAAATCACTAATATTATTAAAATCCATTAAGTATATTTTTTTAAAAGAATTTATTAAAAAAAACGTGTTATTTTATATATATTCTAGCATTCAATAGGCGCCACCGCATCCACATCCATTGCCGGCGTAGCCCCCGTAGCCGAGTCCGTAGCCAGATCCGTAGCCGAGGCCGCCGGCGTAGCCGATACCGGCGCGATCTTCAGCGATGATCCCAACGGCGCCATTACCGCAGCCGTAGTTAATACCACCAAGGCCGCCAGTAGGGAACTCGCCGGTGACGATTGCAGTACCCAGGAGGGGCAGATTCCCGCAGACACCGACAGTTCCCTCGTAAGAGTTCTCAGAGGCTACACCTAGACTAGTAGGAGCGGCAGAGGAGCTGACGACGTTGAGGCACCCTCCATTGGAAGCTCCTAGAGCTCCAGCAGCGCCGATATCGTTACCGACATAGCCGTTGTAGCCGATACCACCGTACCCCAAAGTGTTGCCAACGCCTCCACAACCACAGCCACCAACGCGGCTCAGATATTGACTGACAGCAGACTGCGGACAAAATAATTTTCACTTAATTACATACTCAAAATAATTAAAATGCAATACGCTTAGATGTGAATAAAATAAAAAACGAAAGGGATAGCATGAACATTGAAGTGAGACAACCTACCTTTAGATGGTATCTGCAACTTGATTTTCTAATCCTTCTACATAACATTTATAATCATTTCCTAAGTAATTTGCTGTATATTAAAAAAAATATACACGAGACATCCTTAAAACTATTTTTTTTATTGCTTAGATAGGTAGACGAGCTCACAGCCCCTCTGGTGTTAAGTGGTTACTGGAGCCCATAGACATCTTCAACGTAAATGTGCCACCCACCTTGAGATATAAGTTCTAAGATCTCAGTATAGTTACAACGGCTGCCCCGCCCTTCAAGCCGAAACGCATTACTGCTTCACGGCAGAAATAGGCGGGGTGGTGGCACCTACCCATGCGGACTCACATGAGCTCCCACCACCGGTAAAAAACATGAAACATTCCATAAAATTAAAGAAAGAAAATACCTGGAAGAATAGTGCCGAGGCACAGATGAGGAGTGATTTAAAGGCCATTGTTCCAATTGGATCTGAACTATGCTGTCTTCGGGTTTGTCAAGCATTAATATATGGAAAATTAATGCGTTATCATTAAATTTACATAATCAGGCACGCAATACGCACTTATTACGTGATAATTGAAATTTTATTAGTCAACGCATGCTATCAGATAATAATGGTGAAACGCTTGCACTAATGACTTTTCGACGGTTTTTACTGATGGTAGGACCTCTTGTGAGTCCGCGCGGGTAGGTACCACCACCCTGCCTATTTCTGCCGTGAAGCAGTAATGCGTTTCGATTTGAAAGGCGGGGCAGCCGTTGTACTGTAAAAACGGAGACATTAGAACTCATGTCTCAGTGAACGAGCCCACGTGATATAAAGTGCTTACTGGAGCCATAGACATCAAATCAAATCAAATGCAATCAAAAAAAATTTTAAATCAAAAAATTTTATTCAACATAAATGAAAGTACATACTTGTTGAACGTCAAAAAAACTACCGCCAATTCACAAGAACTAGCCTCCGTCCTGAGAAGAATTGGCAAGAAACTCAGCGGCCATTTTTTTTTTTTTACATATAAAATTATTATTTATTTATTTTTTAATATTAGTTTTTTTTTTAAATATGAATTTTTTACAATGAGTAATATAACGTAACAATTACTACAATATTGAAATGCCAGGAGCGAGCAACTCATTCCCACTTTGTGCAATCTTCTAGATAAGACTTTATAGTAAGCTTTATTGCACAGATGTTCTTTAATAGTCTACAACGTAAACGCGCCATCCACCTTGAGATATAAGTTCTAAGGTCTCAGTATAGTTACAATCTTACATAATCAAGCACGCAATACGCTAGTGTGCTTATTATTCAAATAAATAGTAGGGAAATTGTTGTGGTAACTAGATGGTCCAAAGGTCCATCTAAGACTTTGGTGGGAGCATATTATTATGAAAACTTCATGATTAAGGACGGGATAGCGGTTAACCAAAATTCGCTTCAGCTCCAGTGATTGATGAACGTAGTCATCTTTGGATCATAGCTACTGAATGTGAACATATCTCACCTAACTTCACTAAGATTTTAAGGTAAAAGTGATTTTTGAGGGGATCGTGAAGTAAGTTTTCAAACGATGAATATTGTTACGCCGGTAAGAGTAACGCCATCTATCGCCGAACAGTCGAACGAATATCGAAGGATCCAGTAGCATCTAGAACGTTCGAGAAGTACAACGCCATCTATTGTCAGATAGCGGAAATACACAATGCTAGACTTTTGTGGAATGTTCTCAACGATTCTAGGGATTTCATCTCGACTATAAAAGCGTTGCAGAGATGGCACGCGGTCAGTTAGTAATCGGAACTACTCGAAGCGAAACAGCGAACGGATCACCTGAAGCGAAGCGAATTGAGAATTTTAAAGTGTTCTGTGTGTGTTCTAAGTGTTGAATACAGTGTTAACTTGTAATTCGGTAGAATTTTATTTATCCCGAACCCCAGCGCGTAACAATATTATTTGTATATGTGCTAAATTTTGAGTCTATCATACTGCTAACCCACAAAGTTTCTCGCCGAATCGTCTCAGTGAGCCGTGTTTTCATTCTGGTGCTAGATTCTGCCAAGCACTCTCTTGCTAGGGCTTGTGTTAGCAAAGTCCCAGCCCTGTGAGCTCGCCTAGTTGTTCGGCGAATCTATGACCCCTCGAGGTCATAATGCGAAGTCTAAAGCATAAGAAGCCTAAGGTAGTCGTAACGACCAACGCGACAGTCTAGTAAGACCAATCAAACACATCCTTAATTCGAGTCCACGAATAACTTGCATGATGGAGGACCACTTCCACGCAGGATTTCCACGCAGGGATCGCGCAAAAAATATAATTTGCGTAATTATTTACTGGTGATAGGACCTCTTGTGAGTTCGCACGGGTAGGTACCACCACCCCACCTATTTCTGCCGTGAAGCAGTAATGCGTTTCGGTTTGAAGGGTGGGGCAGCCGTTGTAACTATACTGAGACCTTAGAACTTATATCTTTTTTTTTTATTGCCCTCGTAGGCCCGTTACCGTTACCGTCGTCCATGGAATTCAGCAATGCCAGGGGCAGAGCCAAGCCGCTGCCTACCGCTCAAGGTTGGTGGCGCATTTACCTTGTAGATGTCTATGGGCTCCAGTAACCACTTGACACCAGGTGGGCTGTGAGCTCGTCCACCCATCCAAGCAATAAAAAAAACCTCTCTCTCTCTCTCGGTCTTCCGTGACCACGAAAACTATAAAGTACAGAAACGTCAAATGTAACATTATATCAATGCTGAACGGGAAATTAAAGTTTAAAATTTTTCTTAAATATCGAGGAGTGACGGGGTTTGTGGTTTGAGCGTCTTTTCGCTTCATACGCGACATTTATATTTGTTAAAACTGCGTTTTACTATGGTACTAGAGGTCCCGCAGTAGTCGAAATTCGACTATAATTAATTGGCATTGTAAGTTTGTACACTATTATAATTGTATTTTATACTTCTATAATCACAAATTTCGCCAAGGCTACTCCATAAAAAATATTAATAAAGACAAACAATATTTAATCTATTCTCAATTTGACAACAGACGTCAAGAACAAAGGTTTGACAATAAATAGTATGCATGCGTGTGTGCGTCAAATACATGGTATGTAGTGTGTGTAATGTTTTCTTTATTGATTTAATGTATCTTTTATGCACTATTTAAAAAAAATATAAGCATTGTGCACTTCTTCTCTATATTCTCTATAAGTGTGGAAAATTTCATACTCCTCCGTCGGCGCAATTTTCGTAAAAAGGGATACAAAGTTTTTGCTTCACGTATTAATATATAGATTAGTATCATCAGTTCGGTGCTTTTAATCAAACTCCAATTAAGTTTGCCCCAATCAAATACCTGAAGAACATTTTTGATATGATATTATTATCGATCAGAAGTGAGGTAGTTAAATAAGAAATAAATTACACAGAACTGGCCTAATTATATTTCACTGAATTAATCAATACTTCTAACAAAATGATTTCAATCTACTATTCACGAAAAATTACACAAGTCCCAAACATGTTTCAACACGAACCGTATACACGAACGCCACGCACAAAAAAGAGGCAAAGGCGCAGCAAGGGATCGTTTTTATAGTTTTAGCGCTGGCTCTCGGTCGGGGGTTGCCTGGACTCGGTAACAATATTTTTTCAAATTTTAATCTGACGCAAATGTGGCGTAAACGAAAGAGCTTTTCACCCTTCGATACAATAGTGCGTAACATAACTTTTTTTCTGAGCTTATGCTTAACTTTAAAAACTTTATTAAAAATCTAACTATTTTAAGTAGTTCAAGTAACTTTTAGTAGTAACTTTTGGCGGTAGGCAGCGGCTTGACTCTGCCCCTGGCATTACCGAAGTCCATGGGCAACGGTAACCACTCACCATCAGGTTGGCCGTATGCTCGTCTACCTACAAGGGCAATAAATAAAAAAAACTTTCATGCCATCAAGCCTTAAATATAGGAGAGGTAAAGACAGAAACAATAAATTAATTATCATATTTATATACTTATCATAATAACAATTATAACAATGCTTAACAAGGCCCTATTCCCTTGAATCCAGGGTAAGGTCTGCCGACTGGACCATAGCCTGGACCCACAATAGGCGCCGATATAGGCATTTCGTTGGTAATGCCGATCGCACCATCACCGCATCCGTACACGACCGTCCCGCCGCCAGCGGACGAGAATACTCCATCAGTAGCAACGGCACCCAAGAATGGTAGCTGACCGACTATCGTGACGGTGCCTTCGATGGAGTTTTCCGAATTCACCGTGAGACCGGTGGGAGTTATTGGTGATGTACTGGTTACAGCGAGACCTCCGCCACAGGACGCCGCCAGGTTTCCGGGGGCAAGGCCTATGAATCCTCCCGGAGCGTACCCGTCGTATCCTACGGCATCATAAGCCCCCCAGCCGGGGCCGTAAGGGGGATACGGCCCGGCTGCTCCACGACCTAAGCACTG
The DNA here is from genome assembly GCF_003987935.1 of Bombyx mandarina. Next base: position 1,233,528 of record NW_021011502.1, read on the forward strand.
ACTGTGGACTTTCTGAAATAAAACAAAAGCAAATTAGGTGGGATGGTAGGAATCACGGGTGTTGGGACGTCTTGTGAGTCCGCATGTGTAGGAACCAGCATTCTGCCATTTCTAAAGTGAAGCAGTAATGCGTTTGGGTTTGAAGGGTAGGGCAGCCGTTGTAACTATACTGAGACCTTAGAACTTATATCTCAAGGTAGGTGACGGAGTTCTACCTTGTAGATGTTTATGGGCTCCGATAACCACTTAACACCAGGTATGCCGTGAGCTCATCCACCTTTTTAAAATTGTAACTACTTACTTGTACTAAGAGCGCAGAAAAGCAAAAAAGTGCAGTTCGTAAGGCCATTTCGAGCTCTTATTAAAAGGAATAAATTTGAAATAAAGAATTACGTCTTATATACGGAAAGTTAATTGAAATTATGGCATCATACAGATAAGTTGTTGGCGTAAGCCTTATATTCTATTATCAGTAATTATTCGATAAACTAACCTTAACTGTGACTTACTGAAATTTTAATATTTTAGATTACACAATTACATAGTTCTTTAGCAATAACACATATTATATTGCGCGGACACGAGTTTTCAGTGGATTTTATCGCTAAATTTCACAATTTCCGTAAATCCATTACACGAAATTATTGTAAACGAAAAACAACTTTACGATTACACGCAAGAGATTACAAATTAGATCGTTTTTGTAAAATGTACTTTAACAACTTCGCTGAGTCGTAGAGAAAACCGAAGTCGGAATGCGATTTCAAGAGTGTTGAGAGTTCATACAGCTTGGAGACACTGACATGTCTATATTTTTGTCATTTTGTGCCACAAATTCCGAAAAAAAAAAAACTACTATACTCTACTGAACTCTAAGCACCTTACTATACTACTATACTACTATACTCTACTGAACTCTAAGCACCTTACTATACTACTATACTCTACCGAACTCTAAGCACCTTATTTCAAAGCGTTCACAAACTCGTTGAACGCCTTACGACCCAGTGGTTAGCCTAGCGTACTATAGATAAAGTTCCTCTAAATTACTCTATTGCTGACCACAGCTGGAAATAATGACCCTTTAAATTCCGGAAGATTGCAGGGATGCTCTGCAGACTAGGGGCGTCAAATAAAAGGGTCTTTCTTCATAGTGACCACGGAATATGATTTGAAAAATTTGTATAAAAAATATTACAGGTTTCAAACTGGAATGCGGGAATGCTTTGTGGCAGTAATAGGAAGACTTGTGATGTCTACCCGAGCGCATTTCTAAGACTAGATTAGATTCTCTTACTTTTTGTTTAGTTCAAGCGGGCTCGGCTGATATGATCTGACATCTACCACACCGCAACCTATTAAATTGTAGGAAATAATCATTATTTCATGTTAATGTTACACCGGTAAAGGTAACGCCATCTATCGTAGAATAGCAGAAACGAATATAACGAACTAATAACATCGAGAACACTCGAGAAGTACAACGCCATCTATTGTCAGATAGCGACAACACACATTGAAGCTACTCGACATTCCCAGAATGTTCTGGATAAATCTAGGGATGTCGTATCGACTATAAAAGCGTTGCAGAGATAGCACAAAGTCAGTTTGTAATCGGAACTATTCGAAGCGAAACAGCGAAGCGAAGTGGAAGAAGCGAATTACGATTGTTAAGTGCTCTGTAAGTGCTTTAAGTGTTATTTAACACTTAACTCTATTTAGAGTTTTAAATTTTACTTTGGTGGAACTTTTATTTATCTCGAACCCCAGCGCGTAACAATACCGTTCGGATCAAGCCAAGATCAGGGAATCAGTAATTTTTATCAATTTGAGATCTTCATTTTAAAATTTATAAAATTTGATAATTTGTACGGAAAATATAAAAATTTGCGACTTTTACTGTCTAGTTTTTAAGATATTTTATTTTTATTCATTGGCTGGACGAGCTCACAGCCCACCTGGTGTTAAGTGGTTACTGAAGCCCATAGACATGTACGTTATCAACATCATCGTTAATGCGCCACCCACCTTGAGATATAAGTTCTAAGGTCTCAGTATAGCTACAACGGCTGTCCCACCCTTCAAACCGAATGCGGCAGTAATTTACTGCCTCACGGCTGAAACAGGCAGTTGAGTACGTATTCCATCAGAAAAGTTGGTACCCGCCTGCTGGATTCGAACACCGTTACATCGCTGGATACGAATGCACCGGACGTCTTACCCTTTAGGCCACGACGCCTTTAAATAAAATTAGTTCGTACCATCACAAATGTCGTCTTACAACGGTCCGACTTTAGCGTGAAATTTGTTTTTTTTTTTTTATTTATTTTTTATTGCTTAGATGGTTGGACGAGCTCGCAGCCCACCTGGTGTTAAGTGGTTACTGGAGTCCATAGACATCTACAACGTAAACGCGCCATCCACCTTGAGATATAAGTTGTAAGGTCTCAGTATAGTTAGTGGGGACAGCATTGACATAAGCAACGTAAGTAAACGCAAACCCAGTGACTTCCTAACCCACTGAGTTTCTCGCTGGATCTTCTCATTGGATCGCGATTCTGATTCGGTGGTAGATTCGAACGAAATAGAGATCTTGCCCGGGCTAGTGTTAGCAAGCTCGCTAATTCTGAATCCGTGAGCTCACCTACACATCTGCGCGTAGTTGAAATATACCCGCAGACTTCCAACAATGAAACAGGGAAAACAAAAATATTGTGAATGAAATTTTAGTGACTATTCTATCAACAATTTTTCTAATAGTTTTCTGTTAATGATTGTGTAATTTTATTTTCAGATCCTGTTTTACTCTTTCCTCATTTTTCTTGGTTTTTGGAACGAAGTTCCTTACGGCAGGCTTGGAGGGGATAGGGATTTTGCTGCGCGACCGAACTGAAAAAAATGTGATAGTAAAACCGTAAGAAAAAATCCGTGGAAAAAAGTGCGTGGAATAAAACCGTTAAATGAGACGTGCGCAGGCGCGACAGTCGCATACACAAGCGAGTAGTGTATAATACCTTTCTCTTTNAACCGTTAAATGAGACGTGCGCAGGCGCGACAGTCGCATACACAAGCGAGTAGTGTATAATACCTTTCTCTTTCTCCCTCTTTCTTTTCGTTCTCTCATCCATTCTCTTTCTATTATTATTTCTATTTTTCTATTTCTATGTAATTTTATGTTGTCAAACAAAAATAAAGAGACATATTTTGTTATTTTAGTTGATAATTTGAATTACGTTGTTTTTTTTATGTTAAGTAATTTATTATTTCCTAAAATACTGAATTTCCTAAATACTTTCTTGTACTTAAATAAAAACTAATCAGCAAAATTTAAGAGAAAAATCAAGAAAACCTACATAAAATTGAGCACGATTTTTTTTGCAATTTGTGTCGATTTTACATTAACCGAAGGAACTTCCTTCCTACCTGGTGTCCCACGACACCACATAATTTCTTTTTTTTTAAGCTAACCTTTTGATTTTTACTTTGTCCATGTATTATAATATATACTTTTTTCTTTGCTTTACTTAGCGTATACATCATCCTTAATTTGTGGTAGCATAGTCGAGCGCTATGTCATGTCCTTCTACAAACGAGGCTTGTGGAGAGTACATAACGGTAGGCAGCGGCTTGGCTCTGTCCCTGGCATTGCTGAAGTCCATGGGCGACGGTAACCAATCACCATCAGGTGGGCTGTACGCTCGTCTACCTACAAGGATAATAAAAAAATAAAAAAACTGACTCAGTGGATTGTAGTTTTATTGTACTCAAATCAAATCTTCTCTCTTATTAAAACTAACAATTAATTGACATCTCATTTTTAGGCCGCTCCCTCATTCATCCTCGCCATCTTCTTCACATTGTCTCTATAGCTGGAGGTAGGACCTCATCTGAATCCACCCTGCCTATTTCTGCCGTGAAGCAGTAATACGTTTCGGTTTGAAGGGTGAGGCAGCCATTGTAACTTTACTGAGATCTTAGAACTGATATCTCAAGGTGGGTGGGGCATTTACGTCGTAGATGTCTATGGACTCCAGTAACTACTTAACACCAGGTGGGATGTGAGCTCGTCCACCCATCTAAGCAATAAAAAAAGGTCCTTTTTGATCCTTCGGTGGTATCTTACCTGTCACTCGACTGCCTACAAAGGCAATAAAATAAATATTACTGGTAGTAGGACGTATGGAAAACCGACATGGATAGCCACCACATCTCTCGATATCTTCTAGTTTCGCCATATTTTCATATTATTATTATTACTAGTGGCCCCACAGCAGTCGAAATTCGATTTTTTTATTTTTATTTTTTTTATTCTTTATTAGAGCCATACACCTATTAGGTTAGTCGGCTAAAAATTAAAAATTAATTCGAATTTAATTAATTAAAATTATAAGTTTTGTACACTATTATGATTCTATATAATCATCAAACAGTCAAAGACTATTTTAAACTCGTAATTCTGTAATCACAGATTTCGCCAAGACTACACTATAAAAAATATTAACAAAGACTAACAATATTTAATCTCAATTTGACAACAGACGTCAAGAACAAAAGTTTGACAATAAATAGGATGCATGCGTGTGTGCGTCAAATATATGGTATGTAGTGTGTGTAATGTTTTCTTTATTGATTTAATGTATCTTTTATGCATTATTAAAAAAAAATTAGCATTGTGCATTTCTTCTCTATATTCTCTATAAGTGTGGAAAATTTCATACTCCTCCGTTCGCGCAATTTTCGTAAAAAGGGATACAAAGTTTTTGCTTCACGTATTAATATATAGATTGTCAAACAGTCAAAGACTATTAAACTCTTGCTTCTATTATCACAGATTTCGCCAAGACTACACTTTATACAAATATTAATAAAGGTAAAATTATTTAATCTATTCTCAATTTGACCACAGACTATAAGCAATAAGAAAAGTTTGACAATAGTCATTGTATTCATGCGTGTGTGTGTCAAATACATGGTAGTGTGTTTTAATGTTTTGATTTAATGTATTTTTATGCATAATTAAAAAAAACAATATTTACATTCTGCACTCCTTCTCTATTAGTGTGGGAAATTTCGTACTCCTCCGTTCGCGCAATTTTCGTAAAAAGGGGTACAAACTTTTTGCTTCACGTATTAATATATAGACTATTTTAATTTGCAGTGATGCGAATGTTGAGATGGATGTGTGGAGTGACAAGAATGGACAAGATAATATAAAGAATAAGTTTAACAGAGGAGGTGTGAAAGTAGCCCCGGTAATCAACAAATTAAAGAGGGGACGGTTAGCGTGGTATGGACATGTGATACGTAGAAAAAAGATGCATGTGACTAGGAGATGTGATGAAAATGGTAGAGCAAGGTAGAGGGGAAAGAGGTCGACCGAAGAAGACATGGATGGAGTGTGTGAATGACGATATGAGAGAGAGAGAGAGAGAGAGAGAGAGAGAGAAGAGTGAGTGTTGAGATGACAACTGATGGAAGAGAATGGAACAGAAAAATTAGCTGTGCCGACCCCACCTAGTGAGATATGGTGGAGAAAAAGGAGAAGAAGAAGATTATTATTTTAATTTAAAACTGTTGCATAATATTCGTTTTGCAGGGACAGCAAGAAAAAGAAAACCAATTGTATATATATAACTCATTTCGTTTATTTCCTCATGATTAATTAAAAATCATTTAATTTATAATATCATTAATAGTAATTAGCCCCACACCCGCAGCCGCGACCAGCGGTGTTGTAGCCAAGAGAAGAGATTCCAGGTCCGTAGCCGAGGGCAGGAGCAGCTACAGCAGGTCCAACTATGCCAGGAGCTAGTCCGTACCCAACATTAGAGATGCCATTAATGGCATTCTCGACAGTAATGCCAACTGCGCCATCGCCGCAAGTATAATCGATGCCGCCAAGCCCAGCTGTTGGGAACTCGCCGGCAACATCAGCAGTACCAAGGAAGGGCAGGTTACCGCAGACACCGACTGAACCTTCGTAAACATTCTCAGACGCTATGCCCAGACCGGTAGGAGCGGCAGAGGTTGAGACGACCGCGAGCGTGCCCCCGTGAGAGGCTCCCAGCGCCGCAGCAGCGGCTATGTCATCGCCTAGACCACCACAGCCGCGGCCGTTCCAGCCGCCAATACCGAAGCCATCATAGCCCAGACCATCGTAGCCCCAGCCATCGAAGGGACCACCACGCAGAGAACCAATCCGACCAACGCATTGGCTTACAGCACACTGTAAGTAAAACAACACCAAAAATTAGTACCACAAATTATATTACTATTATTTGTTCGTTTTTTTGTTGTTGCTTAGATGGGTGGATGAGCTCACAGCCCACCTAGTGTTAAGTAGTTACTGGAGCCCATAGACATCTACAACGTAAATGCGCCACCCACCTTGAGAAATAAGTTTTAAGATCTAAGTATAGTTACAACGGCTGCCCCACCCTTCAAACCGAAACGCATTATTGCTTCACGGCAGAAATAGGCGGGGCAGTGGTGCCTACCCGTGCGGACTCACAAGAGGTCCTACCACCAGTAAAAAATCAAATTTTATCAAATAGGTTTTTGTATCTAGAATATATTTATGACTGTGCGTCCGCTACCTGTTACCTACTGTTGTCGAAGGTACGTCCTTAGAATTTAAATCTAAATCAGAGCTCAGAACGTTTTGCGACTGATTAAGACAGCGAATTCAAATCCATACCTGAATGAAGAGTGCAGAAACACACAGAACAATAACGTTGCTAGACATTTTGCTTTGTTAGTTCGCTCTCCTCAAAACGCCAGTCCTTGAATGTCTCTTCAGCCAACAACCTTCCTATTTATACAAAACCGTTATCTGATAATGGGTGAAACAGTGGTCTAAGTCGAAAATACGTGACCGACCAGACTTTGCGATAATTAAACCGATTAATATGGAAATTTGGCAATTATTGTTGGGGAATCTTCAAAGCGATAGCTATCATCGAACTGTCACGTAATAAATGTTACAAATACAAATGATGAAAATTGCTTGTTTTAAAGTATAAAAGAGTGTCTGATGCGAATTAGAAATACTTTAAGTTCGCACTTTGCTGTTGTTAGAAACAATATGTCTTCCTCTTTCTTCTGCTTCTTCTTATTCTGCTTTCAAGCTTGTCTAATCCAAGTGAGTACTATACAATCACAATAACAGTTTTAGATTTTTCTAAAGCGAGACTTTTCGTTGGAGACAGAAGCTATCTGATGTGCTTTATATATGATAAAAGTCTGAAGAGATATATTCAGGAGATAGAGTTTACCAAGCTCCTAATTCAGCAACTGCTTGTCCCAATTTATAAAAAGCCCGTTGTTTCTCGCCGGATCTTCTTAGATGTTCGCGATTCCGATCCGATAGTAGATTCATTCGCGAAGCAGCTGCTCTTGAGTTGTCAGGTCTCCTTTGGAGGCGCTCGGGCAGCTGTTAGCAAATCCCACTCCTCCTGGCTGAGCCTTTGCTCGCCCACCTCTCCTGGTGAAACTGGAAAGGCCACCGGGCCACCAGTATTCCTTCAATCTTAAAAAAGATACATATATTTACAAATACAGTAGATATTTCGATCTTAGAGTAGAGTGCGGTATTTACGTTATGGTGTCCATCTAGCGTCAAAGTGATATCAGACTTGGTTTCTGGAGTTTTAAGGTCCACTTTTGTTTTTAATTATTGCCTTAGCTCGTGCTCGCGACATTTCAATCAAAATCCTAAAAACCCTGGCCATTTATAATAAAGGTATCTGAGTCTAATATTTAGTCTAACTCTCCCAAAGGTTTATTCCATACTGAGACAGTTTTGTAAATTTTATCAAGACAAGATAATGTATTCTAAACATTTATGTAGACTGATGACTATATGGCCTATCTCATTGGTCATGAACCTCAGCATTCCCAAGGGCACAGCGAAGCGGCTACCTACTACTGTCACTTCCAATCTAAATAAAACAATGTATCTAACTCTGTTTTCTAGAATGTGTACAGCCAGTGCCTGGGTCGTGTGGGTCCCGGTGGACCTCCTTTAGGTCCATATGGCGGACCCCTCGGTGGACCTGGGTACGGCCCTGTCGGGTACGGCGGCTGTGGAGGGTACGGCGGCTCCGGCATCGGTAACGTGGCCGTGGCTGGCGAGCTCCCCGTGGCCGGCTCCGCCGCTGTAATGGGACAGGTGCCCGTCATCGGCGCGGTCGAGTTCGCGGGTCCTGCCTGCGCTGTCGGTTCTGTCTCCATCTCTGGCGCATGTGGACCCACCTGCGGATGCGGCGGCTCTCCATACTATTAGTAATCTATATTGTTAATAATTAAGTGTTATTTTAATCACATAAATAAAATGTTGGGTGTACATATATTCAATTCTTTTATTTTAAAGTGGGCGACCTTGTTTTTCTGAGTTCAGCAAAATTAAATTTAAAACGAGTTTTGTGGGAATATTTATAATTTGAATGACCACAAAATTTTATTATATGTCGGCGCAGCGTCACTATTTAACTAACCTAGATAACTAACTAAGATTTGTTAAAGTTAACTATTTCCTTAATGTTCCGCATGCCAACAACTGTATAAGTCGGTATTCAAGAGAATTTGTGACTCAGCTACCCTCACTATTCTATAATTATATTATACGAGTGACTATTGTCGTACAAAGCATTTCGGCTCGAGCATCCGAACGAGGCGGAGCTCTCTGTTGTTATCGTTGTACACTTGCAATGTACTAAATGGAGTTCATTGGAAAAGGGAGTCTTAATTGCTGTCACTATGAAAGACAATGATAGTGAAGAAGAGAATGGCGTTGACGTCATCATTTTAAAAACACTATAGCACCAGGCTCTCCGTCATATTATATTATTATATTATCCCGGACGCTTCAAATATTTTAAAGTTTTCTCGGTCACAGTATATGGTGTTGCTTCTCCATATTTGAGTATTCAGGTATGGTCAAATCTATCTATAAAATTTAGGTAAAATTTTGGTTTTCTTATCTACTCAAATGTCGACCAACAACATTTTAGGCGTCTTCCGAGATTTGACTGTAAAAGTAATAATAAATAAATAACTAGGAATGAATCCCGCACGGTCATTCGGCCCTAAATTAAGATTCCCTGTGTTATGGTACCAGACACTAACACGCATACTTATATACGTTTAAATATACTCATATATAATAGGTTGGGGAAAAAGTATTTTCGAATTATAGTATGAACTTGTAATAAAATCTCTTTGGCTATACTATTTTAATCTGGCTGGTTTTGGTATCATTAAAAGTTTAAAGCAAAAAGCACTCAGCAAATAAAAATTAAGAGAGCTTGGCTGGGAGGTGTTAAAACATCCGCCGTTTTTTTTTTCCCTGACGTCGTTGCTAACACGAATCCTAGCAAGAGCCGTGCTTCGCAGAATCTACCACCGGATCGGAAAAAAGACCCACTGAGAAGATCCGGCGAGAAACTCAGTGGGCTGTGTCTGAGGGTTAACGGGTTCGACGAGAATGGTGACCGGTGCTTGAGGTACCTAAAAGCACCGTTAGTGGGAGGATCCGAAATGACGTGCTTGGGGCGACGTCGACTGCTTTCCATTCTTTCCGCAGGATCGGGAATGTAGTTACCGGCGGCCACGATGAGAGGGTTCTCGTGTCGTGCCGCTTTATCGAAGTGGATCCGCCGTATAGTCCTGACCTTGCACCTTCAGATTTCCTCCTGTTTCGGTCTCTTCAGAATTCTTTAGGCAGTGTCGGTTAACATCACGAGAGGACTGCCAAAACCAATTGTCGTGGTATTTTGATCAAAAGCCCCAAAATTTCTATAGCAATGGGATCATGTCCCTACCTACAAGATGGTAAAAAGTTATCGAACAAAATGGTACCTACATACTTTAGTTAAATGTAAATAAACTATATTAAAAAATGTTGTGAATTTTCTTAGAAAATGCGAAGAAACTTTTGTCCCAGCCTATTAGATATTAAATACCCAGACAAAGAGCAAACAAACTTGCTCATCACACAATGTTTGCCCAATGTGTAGATGAACCCTTGGTGCAACAGTCAGGGGTTGACTCTAACTACAGCACCACCGAGTCAGTCAGTCTCGAAGCCGGAGTTAATATTGTAATGCTACGCGCTGAGATTCGAGATAAATAAAAGTTCCACCAAAGTAAAAATTAAAGCTCTATTTAATACTTTACACTTCGTAATTCACTTCTTCCGCTTCACTTCAGGTGATTCGTTCGCTGTTTCGCTTCGAGTAGATCCGATTACTAACTGCCTTCGTGTCATCTCTGCAACGCTTTTATAGTCGTTATGACATCCCTAGAATTATCGAGGACATTCTTGACAAGTCGAGTATTTTCGATATGAGTTTCCGCTATTTGATAATAGATGGCGTTGTACACCTCGAGCGTTCTCGGTTTTACTAGTTCTTATGATATTCGTGTCTACTATTCGACGATAGATGGCGTTGCTCTTACCGGATTAACAGTAACATCAAATATTGATTATTCCCTTCAATCCAATAGGGTGCGGTATGGTAGATGTCAGACCACGTCTGCCGAACACGCTTATATGAAACAAAAAGTATGAAAATCTAATCTAGTATTGGAAGTCCGCACGCGTAGGCACTACAAGTCTACCTATTACTGCCTCAAAGCATTCCTGCATTCCACTTTGAAACCTGTGGTATTCTTTATACAGAAAACCACATTTCCATGGTCACTGTGAAGAAAGACCCTTTTATTTGACGCCCCATCCCTGCAATCTTCCGGGAATTAAGGGGTCATTAGTTCTGTGGTCAGTAATAGAGTATTAGCGAGAGTAAAGCCGAGTTGGTATATAAAATGTTGAAAATCCTGAACACATTGACGAGGAATCTCACGTCTGTACAAAGGATTATGCTTTATAAAGAACAGGCTCCTAAACAACAGCTACGTTCAACTCGGTGCAAAATAAGACTTGGTGATAATTCGTTCGTATGGATCGGTTGAGGGCTGGATGAGCAAAGCCGAGGATCGTCCTTAGTGGCGTGTAATTGGAGAGACCTGGGTCCGGCAGTGGACTGCTGTAAGCTGATGATAATGATGATGCGGATCGGTTAGAAGCTCTTGGTCCACCACGAAGGATCTTCGCTTATTTTTGTGTTTTATTCTATGGAGAGGGATTTGATAGTATTTAATAATAGTAACCTATATAACTTGGAAACATGGCGCTCATCAGCAGCTCGTTACGGAATATATTTTTTGACATGTCCCTTTTCACTCTGAAGACTCCACACCACTCTACTCCACACCACCTTGTTACTGGTGGTAGGACCTCTTGTAAGTCCGCACGCGTAGGTCCCACCACCCCGCATATTTCTGCCGTGAATCAGTAATGCGTTTCGGTTTGAAGGGTGGGGTAACCGTTTTAACTATACTGAGACCATAGAACTCATATCTCAAGGTGGGTGGCGCATTTACGTTGTAGATGTCTATGGGCTCCAGTAACCACTTAACACCAGAGGGGATGTGAGCTCGTCCATTCATCTAAGCAATAAGGGGCAGCGGCTTGGCTCTGTCCCTGGCATTGTAGAAGTCCGTGGGCGACGGTAACCACTCACCATCAGGTAGGCCGTATGCTCGTCTGCCTACAAGTCCTCCACGTTGACGGAATAATTCTTTTTCTGTATCGTTCTCCCACTACTGAGGATCGCGACCACACGTGACGTTCTTCCACTGTGTTCGATCATGGGTGGCATGGGCCGCATGGTACAGACTACCACCAAGTGCTTCTCTTACTAGACCTGACTAGGCTGGTGCTCTGCCCACGGCGCGCTTGCCCTCTATGCGACCCGCAATTATGAGCTTCTCTAATTCAAGTCTGGAAGACCGCATGATGTGTCCGAAGAAGCTCATAACACGTTCCCGGCCGATGGAAGAGAGCCTTTTTCGGATATTTAGCTCCTTTAGAATGGACTCGTTAGTTCTCATGGCAGTCCACGGTATTCGCCACACCCACATTTCAAAGGCATCGAACCTTTTGATATCGCGGCTTTTCATGCACCATGTTTCCGCCCCGTAGAGGAATATGGGAAAGACCAGTACCCCCGTAATTACCATACAATTGAAACATAAACTTCAGGTTAAAAACCGATATTTACGTTATGATCGATTTGAGCCGCGGTGAGCTCTTTACCGCAACTAAGACTTGAATTCTTTCAATTGTCTACCCAATAAAAAAACATTAAATTTGCAAACTATTTATTTGTATTGGAGAATTAAAAAAAAATACATTCAATCATTCATTCATTAAACTAGTAGCCATAGGGTGCTGGGCCACAACCACAGCCCCGACCAGCGCCATTGTAGCCCAGGGAAGAGATTCCGGTTCCGTAGCCAATGGTGGGACCGGCCAAGGCGGGAGCAGCTACAGCGGCGGCCGGTGCGTATCCGAAACCAGAAAGACCGGAAAAACCATTCTCCGCGGTGATGGCAACAGCACCATCCCCACATCCATAGAAGATACCACCAAGCCCGGCTGTTGGGAACTCGCCCGCAACATCAGCAGTACCCAGGAACGGCAGGTTACCGCAGACACCGACTGAACCCTCGTAAATATTCTCAGACGCTATGCCCAGACCGGTAGGAGCGGCTGAGGTTGAGACGACAGCGAGCGTGCCGCCGTGAGAGGCTCCCAGCGCCGCAGCAGCGGCTATCTCATCGCCTAGACCTCCACAGCCGCGGCCGTTCCAGCCGCCAATACCGAAGCCATCATAGCCCAGACCATCGTAACCCCACCCGTCAAGTGGGCCAGCCCGCAACGAACCAATGCGACCAGCGCATTGGCTTACAGCAGACTGAAATAAAAACGGAATTTAGAAATAACTTTTAATGATTAACCTGTTTTTCGTTGCTATATTTTCAGTTCTTCTCCTCAAACTAAATATTGTCAACTAACATAATGTCATATGCGGCCAATCACTGTGTTCCCGAATAAAGAATGATAAGCTTAGGCCAAAAACAAGAATTTGCATTCAGTAGAGGTTTTAACAAAAATTAGCTCGGCCACAAATATGGGCCTATTCCGGAATTTTTCCAGAATTTTCTAGAATGGTATCATACGTTTTAGTTTGAAAGCTAGAATGGCCTCAAATAGAATATTTGGGCCACGACTGAAGATTTGTGGGTGTGTATAGGCATTCTCTACAAGTGCCCAATTCGAGATTCACATTTGATTTGTGGTACTCAACACGACTGCGTTTCGCTTGATTAAGGACTCTAGCAAAATCTGGACTGGTCTATCTCCTCAAAGCGTAAATTAATTATAAACATCTCACCTTAACCACGAGAATAAAAGCACACGCAGTCAACAAAATTCTAGGCATTATGCCGCGAAAATGATTTTATACCGGTCAAAGAAAACTTAATAATGATTATCGGTAATAAAAGACCGGTCTTTTATATCAAAATGCACTTCTTTATCAATAACGTAACAGCAGTATTATAACAGAGACGGTACGTGCCTCCGAACCGATTTTTCAGATAAGCGAACCTACTAACACATAGAACTGAGGCAACGTTAATGATTATGCCATTTGAAATCGATTGCCTTAGATTGGTCGGGTGTTGTGTAAATTGATAAAAAAAAATGCTTTATTTCCAAAACTATAAATGGCTACGTTTGAAAAAGATTTTTTTATTTTCAAACCGCCGTTCAAAATGTCTTACTTCGTTGTGTTCGTGATCTGTATCCAGGCTTGCCTGTTCCATGTAAGTTGTAATCCTTTGAACTCGAACCGTCGATAGATCGACTCTCTATTAATGCGTTTAAAGTGCAGAGCGTCGGAATACCAACTATTGCGCAGTTTGATTGTAAGGATTAGGTATCGACCTGTGCGGAAGTGTTTAAGCGCGCGCACGTATAACGTTTTTAATAAGTTAATAACATTAATAAATAACCATATAAAATTATTTTGCTGAGAATTTACTTTTCTGCAAAATATGTGAAAATAAGCTTAGAACTAATAGGAGTAATGGGGTTGAAAAAATTAAGTAGTTTTGATTGAAGCCAGTCTTATTCGGTATTTGTGTGACTATTAGTCGCAGTACTGCTTAACCAATAACTGTTTTTCTTCTAGAATGTGTACAGTCAGTGCTTGGGTCGTGTGGGTCCCGGTGGACCTCCTTTAGGTCCATATGGCGGACCTCTCGGTGGACCTGGGTACGGTCCTGTCGGGTACGGCGGCTGTGGAGGGTACGGTGGCTCCGGCATCGGTAACGTGGCCGTGGCTGGCGAGCTCCCCGTGGTCGGCTCCACCGGTGTAATGGGACAGGTGCCCGTCATCGGCGCGGTCGAGTTCGCGGGTCCTGCCTGCGCTGTCGGTTCTGTCTCCGTCTCTGGCGCATGCGGACCCACCTGCGGATGCGGCGGTCTTCCATACTATTAGTAATCTATGTTGTAAATAATTAAGGGTTATCTTAATCATAAAAGTAAAATTTTAAGACATATCCAATTATTTTATTCTAAAAAACATTTATTTTCCGGTCTATTAGTGAACACTTATGCTTTCGATTAGAATCTAAATTTTTAGTATCCAATCGTGAAAATGGACTGTTAATTAATATCCTCCTTGCGTGGTATTCCTGACTGCTGAGGGTCGTGACCAACCTTTTGTATCACCTTAGCACGCACGATCTTTCTCCATCTATTCTGGTTGGACCAACGTATTGGGCTGCGCCCCCATGGCCTTTTCCCATCCACCTTACCGGTCACGATGAGCCTCTTGAGATTGCTACCATCCTTCCGTGCAATGTCACCGAAGTGTTCAAGGAATCTGCGAAGACATTCGGATGACAGCCGCGAGGAGTTTTTGAGTTATTGCAAAATTGATACGTCATTCCGAAATGCTGTCCAAAAATATTAACATTCTGCACTCCCATGTCTATATAAACTATAAGTGTGGGAAATTTCATACTCCTCCGTCCGCACAATTTTCGTAAAAAGAGGTACAAAGTTTTTGCTTCACGTATTAATATTAGGGGTTAAAGTATGATATTGCCGATTTGTACTAAAAAATATTTCTTTCATTTAACATATATATTTAATCCAAATATTTTACCATTATAAACCATACATTGCTGCCATCTAATAGGAAAGTTATTATGCCTTTGCGATAGAACTCTGGTGATCTAGATTCTACAAACTGTGTGAAAGCATTTTGTACTGCCTTTTTTTTTTTTTATTGCCCTTGTAGGCAGACGAGCATACGGCCCACCTGATGGTGAGTGGTTACCGTCGCCCATGGACTTCAGCAATGCCAGGGGCAGAGCCAAGCCGCTGCCTACCGCTTAATACTCTCCACAAGCCTCGTTTGAAGAAGGACATGTCATAGCGCTCGGGAAACACCGTGGAAGGGAGCTCATTCCATAGCCGGATGGTACGTGGCAAAAAAGATCTCTGGAAACGCACTGTGGATGACCGCAGTGGCTCCAGGTAGTATGGATGAACTCTACTCCGGTGGTGGGCGGTGCGATGGTAAAAACGAGATGCCGGTATCATTGCCTCCTGGGCAAAAAACTTTTTATCACGTAGACAGTTGTCCAAATTACGAAAAAAATGGTAGTCCGTTAGAGCAAGGTCTGGCGAATACGGAGGGTGGTGACTGGTTTCTAATTGCCGTTCCTGTGTAAAACGGTTTCTCGTGCTGTATGAGGTCTCGCGTTATCATGGAGCAATAATGGTGAAGGAATGGAATGGAATTCATAAATCGGGCTGTTTCGCTGCAAGTTTTGCTAACATTGTTCGGAGTTCGGCACAGTAGACGTCTACCGTTATAGCTTGATCAGATCGGAGAAAGCTTTAGTGAATAACACCATGCTGAGACCACCAAACAGTTATCATTACCTTTTTATCGGTAAGCTTTGGTTTAGGACACTGTTGCTTCGTTTGACCTGGGGTCAGCCATTACACTTTTCGCTTAAGGTTATCGTAAAGAATCCATTTTTCATCACATGTCACAACTCGATCCAATATTCCCTAATTTCTGTACCGATTCAACATGGCAACCCAAGTTTCAACACGCGTTTCTTTCTGCAGAGCAGTCAAATCATGAAGCACCCATTTTTCTTATTTATTTATTTAATGATTTGACGCAAATGATTCAATATTGTTGGTAAGGTAACGTTAAAGCATGCTGCTAATTCCTGTGTAGTTTAGCTCGGATCGGCTGCCACCATCTCTTTCAATACATTGTTATTCACATGCATGGGGGGTTTTCCACCTGGCTCGTTCTTCAAATCAAAATTTCCAGCACCAAAGCGTATAAGCCAAACTCGCACGGTGCGTTCGTTAGCAGTCCCCTCTCCAAACGCAACATTGACATTGCGAGCTGTTTCTGCAGCGTTAGTTCTGCGTCGGAAATTGTATTCAAAAATCCCTCGAATTTTCGAAGTATCCGTCTTTCTTGTCTGAGCTGAATAAAAAAAACAACTGAAAGTCGATAATCGAATGTTGCACATTTATTAAAAGAAGAACCTCATATGTACTATTTGTAAAAAGTTTCACTCAAAAAACTCAAACCATGAAGGTTGTCAATTCGAAGTACCTATTTTACAATAAAATGGCAATTTCATGCTGTAACCCCTATTAGATAGATATGCATATATGCCGAAATTCGTTTCTTCTACAGCCCGTGTCCACCCAATCCTGAGTGTAGGTCTCATATGCACTCCATTATTTACGGTCTCTTGTCTCGCGAATCCAGTCCTAACCATCTATTTTCCCAGGTCATCGGTCCACTTTACTGATTGTCTGCCCACATTAGGACGTCCAGTACGAGGTCTCTACTCCAGTATTTTGTACCCCACCCGTTGCCAGTCCGACAGTATTATCCTACTCTAATAGTTTATGGCAATGTTTTTAAAATCTTTCCACTTGCTATCATGGCGCCACCTTAATTCGCTGCTTTTTAGCCGACACTTTTTGATATACCGAGATAGTTCTTCTTACTTCTACCCTCCATCCGTCGGAGCCCCGTGGTACGTCAGACACATCGACCTCCACGACGACCTGGACCTAGAGTCCATCAGTATCTACAGTCGGCATCGGTGCGCCATTTCGAGAAAGCGGCACGACACGAGAACCCTCTCATCGTGGCCGCCGGTAACTACATTCTCGATCATGCAGACCGAATGGAAAGCAGTCGACGTCGCCCAAAGCTCGACATTTCGGATACTCTCGATCCACTAACGGTACTTTTAGGTACCTCAAGCACCGGTCTACATGTCTCGTTGAACCCGTCGCTTGCGACGAAGGACTCGGCGAGTAAATTAACCCACAGACACAGCCCACTGAGTTTCGCGTTTCCGATCTGGCGGTAGATTCTGCGAAGCACGGCTCTTGCTAGGGTCATCAGGTTTGAGCCCCATGAGCTCACCTACTAGCTCAGCGAATCTAGAATAGCCCCTCGAGGTTACAAGAATAGGTAGGAAAAAAAATACCCTCCATAATCTCTATATATTATACTTCTATGTACTATCGCTATGTACCTCTATGTACATAATCTCTATGTACTATTCTACACATAATCTCTTTATAAACAGCTTCGAATAAAATCTGTTAGTGTAATGTTTGTCCTTAAGTCAAAACTGTTTAGTCAATGATTTGTTGAGCTTTGTAAAGTAGTTTTTTTTTTAATTTTTATCAATAAAAAAATCATAATAAAAATGTATACCCGAATAATTATTTTCTTTATACCTCGAATAGAACTTTAAATTGATATTTTTATAATAAGGAACTTCGTTCCTATCCGGTGTCCCACGACACCACACATCTTTTTTCGTATTGTTTTAAAAGTTCGTGGTTATTCAAATTATAAAATAAACTATTAATAAACTGATAAACTCAACACGATTTACTAATTTGACTCAACTCAAAATTTCGGTTACATTCTAATGGAATACAGGTTAATTTAGGTCGCCCACTTTAAAATAAAAGAATTGAATATATTATGTACATCCAACATTTTACTTATGTGATTAAAATAACACTTAATTATTTACAAAATAGATTGCTAATAGTATGGAGAACCGCCGCATCCGCAGGTGGGTCCGCATGCGCCAGAGATGGAGACAGAACCGACAGCGCAGGCAGGACCCGCGAACTCGACCGCGCCGATGACGGGCACCTGTCCCGTTACACCGGTGGAGCCTGCCACGGGGAGTTCGCCAGCCACGGCCACGTTACCGATGCCGGAGCCGCCGTACCCTCCACAGCCGCCGTACCCAACAGGGCCGTACCCAGGTCCACCGAGAGGTCCGCCATATGGACCTAAAGGAGGTCCACCGGGGCCCACACGACCCAAGCACTGACTATACACATTCTGGAAAATATAGAAAAGAACTTCAGCATTTATGTCAATTACTTTCAACCACTAAACTTTTAGCTCTAAAATTTGGATTAATTTGGATCATTGGAGAACTTTGAAATAGTTTTCGTCTCAAATACTTGTATACCAATGGGAGCCCGCAATTCTCAGGCGCCACCCAAAAATGCTTACATTTTATACTTAATGTCACTCACTACATTAGTCAGATTGCATGTAGCGGTCTTTTATCTATACATCTATACTAATATTAACGGCCGTCTGGTGTAGTGGTAAGTGACATGGTCACTACACAAGGGGGTCGCGGGTTCGAATCCCGCCAAGGGAAGATATTTGTACGATAAATATAAATGTCTTTTCCAGGGTTAGGGATGTATATTAAATATGTGTATGTGTATAATAAAAATCTTATATTTATTTCCGTTATCTGGTACCTGTAACACAAGTTCTTTACGAACTTATCACGGGACCAGTTAACGTGGCGTGACTGTTAGTAAATATTTATTATTATTATTTATTATTTAATAAATAAATCTACAGTGGTTTTTACGGATGTTCCGTTATAACTACTGAACCATGCATCCGATTGACTTGAAACATCCATGTAGAAAATATATGTACTTAATGGATAGGCTAATATTTATATGAATGTTGGACACTAGTCGCGGGGGCGTTAATGATGAGAATCTTTGTGGTGTGAGAAATAATCATGTTAATTTTAAATTCCCAGCGAAGCGGACGGGTACAGTTAGTGTCTAATATAAACGTCATCCACTTCGGGCCGCAGTGGATCTTAAAAATAAATCTCACTAACTCTTAGCTTACAAATCCAAATGTATAATATAGCTCAAATAAGATAAAAAAGACTCACTTGTATAAAACAAACTTGAATGCAGAATAAGAAGACAACAAGTTTAGACATATTTGGTTGTTTTCAAAGGTCAACTTTAGTTACAATGTTGTTCTAATCACAACAAAGTCTTTATATATCGCTGTTATTTTGGTAATACTAGTTTATCGGTTCGTCGTCATTACAATTTAATTGCAGAAATCATTATCATTATCGCGTGCACCAACAAATTATTTAATATACTTGAAATTAAATAATCGCAATTACCAATGATGAAATTCTATTGTATTTAATGCCACTAAATATTGTAACAGCGTCCACAAGTTTATAGCTTTCCAAACTATTTAGAATACATACGAAAAATGGCATTTAAAGCTATCCTAGTTTTCGCTTCAGCACTTTTTCTAGAGGTGAGTTAAATGTTTTTTTTTCATTATTAACAAATCAAATTTGTCTGTTCGCAAGGCTTAACAATGAGCTATGATATCGCATTTTTTTATGATTGAAAGTTTACTGGTGGCCCGAAGGCCTTTCCAGTTTCAGCAGGACAGGTGGGCGAGCAAAGGTTCAACCAGGAGGGGTGGCATTTGCTAACAACTGCCCGAGCGCCTCCGAAGGAGACTTAACAACTCAAGTGCTTCGCGAATGAATCTACTACCGGATCGGAATCGCGACCCACTCAGAAGATCCGGCGAGAAACTCAGCGGGCTGATGCATGGGTTAGGTTTTACGTCGACCTCTTTGTCGAGTTCGACGAGTACGGTTACCGGGATCCGTAAGCCTGCTCCTAGTGCTAGAACTGAAGGCGTCGATGATATCGCATGATGAGCAGTGATATCATTCTTAGGAACATGATATCGAAAGGCTCATCATAATCATAACCTGGTGAAGCCTGACAATGACAGATCTTTCCGTTCTAGCGACAGATACTGTTAAACTGTTACCACTGGTGGTAGGACCTCTTGTGAGTCCACACGGGTAGTTACCATCACCCTGCCTATTTCTGCCGTGAAGCAGTAATACGTTTCGGCTTGAAGGGTGGGCGCAGCCGTTGTAACTATACTGAGACCTTAGAACTTAGATCTCAAGGTGGATCAACCACTTAACACCAGGTGGGCTGTGAGCTCGTTCACCCATCTAAGCAATAAATAAAATTAAATAAAAATCCTTAGATATCGTTTTGAAGTATTATATTGTTTATTTCCAGTCTGCCTTGAGCCAGTGTCTTGGCCGAGCCGGTCCTGGTCTTGGAGCATACCGTGGCGGTTGGGACGGCCTTGGCTACGACGGTCTGGGCTATGATGGCGTCGGCTACGGATGGAACGGTCGCGTTGGTTGTGGAGGCTTCGGTGATGATATCGCAGCTGCCAGCGCCCTCGGAGCCTCTCATGGAGGTACTCTTGCTGTCGTCTCTTCGTCTGCAGCTCCTACCGGCCTTGGCGTGACTTCTGAGAATTCTTACGAGGGTTCCGTGGGTGTCTGCGGTAATCTGCCGTTCCTGAGTACAGCAGCTGTCGCCGGTGAATTCCCCACTGCTGGTGTTGGTGGTATTAACTCCAGCTGTGGTGACGGTGCCATTGGCATAACAGCTGAAGGTGGTATTGGTTACGCTCCAGCTGTTGCCATTGCTGCCCCTGTCTATAATGCAGCTCCTAATCCTGTCTATGGAGCTGGTATCTCACCAGCTGCCTACAGCGGTGTGAACCGCGGATGCGGTTGTGGAGCTAACTACGGATATTAATGCAATAATTTTTAATTTACTTTAATAAAGACTTCTTTAAGAATACATTTTTTTTTATTCTCACAATTTTAACAACTACTGAGTTAACAACAATGATTATCCGCCTTTACTTGAAAATTATTTATGTTTAATATTTATTGTTTTATTTAATTATTAGGTATTGATGCAGTTTACGATTATGCAGTTTGAGTTTGCAGTTTATCGAAATAATTAGTGTACTCATAATAAAATCAATGAACCTGATAAATAGAGTATCAATCGTTATACTAAAATTTCTTATATTGAACAGTTAGTGTTTTACATTTTTTTTTTTTTTTTTTTATTGCTTAGTGGACGAGCTCATCGCCCACCTAGCGTTAAGTGGTTACTGAAGCCCATAAACATCTACAAGGTAAATGCTGCCACTCACTTTGAAATATGAGTTCTAAGGTATAGTTACAACGGCTGCCCCACCCTTCAAAACGAAAGGCATTACTGCTTCACGGCTGAAATAAGCGCGGTGGTGGTACCTACCCGTGCGGACTCACGTGAGGTCCTACCACCGGTAATTACGCAAATTATAATTTTGCGGGTTTGATTTTTATTACACGATGTTATTCCTTCACCGTGGAAGTCAATCGTGAATATTTGTTAAGTACGTATTTCATTCGAAAAATTGGTACCCGCCTGCGGGATTCGAACACCGTTGCATCGCTAGATACGAATGCACCGGACGTCTTATCCTTTAGGCCACGATGACCTCGAAAGGTATGTTACAATATATATTAGAAGGTTTTTTTTTTATCGCCTTATTGGTGAATTGCCTAGTGGCTTTGGCTACATTCATATTTGCATTTATTAGAGAGAGAGAGAGAGAGAGAGAGAGAGAGAGAGAGAGAGAGAGAGAGAGAGAGAGAGAGAAAGAGAGAGAATACACTTTATTGCACACCAAAACACTATTTACATTCAAAAGAACAATCAAAAAAACAGATACATTTGTACAATAGGCGGTCTTATCGCTAAAAGCGATCTCTTCCAGACAACCGTTTAATTTATAGAAATTCTGGAAAATATAAAAAAATATAGCAGGTATGTTGCGGTGTACTATAGATAATACATTATAGAAAATATATACATACAATAAACAAAATATATACCGTTTACATATAATATGAAATATATACTTATTATTATATACCAATATACATACTAATACACTTACATACACATAATACATCAACAGTATGGAAGTAATAAATGATGATGCAAACAAACAGCACTAAGAAGATAAGTAGTGTTCCTTCACCATTCTTTTAAAACAGTTTAAAGTTTAAAGTTTACTAGAGGTCCCGCAGTAGTCGAAATTCGACTATAATTAATTGGAATTGTAAGTTTGTACACTATTATGATTGTATTTTATACTTCTATAATTACAAATTTCGCAAAGACTACACTATAAAAATTATTAACAAAGACAAACAATATTTAATCTCAATTTGACAACAGACGTCAAGAACAAAAGTTTGACAATAAATAGTATGCATGCGTGTGTGCGTCAAATACATGGTATGTAGTGTGTGTAATGTTTTCTTTATTGATTTAATGTATCGTTTACGCATTATTTTAAAAAAATATTAGCACTGTGCACTTCTTCTCTGTATCCTCTATAAGTGTGGAAAATTTCATACTCCTCCGTCCGCGCAATTTTCGTAAAAAGGGATACAAAGTTTTTGCTTCACGTATTAATATATAGATTATTAGTTGCTTTTTATTTCCCTACCGCCGCTAACGCTATTGAATGAAGACACCGCTGTTGGTTCATTTACAACCAGTATCATGTCGTCATGCGTCTCCAACGTATTGTTACACGCTAAGGCTCGGTATAAGGTTTGAAGGGTGGGGCAGCCGTTGTGACTATACTGAGACCTTAGAACTATATCTCAAGGTGTGTGGCGCATTTACGTTGTAGATGTCTATGGGCTCCAGTAACCACTTAACACCAGGTGGGCTGTGAGCTCGTCCACAAATCTCTGCAATAAAAATAAAAAAAAATATAAAAAAATCACTTTTTTTTTCTCTATCCTGCAACTTAGTAATCTCTTTCTTGAAAAACAATAATCTAATCTGTTGTCAGATTTTCATCAGGAACAGTTGAGTCAGCTGAGTTGTGTCCCCAGTGGTACCATTCTCGTCTTATATCTGCAAATCTTTGTTGCTATAAAATTTAAAATTTATTTTGCTAAAAATTTCACTGAAGCACAATTCCTAAAACTCTATTTACAACTCTATCTACAACTCTTACAACACTTAAGGTACAGTTCAGAAATCGCAATTCACTTCCTCCGCTTCGCTTCAGGTGCCTTCGTGTCATCTCTGCAACGCGCTTAAAAACCTCCACGACATGTCTACAATTATCGAAAACATTTCCGATAGGACTAGTCGTTTTGATATATGTTTTTATTTGACAATAGATGGCGTTACACTTCTCGAACGTTCCCGATAGTACTAGTTATTTTCTGGTATTGGATGACAGATGAGCTTCTAGAACAGTGTTTCCCAATATTTTTTGTGCCATGCCCCACTGTAACATTTCTAAAATGACCCCCCATAGGCCCCATACATAATTTTTAACATTAAAAAAAATATCTGTTCACTTAAGAAACACAAACGATAGGCTTTGGGAAGAAATCACTATGAAATTGTTATCAGAACACAGTTAGTAATATTTAAAAACATACCTAGTCAGGTCATAAGTATTGTCACACAGTAAAAACTTTTCTTTTAGAATGCTGGCCACAAAAAAGTTTATTGAATTCGAATTTCGAATTTTTCATGAAAAAAAAATGTATACTTTTAAAATTTTACTCATTTTTAAATATGGAGTGGACGCTTAAAGAAGACCGTGTTGCAGTTATTGCGTTGCATCGTTGCGGTTACGCGCCAATTCAAATTTTTAACATACTGAAAAATTTGAATATAACCAAAAGATTCGTTTATCGTACCATCAAACGATACAATGAAGACTCTAGTGTAGATGACAGGTCAAGAAGTGGTCGCCCTCGGTCTGTTAGGACTCCAGCAGTGATAAAAGCTGTGAAGGCGCGAATTCAAAGAAATCCCAAACGTAAGCAGAAACTGTTGGCCCTTCAGATGGGGTTAAGCAGAACCACGGTGAAAAGGGTGTTAAATGAAGACTTAGGGCTTCGGGCATATCGAAGAAAAACAGGACATCGTTTGAATGCTCGTCTAATGGACCTGAGACTGAAGAGATGCCGCGCTTTGTTGAAGCGGTACGCGGGAAAAAAATATCGGGAAATTCTTTTTTCGGATGAAAAAATTTTTACCGTAGAAGAGAGCTACAACAAACAAAATGATAAGGTGTACGCACACAGTAGTGAAGAAGCGAGCAACCGTATTCCGCGTGTCCAACGAGGTCATTTTCCATCCTCGCTCATGGTATGGTTGGGAGTTTCTTATTGGGGCTTAACAGAGGTACATTTTTGTGAGAAAGGTGTAAAAACGAATGCAGTTGTGTATCAAAATACAGTCCTGACGAACCTTGTGGAACCTGTTTCTCATACCATGTTCAATAACAGGCACTGGGTATTCCAACAAGATTCGGCGCCAGCTCATAGAGCGAAGAGCACACAAGACTGGCTGGCGGCGCGTGAAATCGACTTCATCCGGCACGAAGACTGGCCCTCCTCCAGTCCAGATTTGAATCCGTTAGATTACAAGATATGGCAACACTTGGAGGAAAAGGCGTGCTCAAAGCCTCATCCCAATTTGGAGTCACTCAAGACATCCTTGATTAAGGCAGCTGCCAATATTGACATGGACCCTGTTCGTGCTGCGATAGACGACTGGCCGCACTGGCCGCACTGACAGATTGAAGGCCTGTATTCAAAATCACGGAGGTCATTTTGAATAAACTTTAGTGTCATAAGAATCCATGTTTTGTTAAGTTCATTTTGGTATATGAATGGTTACATAATGAATAAACTTGATTCAATTATTTTACATTAAACATGTGACAGAATTTATGACCTGACTAGGTATAATAAAAATAAAAGAAATTCATATTCAAAATAATTTTAATACATATTTTTTATATTAATTTAGTGCGATTGCCCTTAACTATCGAATTGCCCCCTTGCGAGGCGTGGGCCTTACCTTGGGAAGCACCGGTCTAGAAAGATACGCTGTCAAAATCGGTATCTTTCTGTAAACCAGTTCTCGGAATCCGTGTCTATTTAATTTCGTTTCGTAAATACTAGTACAAAAAGCTCAGCTTAAATTTTACTAAGTTGGTCCATTGAATTTGCAGCGTTATATTTCCTTATTTTATATGTTTTTCTTGGAATAATTGAATGATAAATAAAATACGATACATCTACCCTATGACTATGCTCATATACACATAAAAATCCTCATAAATTACAATATATTTTCGGAAGGGGAAAATAACTAAACTAGTACCAAGTATCCGACCAAGTGTCTAAGCAAATTGTCACAATTACCCTCTAAGAAGTTTAACGACAAAGGCAAGGTCTTTGGTAGACCAAAGATCCGAGAATATTATTGTTCCGAACTTATATGTAAGCTTATCTTGAAAATGTCGTAAGCGAGATTCAGCCCTCTGTTAAATATATTGTGTTGAATGATAACTACCGCCACAATCCAGATTTCTTATGGAACCGAATGTGGAAAGTGGGTACCAAATCGTTCAAAGAAATAATACCAGATGTGTTTATCATAACGCTTAACAAAGAAAAAGCAACTTGAGGTGCAGGTTATATCCAAATTCATTTCTGTGCAGTCCCTCTCCTGACATATCCGAGTGACAAAAGTTCCTACGGACAAGGCCCAGCCCCATAAATATCTTTATAGAAAAATTTCTGTTTTCCTTGTCTAGTAATTTTGGATAATTTCGATCTAAATCTACTGTTATGTTTGAAAAAAAATTGAATGTGTAATGTTACCGCTTACAAAACCAAAATGGGCAGGAAATATGTTAAAATATGTATGTATATCAAAATTCATCAGCAAAGCATAGAACTAAAGCTCTTAGCTTAATATTTGCATTTGAGACGCTTTATTTAGAGCGAAGACCACTGACGGATGTTTCAAGACAAATTAGTAAGTAAGAGAATTAACTGATAAGTATTTTTATTAACACATTAAAATAACATCATTAAATTTTAATATGGGTTGGCAGCACCGCATCCGCAGCCGCGATTGAAGCTCCTGCCTAAAGGAGCACCAGCAGGAGCATAGTTAATGGCAGGAGATATTACGCTTTCCACTGTTATCCCAACAGCTCCGTTACCACACCCATAGTCGATACCACCGGTACCACCGGTTCTGAGTTCGCCGGCTATAGACGCAGTACTCAGGAATGGTAGGTTACCACATATACCAACGCCGCCTTCGTATGAATTTTCAGAAGCTATGCCCAAGCCAGTGGGAGCGGCAGAAGAAGTCACCACAGCAAGGGTACCTCCGTGAGAGGCTCCAAGAGCGCTGGCCGCTACGATATCATCTCCGAGACCACCACAGCCGAGGCGACCATTCCATCCGTATCCGGCACCGTCGTATCCCAGACCGTCGTAACCAAAGCCATCCCAACCGCCACGGTACCCTCCAAGACCGGGACCAGCTCGGCCGACACACTGGCTCAAGGCAGACTGGAAAATTATAATGATTAGATAACTTTATCTAATTGTACCCTTCGTACTCGTATCGAACTCTTTGGTCCAATGTTGACGACATAATTGTCATATTTCATACGTGTGATATTTATAGAAAAAATTATTAATTCTAAAGTCCTTTAGTAACTTTGTTACAAAAAAAAATCGGTTGTCTGTAAAGTCGGTTTACTGACGATAGTTGAACGGAACAACATCATAAGAAATTACGCCTCAGAGCGAAGTAACGCCGCATGAGTCATAATTTTTCGTGCGTGCAGCCGGCTCCATCGAATTATTAGACGTTGTCACGTCAAAAAAAAGAAAAAAAAAAAGAAAAAAATTATAGCAGAAAACTGTACCGATATAGGATTTTTTAGATAATCAATAGGAGCATCGCAAATTTACAATTGAGCTTTCGATTTCATACTCATAGGCAGTATTTAAGTTGTAGTCTTATAATTCCAATTAGATACCAAGCGAAGCGTGAATACGTTCGGCTAACGGAAGAAGAACAAGAAGTTCGGCAGAAGTACATATTTGAAACGCCCTTATAATCGTCCCGAACTCCATAACCGGCGTCTGGTGTAGTGATAAGTGACATGGTCACTACACAAGGGGGTCGCGGGTTCGAATCCCGCCTAAGATATTTGTATGATAAATATAAATGTCTTTTCCAGGGTTATGGATGTATATTAAATATTAAATATATGTATGTATGTGTATAATAAAAATCTCACATTTATTTCCGTTATCTGGTACCTGTAACACAAGTTCTTTACGAACTTATCACGGGACAAGATAACGTGGCGTGATTGTTTAAAAAAAAAAACCCCAAGTGGATCGGAAGTACATTCCACGTCAATGCAAAAATGATCTCTCCTTATCATTTGTATAGTGAAACTAATTCCAATGAGTGTGATTTTTTGCATTTAGATGCGAAATCAACTCGTGTCAGCTTGGACTTTCTTATATTTCAATTCACTCAAGGAATAATCTTCTTAAATCCACTCACCTGAACAAAAAGTGCTGAAGCAAGGACCACAATACCCCTGAACGCCATTTTATTTGATCAATTGAGGAACAACTTGCGAATACACAACCTTTATATCAAATCTCTTTTATATATATCAAAATTGCGACATTAACGTATATGGATCACGCAACTCTGATTGTTTCTGTATGTAATTCAAAGACCTTACCCAATTTTGGTACTATCTTTGTGTGTTTTTCAATACATCAGTGCTTTTTATCTTTCAGTATAAAAGACAGTTGTTAATAGTTCAAAACATTAAGATTCAAAGGCCCTCAGAAGTTTAACGTCATGTCTACATTCGCTGTCTTACTCCTTTGCGTTCAGGCTTGCTTGATCCAAGTAAGTTTTAACAATGCCAATTAATGTCTATTATTAGGCCAGGTCTTTACAAGATCCCACACTGTCCCGTGTTTGTAGATCTTTGAATACGTATAAATTTACGGTTTCCGTGGCTTTCATGATAAAA
The DNA here is from genome assembly GCF_003987935.1 of Bombyx mandarina. The sequence continues at coordinate 1,261,631 of NW_021011502.1, forward strand.
CGTCCGGTTTTCTCGTATCCAGCGATGCGACCACGACTTATTCTAACAGCATGTAATGGTAATGAAAAGAAATTCATCCCCTTCGAACAATGCAATATCCATGTATAATTGGAACTTTATAACACGTCCATTTCCATGTCCTTATGCCAGCAAATACTTCTCTACCCTCTATCTGCAGTATAAATAATCTTGGATATCTTCTTCCAGTCTTTCCACTAAGATCTGCCTGAGTACTGATAGTAGTCATTTTGTCTTTCGAGTTATATTAATTATTACCGGTATGTTGTTTCAGAATGTGTACAGTCAGTGCTTGGGTCGTGTGGGTCCCGGTGGACCTCCTTTAGGTCCATATGGCGGACCTCTCGGTGGGCCTGGGTACGGCCCTGTCGGGTACGGTGGCTGTGGAGGGTACGGCGGCTCCGGCATCGGTAACGTGGCCGTGGCTGGCGAACTCCCCGTGGCCGGCTCCACCGGTGTAATGGGACAGGTGCCCGTCATCGGCGCGGTCGAGTTCGCGGGTCCTGCCTGCGCTGTCGGTTCTGTCTCCATCTCTGGCGCATGCGGACCCACCTGCGGATGCGGCGGTTCTCCATACTATTAGCAATCTATATTGTAAATAATTAAGTGTTATTTTAATCAAATAAGTAAAATGTTCGATATATTCAATTCTTTTATTCTATAAAACTTTATTTTGCGGTTTGAAAGTGAGCGACCTAAATAAGTATGTTTTCCATTGGGAGCATGTAACGAAAAGTTGGAAATTGAGCTAAAGGACAATGCCCCAAAGTGGGCCAACTTTATGTCTAAACTATTGTACTTGAAAAACTATGCCTTATTTTTTCACGTTGTTTAGTTTATATATCAACATTTCTTTCACCCTGGCATTGTTTTACAAAAGAATAAATTACTTATTTGATAACATCCCAAAACGGAGTGCCATAGTTTTTAAATTCGCCAATAGGCAAAGGGCTTAGCCCATATAGCCTTATAGTAAACCTATATGCTGCCACACGAAAGAGTTGTCTGTGACTTGAAAACAAATTAAAAACAATAGCTAATGGCAATAATTCACAGACTTTTTAATTTATTTTTGTTCAATTCCATATTTATATATTGTAATAATAATTATTACTTAAAACCATGAATTATTTAATATTTTTAGATATTAATGATTTTATTAGTACAAATCTCAATGGCCTACCATTACTCTATTCTTATTATAATTGTTATGATCAGAGAGTTTTGACAGCAACCCGAGTGAAGCGTCACTTGAAGTTTTTTTTTAATTTTTTTTAATAGTTTATTGTGATGTATAATATATAAATTGGGTGTTGTTTTGTGTATTAAACGAAAATAATCGTTATTCACGATTATTGAGGCATTGGAATAAAACTGTGGCTAGCATAGCAGTGACTGTTTTTTTTTTCAAGTTAAAAGGTCTGTGGAACTTTGCGCTCACTCAATGTGCTATTCAACGAGTTGACGTCAAAACTCCCAAAAAGCAATAAAAAGAGATACACCGGCTTTTTATTGACATTAAAAAAATATAACTATGACAGCCTAGGCTGTATAGGCTACGCTCTTTGCCTAATTATTGGCGAATTTAAAAACAACAACAACAATAACGTTGCCGGCTTCCGGATTTTCATTTCATTTTATTATTATTATGAGGATATAATAATAATGAAATGTACGTAAGGGCTTATTCCTAGCAACATTAACCACAATTAACTTATTTAATACTGTAAATAATGATGAGAGCGATTATTGATTTCGAAGAAAACAATTAACAACTTAATTTTAGCTGCAGAAAAAAACAGATTTCTCTTAAACCTGGGTGAGAATATAAAAATCGTTTTCTGAATATGAAACGATATTTCTTTGTCTATCAAATTAAGTTAAAACCATCATCACCGGATTCTATTGTAGCAACATCATTGCCTTGTGGTACAGCAGCATCAGCAGTACGCTTAACTACTGCTCCTACCCCATCAGCTGCATCTTTTCCATGAGCAGACTCAGTATAGTTCCAAGTAATCCATCGAAATACCAATATAATTTACTGATGACATAAAACATAGTTTTATTTCTATATTGGCTACTTGGGGAATCAGATAAAAAGTGAAGAGTAGTAATATTGTTATTAGCCAATTTGACAAATTTTAGTAGCGGTATAAGATGGCCCCATACCGCAGCAGAGTCATGACGTAGATTTTAACTTACTGTGCAAAATGATGGGATTTCGAAGTCGTCATGGCCTAAAGGATAAGACGTCCGGTGCANCAGATCCAATAACCTTTGCATTAGATGCCTTCAGCTCTAATACTAGGGGCAGGCTTAGGGACCCCGGTAACCGTACTCGTCGAACTCGACAAAGAGGTCGACGTGCAACCTAACCCATGCATCAGCCCGCTGAGTTTCTCGCCGGATCTTCTCAGCGGGTCGCGATTCCGATGCGGTAGTAGATTCATTCGCGAAACAATTGCTCTTGAGTTGTTAGGTCTCCTTCGGAGGCGCTCGGGCAGTTGTTAGCAAATCCCACCCCTCTTGGCTGAGCCTTTGCTCGCCCACCTGTCCTGGTGAAACTGGAAAGGCCTTCGGGCCACCAGTAAACTTTCAATCATAAAAAAAAAAAAAAAAAAAAAAGTATAGTTCCAAGTAATGTGTTTTAATCCATCGAAATACCAATATAATTTACTGATGACATAAAACATAGTTTTATTTCTATATTGGCTACTTGAGGGAATCAGATAAAAAGTGAAGAGTAGTAATATTGTTATTAGCCAATTTGACAAATTTTAGTAGCGGTATATGATGGCCCCATACCGCAGCAGAGTCATGACGTAGATTTTAACTTACTGTACAAAATGATGGGAATGAGGCGCTCGCTCCTGGCCTTTTCATTTTTCATTATTATTATTATTTTTTTAATTGTATTTTTTGACTTGTTTTTTCTTTTATTGTAAATATTTTTATTTATTTAAAAAAAAGAAAATATTTGAGAAAAAACCAAAAAAAAAAAAAAGCCCGCTGAGTTTGTTTCGCCGGTTCTTCTCAGGACTGTGGCTTTTTTTGGACCCGGTGGTAGAGTTAACATTGTTATTTGTATTTTGACATTCAACAAGTGTGTCATACTGACGTCTAAGTTGAAATAAATGATTTTGAATTTGAATTTGAATTTGTTAGTGAACTTACCTTCCTTATCTATGAAATAGACGACAGCAGTTTGCAGTGACAGCTCTTGCCTACTTCCCCCAAAATGAAAAGCCTGAACTTCAGACTCATATTTTAAAGCATGGTTTTTCACTAAAATCTATGTGAATGATACCTTCGTTATCCTTAAGATTTTCCCTTAAACCCTTCATTGCACTAAATTCCCATCTGCGCAGCCCTTCATGTTTTAGAAACTTTGGAATCATCTGTTCTAACAGCTCAACAGCTTCTTCAGGGTTAGTTGTTATTTTTGTTTTTGATATTATTCTTTTATTTTTCTTAATGCCTTTGGATTCATTGACTGGTTGTAGAATTTTGCCATTGTTTGAATGTTATTAGGTCCTTATTATCAAATTCTTCGTAGCAAATGGTTTTGTTTTCGCACAAGTTACAACGATCAATAAGACATTTATTTTTTCCACAACAGAGAAAATTGACTATGTCATTGATGCTGGCGTGTTTTATAATTCTTCTTTTGTACAGAGCCTGAATCAATAGTTCCATATTTGCATGCATTTTACAAACACATGTATCTCTTTGGCTTACACTTGGAATCAATACCCAATATGGGCGTTGTTTGCAAAAGTAAGAATAACTCACTGTTCGAAATTCGGATTCAAATACTTTATGCAGGTTCTTCATGTTATCTAACAAATACCTCTTCTACTTTCTCTCCTTTTGTCGTGTTAAATACTCTTTCTTGCCTGCTGAAGCTCTAGAAACGTTGTCGCGTTCAAAAAAATCTTGTTCATCTTGTTTAAACTTTTCGTATTAAATTTTTTTTTGTTGGGGCGGGTTCTTCTCTCTCTGCAAGAAATTCTGTGCTTCTGACAAAACTTTATGCTTCTTTAAAATGTTTTTTTACGCATAATTGTATAGTGGAATGCTCTTTTCTCAGTATTTGATTTTAGAGCTTTGTAGCTGCCTTCTAATGTCTTTTTCATAGCCTCCCCAAACAAAATCTTTTTTTCGCTTCTTCTATTTTTGTTTTATCCTGCAGTGCAGTGTTAGGATTAGGTAGATAGTGTTAGGATTCTGTAAGCGTTTCCTAAGTCTCAGAATTGTTTTTTTGTATTTGTTTTTTTTTTCTTTCTTTAATAACTCTATTTATATTTTATCTTTTTGTGCCTTATTCGCCATATATTTCTTCAAAGTTCTAATTTTTTTCTTCAAGTTTTGGGTTAAAGATTCTTTGTGGTCTATATCTAGTGATGTAGAAGTTTGTGGTGTGTTAAACGAGTTTCTAAGTTCATAACTGTTTTTATCATCGACATTGCCCTCATTCGTGGAAACTGGTATAAAAACTTCTTCTGTTCTTTTCTTTTCTAAGTTTTCTCTGGTAGTGTCTTCCGAAATTTTCTCTCCATTTCTCTCTCTGTACTCTTCTAGCTCTTGGGGTCAATTCAGAAGCACTTAATATTTTCTTTTCCTCTTTTCTTTTTATATATCTCTTCCTTTCCTTCTCCCTCTCTAAGGCATATAAAGCCGGATCTGCTTTTAGGTTTGCATATCTGTTTCGCCGTGCAAGTCGGGCTTTTGCCAATGTCTCTTCGTGTGACTGCTTTTTCCGCGGCATTTTATCTGTAATATAAATTGATATACTGTGGAGTAGATCCTATAGGTTTCCTATAAGTGCTACTGTATCTCATTTTATTACATTACTTCCATGCTAAAAATATGGTAAGAATATATCCCACTGCTAATGATTCTCTAAATATTTAAGAAACGTGGTGTAGCATATATGTAGGTCTAATGGTTTTGGAGCGCATCATTATTATTATTATCCATTACTATCCCATTGGTCTCTTCTCAACTATTTTAAGAATTAGGAGGTATTAGATCGTAATTCGCTATGAGAGCACTGGTAGCCCAGTGATTACGGCTTCAGACTTACAATTTGTAAGTTAAAGGTTTGAACACCACCCGACGTACGTATTTTGGGGACATTTTATCGTCACCATTGCTCCATAACGCCTCAGAAAAACATCGTGAGGTAACCAGCGTATCCTAGAACTAATCATTCAAGGACATGTGACATGCACCAAATAGCATTTTTTTATTTTTATTTTTTATTGCCCTTGTAGGCAGACGAGCATACGGCCCACCTGATGGTGAGTGGTTACCGTTGCCCATGGACTTCGGCAATGCCAGGGGCAGAGCCAAGCCGCTGCCTACCGCTTAATACTCTCCACAAGCCTCATTTGAAGAAGGACATGTCATAGCGCTCGGGAAACACCGTGGAGGGGAGCTCATTCCATAGCCGGATGGTACGTGGCAAAAAGATCTCTGGAAACGCACTGTGGATGACCGCAGTGGCTCCAGGTAGTACGGATGAACTCTGCTCCGATGGCGGGCGGTGCGATGGTAAAAACGAGATGCCGGTATCATCTCGAACAATTCCTCAGAGCACTCCCCATGGAACATACGGTATAAAATACAGAGAGAACCGAAGTCCCTCCGCAGACCCAGAGGCTCCAAACGATCCGTGAGACTGGGATTGCATTGAGCATTGACCAGTCTCTGTGGATTACGGTTTTGCAGCTAACAAGTCATACCTATACCTATTTATTTAATAAATATAGATAGAAACAAAAAAAGCGACGATAGAGATTATATTTAATACAGCTGTACAAATATCAAACCACTACTGTAAGAGAAGATTGATAGTGACAGAAAAAAAGGGAAGAAAGTGCTATGTTGCGCTTTTATTGAAAATTGTAGTGATTTAGTCATTTACACGGCAGTTTACATATAGCATTTATTGAAACAATATAACATTTAAATAGAAAAAATACCTACTTAGCATTCCAGCTTGCTCCTTACCATTCGGGTAAAATGTGAAATTTGTCATACCCCTACATTTTAAGCGTGATCCACACAAAAAATCCTTGACATAATGTCTATGGCAAAACAACGCTTGCCGGGCTAGCTAGTTAAAGCAGCTTAGGACTATAAAATACAATTTATAGTCTTTACTTTGAAAACAAGTTGTTCCCTGCAAACTTAACAGTTTATTTTGTTACGACCTTAACACGCCATGACCTTATCAACATATTGAACGCTATCAAGAAATTGGAAATATTAAAAAAAAATATTTCCCAAATTGGTAATACTGATACCTTATCAAAGCTTACTTAACTCCTAGGCAATTCTTTCAATGCAACTTATTTACCAGTTTAAAGCCACATATAAATATCAGCTAGGGATGCAAAATGACATTCGTTTCTTGTCTTTGGAGGGTAGACCTGAACAAATATGACCATTATTGTAGTTCTTCTTTGCACCTCAGCTCTTTTCGTGCAGGTAAATATGTAACCTCGATTAATTATTTTATAACATTCCTAGTTAGGCTGGACCTTTTCCAATCTTGCTTCAGATCGATTAGTCCGTTGTTTTAAACGATTCCTAGTTAGGTTGGATCTTTTCCAATCTTGCTTCAGGTTGATTAGTGCGTTATTTTAGACAATTCCTAGTTAGGTTGGATCTTTTCCAATCTTGCTTCAGGTTGATTAGTGCGTTATTTTAGACAATTCCTAGTTAGGTAGGATCTTTTCCAATCTTGCTTCAGGTTGATTAGTGCGTTGTTTTAAACGATTCTTAGTTAGGCTAGATCTTTTCCAATCTTGCTTCAGGTTGATTAGTGCGTTATTTTAAACAATTCCTAGTTAGGTTGGATCTTTTCCAATCTTGCTTCAGGTTGATTAGTGCGTTGTTTTAAACGATTCTTAGTTAGGCTGGATCTTTTCCAATCTTGCTTCAGGTTTATACAAGTAGCTATTGCCTGAAAGCATTTAAAACAGATACCAAACAGCTTTTAGAATTCCTAAATATTAAGTAATCTTTAATTAAAATCACTGAACTTTTCGGAAAGGTATTATTATTTTTATATACCGTCCACTTTTCACATGAGTTGCGTGTGTTCTATTACCTATATAAGAATTAACTAGCTAAGTACGGTCAGTATTGAATGTATATCGGGAAAATTCTAGTTTATTTACCAGATCCTGAACCGGGTAACACTTGAAACAGAGTTCTGATACGATTCGCGTACTAGGTCAAAAATATTCCTCATTGCCAACGATATCGGTATTTGTGCTTGATATATTCCACAGCTTCTCTCCTATTAAAATACTTTGGAAAACAAGATACAAAATACTGACTTTGAAAATTACGTTTAAAAATACAATACAATAGTGAAATACTTCATAGATGCCACCAATACATTTCGACCGACTATACCGAGGCCTTCAGGGTCAAGTCTTGTTTTGAAAGGATTGTCAGTTGTTATAACTTTTCGAGTGCTGATTTTAGATTAAACAAAGAATACATCTATACATATAAAAGTGAATTGGTGTTCGTTAGTCTCGCTAAAACTCAAGAGCGGCTGGACCGATTTGGCTAATTAGAGACTTGAATTACTTGTGGAAGTCCAGAGAAGGTTTAAAAGGTAGATAAATATGAAAATGCTCGGAATTAAATAAAAATAACAATTTGGTTTTTCCTTTGGTGTCCCCCCCGTCGGACGGATTCCTTTTGTTTGTTTGAAGTTTATTTTTATACAAAAGTTTAGGTCTTTTATTTATCGATTGAGGAACTACGAAGTCTGCCGGGTCAGGTAGTATAAAATAACGGCCGTCTGGTGTAGTGGTAAGTGACATGGTCACTATACAAGGGGATGCGGGTTCGAATCGCCAAGGGAAGATATTTGTATGATAAAATATATAAATGTCTTTTCCAGGGTTATGGATGTATATTAAATATATGTATGTATATAATAAAAATCTTACATTTATTTCCGTTATCTGGTACCTGTAACACAAGTTCTTTACGAACTTATCACGGGACCAGTTAACGTGGCGTGATTGTTAGTAAATATTTATTTACTTATTTATTTAAAAAAAAAAAANGGCAGAGCCAAGCCGCTGCCTACCGCTTAAACAGAGAACATTTACACAGAGAACATTAAACAGAGAATAGTTATAAAATAAACCAAAAACATTACAACGTACATATTTAAAACTATGTTTTTATTTCAGTTAGCTTTCAGCCAATGCTTGGGTCGTGATCCTGTTATAGGATTTGGAGGTGCCTACGGCTCAGGATGGGGAGGCTATGAAGCCATTAGTCCATACGATGGCTTGGGATACAGCGTACCTTATTCAGCAGGGTTTATTGGCCTGAGTCCTAGCAATTTAGCTGCGTCGTGTGGTGGTGGTCTGGTAGTCAACAGTCTCTCTCCCACTACTCCCACGGGGCTGACTGTTGCTTCTGAGAATACAATTGAGGGTAACGTGGGAATTTTCGGTCAGCTACCTTTCCTGGGTGCAGTGGCTACGGATGGTGCGTTCAGTACTGTCGGCATTGGTGCTGTTCTCTACGGTTGTGGTGACGGTGCTATCGGCATAGTTTCTGAAGCTCCTATTGTTGCACCAGCCCCGATCGGCTATGGTCAGTGGCCTGTCAATGCAGGCTATAAAGGAATCGGGCCATGTGGATGCGGCGGGTTATACTGATAGTTCATTAATTTTTAAGAAAATTGTTGTTTTTTATGTTGATTTGTTCTTATTAATTTAAATAAATAAAAATATATGGATAATAGTTTTGTGGTTTTTTGCTTAACTTACTAATGAATTGAAAATTGATAATAATATCAGAACCATTAAATAAACTGGTGGTAGGACCACTTGTAAGTCCGCGCGAGTAGGTACCACACCCCTGCCTATTTCTGCCGTGAAGCAGTAATGCGTTTCGGTTTGAAGGGTGGGGCAGCCGTTGTAACTATACTGAGACTTTAGAACTTATATCTCAAGGTGGGTGGCGCATCTACGTTGTAGATGTCTATGGGCTCAAGTAACCACTTAACACCAGGTGGGCTGTGAGCTCGTCTACCCATCTAAGCAATAAAAAAAAACCATTAAATAATTAAATACTTGTTGGTAAATTTTGAGTATCCATTTTCGATTTTGTAGTAATTAATATGCCAATAAAGTCATTATTTTAAAAACGTAAAAGTGATTGTGATGAAAGATGGAAATGAAATTTTTAGAAGATATTCTCTTTGTCGTTCCGTCCAATCAAACTTTTTTTTTATTCCTTAGATTGGTGCAAGAACTCACAGCCACCCTGATGTTAAGTGGTTACTGGAGCCGATAGACATCTACGACGTAAATGCGCCACCCACCTTGAGATATAAGTTCTAAGGTCTCAGTATAGTTACAACGGCTGCCCACCCTTCAGACCGAAACGCATTACTGCTTCACGGCAGAAATAGGCGGGTGGTGGTACCTACCCGTCCGGACTCAAAATGCCCTACCGCCAGTGATTGTAGTGTAATGTGTAGAAAGAAATTTTAGTTAGGGCACTAACAAAAATAATTGTTAACGGATTATTTTCAACTGAGCCCATCGCTCGACGTTTGGGTTTAGAGTGTATTGTTTTTATTGCACTGTACAGCCCTGCTGGTGGTGAGTGGTTACGGTCGCCCATGGACTTCAGCAATGCTAGGGACAAAGCCAGGCCGCTGCCTACTGCTTAATACTCTCCACAAGCCTCGCTTGAAGAATGACATGTCATAGCGCTCGGGAAACACCCTGTCTGTCGTGTATGTCGTGACACTGCTAGATATCTCGGCCGCGTCAATCTAGAATAACCCCTAAGGCAGCCGGCGAATAGATAGGTAAAGAAAAAAACAAGGTGGGTAGTCGGGAATCCCGATTAAACCCTAATGACGTGCCTAACCCTAATGGGGTGCACGGTTAACATTTGCCATTGCTGCACACTTTAAGTTGGTAACGCGATAATTGTACTCCAATCAAACTGATAGATCTCTTAATATTATTAGTTTCTTCTGTGTGCAAAGACTTCTGCGAAGTGCAAAGGCCATGTTCTTTCTGTTTTCTGTACTATATATATATATATATATATTTTTTTTTTTTATTGCTTAGATCGGTGGACGAGCTCACAGCCCACCTGGTGTTAAGTGGTTACTGGAGCCCATAGACATCCACAACGTAAATGCGCCACCCACCTTGAGATACAAGTTCTAAGGTCTCATGTATAGTTACAACGGCTGCCCCACCCTTCAAACCGAAACGCATTACTGCTTCACGGCAGAAAATAGGCAGGGTGGTGGTACCCACCCGCGCGGACTCACAAGAGGTCCTACCACCAGTAATTACGCAAATTATAATTTTGCGGGTTTCATTTTTATTACACGATGTTATTCCTTCACCGTGGAAGTCAATCGTGAACATTTGTTGAGTACGTATTTCATTAGAAAAATTGGTACCCGCCTGCGGGATTCGAACACCGGTGNAAGAGGTCCTACCACCAGTAATTACGCAAATTATAATTTTGCGGGTTTCATTTTTATTACACGATGTTATTCCTTCACCGTGGAAGTCAATCGTGAACATTTGTTGAGTACGTATTTCATTAGAAAAATTGGTACCCGCCTGCGGGATTCGAACACCGGTGCATCGCTTCAACACGAATGCACCGGACGTCTTATCCGTTAGGCCACTACGACTTCAAATAGACTATATAACTCTTAGGGCTTGATTGTGGTGCAAGAGTTCGTCCATACTATTTTGACCCGCTGCTTTAGGCCACAATGCGTAACCAGAGAAATTTGTGGTCAACCTCCGGCTCCGAAGTAAAGTTCTTCCTATAATAGCTCGATAGTAGTTATTTTTTATCTACGTAATCGGTGTATTCTGGCTTCACTTTGTCTGGCGGGCGAACTCACGGAGCTCAACCTGAAATGATTTCCTAATAGATGCCATAGCAAGAGCAGTGCCGTAATCCGATAAGAAACTTAGTCTTTTGTATCTATATGTTACATTGGACGTTGAATTTCGACGAGAACGGTCATCGGCGGTAATGATACCATATTATGTGAACCGGTAATGTAACACAAAGGTTAAAAGCAAACTTGTTTCCTTTAGGCCGTTGACCCTGTACCTTAGCTAATTACGGACTTTGTTACATTGCGTGCTATGCGTAAAAACACTGCGAACACGTAAATTATTCCAATAGTATATTATTCAGTGTTATCGTATCAAGAACCACCAGGTCTTATCACCTCCAACAATACCAATCAACCAAAATATAGTTGTTGTTTCGTACTGAAACAGATTTTTCGTGTTTCTATATTTTTATTAATATCGAGTATTAGGCAATACATCTTCAAGACAACACAAATCTTAACCTAGGTGCAGTAAGGTTCGATCTCGCCTGTAGACGGCCGGCTAGCCAACCAGAAGCTTGCTGAGCAACCCCTCCAAGCCTACGGGCAGAGGTCGCCGTCGTATAGTAACTTAGCACACGCGTTCCGCGGCAGACATTCTTTATTACAAACAACAAAAATTATCCAACGCAAGTCACGCGTAACCATTAGAACCAGCGACAGTTGTTCATCGTGTACCAGTCAAGGGACAGACGGTCCCACCTCCGGAAACGACGCTGAGCCCACGGAGCGCGAGGCAGTGGAAGGAAGGTGAACCGGTAAGTCTTCAGACTTATTTCGTTCCTTACTGTACAGTTGTTAAAAAAAACAATATTTTTTTCCATTTTCTTTAATCATATTCTTACATTGTATTTCTAGTAAGAAGCACAGCCACATTCCGTACCTTGGCCTAGTAGCCCATTGACCACTTCCCGAACTGCAGGCACAGGGCTTGGTGCAATAGCAGAGATGGGACTTTCAGCTCTTATGGCCACGACCCCGTCCCCACATTGAGACGATATATGGCCAACACCAATGGACTTGAAGGTTTCTTCGACGGCAGCAGTTCCAAGGAAAGGTAGATTGCCGGTCACACCAACAGGACCTTCGTAAATGTTTTGGGATGACAAGGCAATGCCGGTAGGAGCACATGGGCTCACGCTGGTCACCGCGAAACTTCCTCCGTTAGACGCTCCCAGGGCTGAATTCGTTGCAAGGTCTACTAAGACACGGTTACCGTAACGGTTGTACCAGGAGCTGAAACGCGGTCCTTCGCCGCCCAGGCCCTCGTACCAGCTACGACACGAGCATTGACTGAGAGCGAACTGGAAATTTTATGAAAGGAAATTAATTTAAGATTAGTAAATACTGCTTAATCTGCTAGAAGCACCGTCCTCGTCTGGATCATCGAAGAGCTCGACATGAAAACAAGCCCATAGCATTAGTACACTGAGTTGCTCACCGGATCTTTTCAGTGAATCGTGATTCCGTTCCGCTAGTAGATGCATTAGCGAAACAGCTTCTCTTGATGTTCGGAAACGCTGTTAGCATTCTCATCCCATCAAACTGAGCCTTATCCCCCTGGAGAAGCTGCAAGGGTCTATGGGCCGCCAGCATATAATGTTTGAAGCTCTCGCGGCTATTTACATTACACACACTATTCTTTAATCACAGACCTTCGGGGTTGTTTTTAGGGCTATTTTTTTTTCTAAGATTTACATTAGTGAAGTGATTTTCGCAATCTCATTTATATTTAAACATATTTCATTTAGGACAATTTTACTCCTCATAAACACTCTGTTTCTCCAAGTCGTGTGCTGGAATAAGCTCATAAGTAAGCTAGACTTTAGCATTTACATGTTATTTTAGATATTATTTATTAAGTAAGCGTAGAAGACAATATACTTCTAGTAACTAATCTAAAAATTTAAATACTCACTGTTAGAAGTCCGGCCACGAAAAGAACGCAAGATTTGACAGACATTATTTCCTAAAAATTATACTCTACACAATACAATTGTGAGCGCGTATTTATACTCAATTTTTTTTAGGTTACAATAAACAACAGAAATTACGTCAGCGTATTTGCTGATAAAAAAATAAAATTCTTTCAATTATTTCCAAGAAACATTTCGTGTGATTACAATTTCGCAATTACATACGGTAAAGTTTGTTACGTAAGTAACTTTAAGGAAATTTACGAATTGAAATATCTCACTGCACTAATAGTAAGTAAGCTCTTTCACAATACAAACAGTGCGATTATGGAATTCTCTCCCTCAACCTATTCGTGCTAGTTCCTCTCTAGAAGTTTTTAAGAGTCAAACGAAGAAACATTTCCTGTCACTTTAATCGTATTTAAGTTATTGTTTTATGTATTTTTATTTATATACATTTTTCATTTAATATTAGATTATTTTTTTAATGCTTAGTTTAAAAATCATGCTTTAACAGCTCTTATATTGTACAGTATTCCCCTCTTATACATTGTATTTCTCTCTGCTAAGGGTTTGCTGGAAGAAAACTCATAAATGAGTTAAGCTCACCTTTGTAAATAGTATTTAGACATTCTTTAAATCTGTTTTGATTGTATTTTCTTTTTGTGTACAATAAGTATAAATAAAATAAAATAAGAACTACATAAGCACTAAGCTTCCAACAATATTTAGGCAGTATTCAATGATGCACGCTTTCGAAGCACGCGTGGCCTAAATGATAAGACGGCCGGTAAAATATCGAGCGATGGTGCTGTAGTTCGAATCCCGCAGTCGGATAAAAATTTTTGATGTGAAAAATCACAAACGACTTACTTATACAATGAAGGATTAATATCACCTAATAAAGCATGCTAAATTTATAATTTCTGTAATTATTTGTATAGGACTACAAGACAATTGTAGTGTGGCATATCATGTACTCGCAAATAACATCCCAATCGCTTCGGTTTATATGGTAGAAAGATTAGAAAGAGAGGTATTTGAGTGCGGCGATCCTCGGCGTTCTTTATAGCTTCGATTATCGGCAGGCCGGTGATCGTCTTTACTAGATCAGACCAGCGGGTAGGTGAACGTCCGCGTGATTTCTCCCGTCAACCTGACCAACTACCATCAGCTTCTCTATGTTATCGGGGCCTCAACGAGCGATGTGACCGAAGTATGTGAGAATACCTTGGAAGCAAACAGAGGATATATGATTGTATTATATATATAATTTTCTGACAGTATAAATAATACTAGTAGTCCCGCATAGTAAAAATTCGACAATAATTAATTGAAATTATAAGTTTGAACATTAATAAGGTTCTATTGTCAAAGACCATTTTATTATACCTCATTAATCACATATTTCGCGAAGACTACACTTTAGACAAATATTAATAAAGACTAGTGGTCCAGCAGTAGTCGAAATTCGACTATAATTAATTGGAATTGTAAGTTTGTACACTATTATGATTGTATTTTATACTTCTATAATCATAAATTTCGCCAAGAATAAATAGTAATAAGAATAAAAATAATAACAAAGACAAACATTATTTTATCTTTTCTCAATTTGACAACAGACGTCAAGAACAAAAGTTTGACAATAAAATAAATAGTATGCATGCGTGTGTGCGTCAAATACATGGTATGTAGTGTGTGTATCTGTATCATTTATGCATTATTTACAAAAAAAATTAATATTGTGCACTTCTTCTCTATATTCTCTATAGGTGTAGAAAATTTCATACTCCTCCGTCCGCGCAATTTTCGTAAAAAGGGATACAAAGTTTTTGCTTCACGTATTAATCTTCTATCTTATATACTTAGTCTGGTCATAAATACTGTTACAACTAAAAATAAAAAAAAATCTATTGCAAATAACATTTATTACTTTTACAGTGTGTTAGTTTAATACATAAATATAAAACAATTTAAAGTATGAAAGCTTATTCGAAGTGGTCTCCATTGGCTGCAATACAGTCCTTTAAACGTTGAGGCCAGTTATCAATAGAAGCACGCCGCACTCTTTCCATGGGTTTTTTTTTTATGGTAGAGGGGGTATGGGTAGAGGGCCGAACCTCCTACGAGACCCCCGCGCAAAAGGGTATGTTAGACTTTACGATCTGCATGGTGTTGTGAGCAGACTGCGGGCCCAAGGATTTTAGGGCCCACCCACTAAACGACTCCCCTGCACTCTTACACCCAACGTCCGATCCCCTCCGAGGTCAGAACCCGGATGAGGTAGGGGGGCTACCGCTGTCAACACTACAACCAGACGGCGCGGCTCACCCCAAGGACGCCCAGCCGACAGAGCCATCGAGGCGAATCGAAGGCTCTGAAAAGTCAGCCGTTTCGGTACGGCAGCCCGTCGGGCCGCCCAGACGGTGTCGCTGGTGTCCCGGAATACCCCGCTGGACCAGAACCAGCCTGCCGGGTCGGGACGCGATACACCGTCGACCGGTCGCTCTATTCACTCCACGGCAGCGCGTTAGAGTGCTGGTAGCGCGCCGTGCGGCCTCACCCCCTCAGGTCGCCTCTTGACCTTCACCGGGGGGAGGCCGCTACCTACAGGGGCCGGGACGTACGGGCGTATTCCCGCCTCCGGCCCCCGGCTCGACAGCGACGGATCGGTGCGGAAAGGGAAGAGCACTCCCTCTCTCGCTCCGCCGCCTTCTTCTGCAACATGGTGGAGTCGCAGAAGTCGAGCATCGCCTTCCAGGACGCGTCGCTGCCGAGCACCGTAGCCACGACGCGTGGCAGCGAGAGGTCCTCTCCAATGACCGCGACGAGGGCGGCGCGTTGCTCGTCGAATCCAGAGCAACGCGCCAATGTATGTTCCGCTGTGTCTTCCTCGTCGCGGTCCGCGCAGTGGTGGCACTGCGCCGTCGGTTCCCTTCCGGCTATCTTGTGCAAGTACCGTGGCCGGTAAGCATTTGCGTCAGCCGGAAGGTGAGGCATCCGCGGTCGCGGTCCACCCAGTCCGCGAGAACCGGGCGGACCGCCTCGACGGTACGGAGGCCGGCCGACGGGTCCGCCAAGCGGCGAGACCACGCCTCCAGCACGGACCCGTAATTGGGCCTAAAACAATGTTTTTTTTTATTGCTAAGATGAGTGGACGAGTTCACAGCCCACCTGGTGTTAAGTGTTTACTGGAGCCTATAGACATCTACATCGTAAATACGCCACCCACCTTGATTAAAGAAAAAAAAGCAATCATGCCTAAAGATAACTGTTATCTATTAGGCAACAAAAGATTTCCACGAATGAAAACATAATCAATATTAAACTGTTTTATAAAATTCTTTGACCATTATCAACGGGTCAGTGTATTACAAAAAAATACATTATCATAGATGCATTTTAAAAGTTACAAAATAAGATAATTAAATTTGCATCATCAAATATTTCACGTGCAGTATATTATATTAGGTATAAATAGGAAAAGCACTATTGCTTACACCAGTTCGCATAGAGCCAACATTAGAATGTCTCGCAAATACATCGGATTTATTTGCTACTCAATGATTTTTGTTCATGTAAGTTCTGGCTTATGTTTATTTCGTAAGATGCACTTAGACATCAGAATTAGAAAAATTCAGGATACTGATCACCGAATTGGAAATCTGGATACTATTTTTTTTTTGTTGCTTAGATGGATGGACTAGCTCGCAGCCCACCTGGTGTTAAGTGGTTACTGGAGCCCATATAAATCTACAATGTAAATGCGGCACCCATCTTGAAATACAAGTACTAAGTTCTCAATATAGTTACAACGGCTGCCCTACCCTTCAAACTGAAACGCATTACTGCTTCACGGCAGAAACAGGCAGGGCACTAGTGCCTACTCGTGTGGACTCACAAGAGGTCCTACCACCAATAAAAACTATTTCCGATTGACGGAAACTATAAACAATGCATTAAACGCTTTCAAGGTACCCACCTTCTTTTTCCGCAGTCGCTAAAACTCAAAATCTCTAGTATATAGGAAAAATAGCTTAAGTTTTTCAATTATTACGCGTAGTAGGACTTCTTGTGAGTCCGCGCGGGTAGGTACCACCACCCCGCCTGTTTCTACCGTGAAGCAGTAATGCGTTCGGTTTGAAGGGCGGGGCAGCCGTTGTAACTATACTGAGACCTTAGAACTTATATCTCAAGGTGGGTGGCGCATTTACCTTGTAGATTTCTATAGGCTCCGGTAACCACTTAACACCAGGTGGGCTGTAAACTCTTCCACCTATCTAAGCAATAAAAAAATTTACTACGGCAATGCATTTCATACTGATGTTCATTCTATAGGTCTGATGCTTCCTATACCATCGACATACCCAATTATAGTTGTAAATATTTTAGAGTATTTTGTACACGTGAGGTCGTCATTGAAGCAATTTAAGGTTATATTAGAAGGGGATTTATTCTTACCATGTTCTCATTTCGTGTCCAGATCACGGCATTTTTTGTCTTCACAATCCTAGGCACAATCAATATCTACTTTAAATTCCACAGTCTGCTTCGAGTCAACTGCGTGTACCCGGTTTTGGTTCGATACGTGGTGATTGGTCAGATGGTATCGGATACGGGGGCTGGAATAGCAGAGCTGGGTGTGCTGGTCGATCTCCAGATATCGCTGCAGCGGGTGCTCTGGGAGCCTCTAATGGGGGCAGCCTGGCTGTTATCAGCTCATCATCTACAGCACCCACTGGGCTTTCCGTGACATCCGAGAATTACTACGAGGGTAATGTGGCCATCAATGGAAATCTACCGTTTCTGGGCACCGCTGATGTAGAAGGCACTTTCTGTAGCTCTGGTTTTGGTGGCATCAACTACAGTTGCGGTGATGGTGCTGTTGGCATTACTGACGAGAGCCCCGTTGGGCCCATAACCACGACTGCAACTGCGCCTATCGCTACCACCAAACCGGGCTTTGGTTACCGTGGTTTCTCAGGCTATGCCGGTGCTGGATGCGGATGCGGAGGAGCGCTGTACTAATCAGGAACACCCTGTGATAATTACGTGATAAATAAATCTAATAACTGTTTTTATATTTTTAGTATGTTTTATTTAGCACTAGCGGCCCGCTCTGACTTCGCTCGGATCTTTAACAAAAATTTCAACGACGTTGTTTTATTTTTTTAAATAAAAAACACTTATTGCGGCATAGCTATAATAGTTAGACATATGCTGTCGCGACATTTTTTGTAAATAATAATATGTTCTACAATGTCTTAGTACATTATTTTATTCTATCATCAATAGTTTTCGCAGGGCACGCGATGTAAAGAATATTTTAGGTATGTTTTTATATCTTGGGTTACATTATTGAAGTTTTAGTAAGGATATCAAATTTTTTTTTTCAAAAAATGTTATAGCTCATGTCACTCGGTAATAGTGTAGCTTCCAAACAGTGAAAGAATTTTTCAAATCGATTCAGTGGCTTCGAAGCATATTCAATACAAACAATCAAACAAATTTTTCCTCTTTATAATATACTAGCGACCCGCCCTCGCTTCGCTTCGGAAACATTAAAACACACATGAAACCAAAATAAAAAATAATAAAAAATTAAAAAAAAGTAGCCTATGTTCATTAGGGACAATGTCGGCTTCTAATGGAAAAAGAATTTTTCAAATCGGTCCAGTAGTTTGGAAGCCTATTCGAAACAAACAAACAAACAAATCTTTCCTCTTTATAATATTAGTATAGATTACTTTATTCTATCGTCAATAGTTTTCGCAGGGCACGCGATGTAAGAATATTTTAGGTGATTTTCTTACACCTTGGGTTACATTATTGGAGTTTTAGTAAGGATCCCTAACTTTTAAAAAAATATTATAGCCTATGTCACTCGGAAATACTGTAGCTCCTAAACAGTGAAAGAATTTTTCAAATCGGTTCGGTAGTTTGGAAGCTTATTCGAAACAAACAAACAAACAAATCTTTCCTCTTTATAATATTAGTATAGAAAAAAAAAAAAATATTAGTATAGAAGTATAGATTAATATAACCATCTAATGTGTGTGTGTGTGTGTGTGTTTTTTTTTGTAAATAATAAAAAAAACATATCAGTTGCATAGCGTATTACAAAACAAATAGATGGGACAGCATCGTCTGATAAAAATCAAACCCGCTATGTCCTTTTGTGGGTTAGAGCTAAGAATGCACTCAAATAAAAACTCCTTGTTGATCGAAAATAGTTTTTTTAGGTCACTCGATCGAAACATTCCTCTAACGTTTTAGTATTCTGGTAGATAATAAAACAGTGATTCTGTATCTACGTATTTAATTGGCACATTTGTAATAGAGCCAGATTTTATTAATATAAACTATGAGTAAAATATGTTGACACTTATTAAGCGATGTCAGTCGACAATAGTCGGCTGCTTGTCGACAAATCCATGAGACGTATTTCCAAGAAGAAACATCCTAGCATATCGTCGAACCCTTTAAAAAGTCTATTACGTGTTATCACAAATATATTTTACTCTCGGCTACAACTGCGCAATCAAACGGATACAGCTTTATTTATTTATTCATAAAAGGCGCGATGTAGTGCAGTTTGATTTACAAACCGAACCAGTCGCAGTGCGATTTACTGCGCGGCTAAGACGAGCTACATCGGCCGCACCCACAAGGGGGAGTGCAGCGCCCAAGTATAGAAACGCTACCGGGAGCACAGGCAGTGCCACCGAATCTAAAAGAGCCGACGATGGGCACCTTGCTAGTAATGGTGGCGGTACCGACAACTGGGATCTCACCGCTGACGCCCATGTTACCGACTCCGACGCCTCCGTAGCCACTGCATCCGCCACAACTGCCACAGCTACCTCCGCCCAGACCGCTGTATCCCAACCCACCGTAGCCACCTCTCCCGGTGCACTGTCCGTAAATGCTCTGAAGAAAAAAATTCCATCAAAAGAAAGTCACTCACTTCAATTTATTAACATCCCTAGCGGTATAATGAATGATACACGGCCTTCAGCAATGAAGAGACCGCCTCGGAAGTATAAGTAGAAGCGGTCTCATGTTTTTGGAACTGACATATCATTCTCTCGCTCAACCTAACGCTACTCTAATCAGCTGCATGCGGCAGAGATGCGAATGTTGAGATGGATGTGTGGAGTGACAAGAATGGACAAGATAAGGAATGAGTATATCAGAGGAAGTGAGAAAGTAACCCCAGTGATTGATAGATTAAAAAGCGGACGGTTAGCGTGGTATGAACATGTAATGCGTAGAGACGAGATACATGTGACTAGAAGATGTATGAAAATCGTAGTGCAAGGTAGAGAGAGAAGAGATCGACAGAAGAAGACATAGGTGGAGTGTGAATGACAATATGAGAAAGAGAGGAGTTAGGAGTTGAGATGACTGTTAATAGAAGAAGATGAGAATGGAGATAGAAGAGAATGAAATAGCAAAATTCGCTGCACCGACCTAGTGGGATAAGGTGGAGACAAAGAAGAAGAATAATATATGTTCTCCATTTCTACGTATGTTTTACAACCCAAACAAAATTCAGGGTACCTCATCAAAGAGCATCTCTTCGATGAGGTAGCTTCTCTATTCTTCTGCAGTACAACGGCTGCCCCACCCTTCAAACCGAAACGCATTACTTCTTCACGGTAGAATTAGGCAGGGTGGTACCTACCCGTGCGGACTCACAAGACGTCCCAACACCAGTAAGAAAATTGTAATAGTGAAAAACTAAATCTGCCAAATACGGTGTAAGGTCTTGTGGCCCCTGTAGGTACCACTAACCTGCCAATTTTTACGGCCAGACAGTTATAGGTTTCGGTTTGAAGGGTGAGACAGTCGTTATGATATACAATTAGGGCTTAGACCTCATGTTTCAAGGTAAATAGGCGGTATTCAAGTTGAGACGAGCCAGTTTTCACTTAAAATAAGTTGGTGGTAGATTTGTTGGCTCATGTATACAATAAAAAAGGTCTAACATGAGCTACACAAACAAAATAAAAATAGAAAAAAAAAAACAGTTTCAATTGGGTAAAATGGGATTTCTAATTCTATCTAGTTCTCGATTCAGAAGACTTCAGAACAAAATTCAATTAAGTTACTTTAAATGACTCCCTGTACAGTTGCAAAAATGGCCCAACACCAATTGATCATTAAGAGAAAAGAGAAAAAAAAAACTCTATCGCCCAAGACACGATCAAAAATATAATTTAAGGTATACATACCGCAATCAAGCAAGTCTGGAGGCAGAGAAGGAAGACGAATGAGGTATTCATGTTAGTATCCTTAGAATAACAATACTTTCAATGGATCTTCTCACCATTATATACTAAAGTGATCATGATAAAGATACTGACGTGTCCGAATTCGCGAACAAAGACTCAAATTTTTCTGACACAGGATCCTCAGACTTAAATCAAAGCGGCTAAAGCTTGCAATTCCAAGACGTATTTGACTGAAGCTGATATTTTACAGACGATAGGCGGAATCGCATATTGGCATGCACGTTAAAAATTATCGCCATTTTGTTATTGGGCTTTTGTTCTTATTGTCGCTATTGACACGTTTTTGTGTACATCAAATCCTTTTAATAATAGATGCGTAGCTTATGCTCGCATTCGGAGTAGGCAAGCTCGTAGGGAAACAAAGGGAAAGAAGATTCGGTAAGTGACTCGCAAATTGATATCAATTCGTTTGTAAGCTACGCGATCATTTGAATGACCAAAAAAGGCGCCTAGTCAATCTATTTTTTTTATTTCCTACATAAGCTGGTAGCCTTGAGAGGCTATTCCAGCGTAACCTTAACTAGTAGGTGAGCTCACGGGGCTCAAACCTGACGACGGTCAATCTAATGTTCTAGTCGCCGCTTAAATAAGTTTTGGAACGAAGTTCCTTATGGGACGATGCG
Source organism: Bombyx mandarina (assembly GCF_003987935.1). Next base: position 1,283,430 of record NW_021011502.1, read on the forward strand.
GAGGGGTACCCTAACCGGGAAAAAACGTCCGTAACGTAAGATTTTTATTAATAATGCACACAGTGTACGACTTAACTTTGTAATAACGTACAAATTAGTAATGCACACAGTGTACGACTTAACTTTGTAGTAACGTACAAAAAATAAAACATATTTTTTTATCATTCATTGACCACGATCTCAGAGCGTTTGCGCAATACACTAACTCTTATGCAAACAACCGTGAATGAAGTGTACCACAATAAATACGCACGTTGCCGAATGACCGAGAGTTGTTGCGAAAACTCCAGTTTTATTTTCTTTATACCTCGAATAGAATAAATTAATATTTTTATAATAAGGAACTTCGTTCCTATCCGGTGTCCCACGACACCACACATCTTTTTGTTTGTTTTAACTTTTGTTTTTCATTCCTATTTACTTCTACTGCTGTATATAGGTCTGCTCCAAGGCTCACCATAATAACCGGTCTTACGCAGACTCCTGCAGCGGATTTCCACTGGTCGTCACTCTACCGTCTTAACCACGCTGTGCTTTTCGATACGCAGCTGCCAGTCGAGAACTTTTCGACCCAACAACCATTTATTCTACGAGAAATGTGCTCTGCTCACTGCCACTTAAATCTTGCAACTCTTCAGGCTATATCAGGTACCTTATATCTTCTGCGAATCCCCTCATTATGAATACAACTTGTTGATAAAGGAGTTTGGTGCGAAATTGACCCTATTGAGAGATATGACTTCTTCTCGAAATTCATATTCTCGAAAATTTTTAGGCCTTTTTAGCTTAAACGAGTGAACGATCTCACGGCTGCCTGGTGTTAAGTGGTTACCGGAGCCCATAGACATCTACAATAATCTACGTTCTTAAAAATACTTTTTCTTTGACAGTGGTTAGTCATTATCATCAGTAGTAGGGAAATTGCCATTTTTATTTCCCTACCAATTCGCTGGTAGCTTAAGGAATATTCCAGCTTCTCGCAAACAGGTAGGTGAGCTCATGAGCTCAACCTGAGAGACACTGACTTGGCTAACACTACCCCTAGCAAAAGCAGTACTTCGCAAAATCTGCCACCGGATCGGAATTGAGACCCAATGAGAAAATCCGGCGAGAAACTCATTAGGTTCCGTCTATGGGTTAGTTCTCTCGTCGAACTCTTCGTAGTCATCGACGAGTTCGATGAGGACGGCGACCGATGCTTGAGGGGCCTAAAAGCACCGAGAGTAGATCCGGGGATCTGACAGGTCTCGAGTGACGGCGGCTTTGCTTTTGCGTCGCCTGGGTCAGGTATGTAATTAGCGGCGGCCATGATAAGGTTATCGTGTCGCGCCGCTTTTTCAAAGTAGCGTTCTGACGCATCTATCAGATAAGATAAGATAAGATAAGATAAGCCTTTATTAACAATCTCATTTAAGTTACATTTTTAATACACTTATTATCTAGTTTTATTATTCGACACCGGTTTCTTGATCGTCTTGCTGTACAGCATAGACGCATCTATACTAACTAGAGGTCCCGCAGTAGTCGAAATTCGACTATAATTAATTGGAATTGTAAGTTTGTACACTATTATGATTGTATGTTATACTTCTATAATTACAAATATCGCCAAGACTACACTATAAAAAATATTAACAAAGGTAAACAATATTTAATCTATTCTCAATTTGACAACAGACGTCAAGAACAAAAGTTTGACAATAAATAGTATGCATGCGTGTGTGCGTCAAATACATGGTCTGTAGTGTGTGTAAGTTTTTCTTTATTGATTTAAGGTATCTTTTATGCATTATTTAAAAAAAAAAATAGCATTGTGCAATTCTTCTCTATATTCTCTATAAGTGTGGAACATTTCATACTCCTCCGTCCGCGCAATTTTCGTAAAAAGGGATACAAAGTTTTTGCTTCACGTATTAATATATAGATATATAAATTTACAGTGGTTTTGTCTGGATGTTCCGTTATAACTATTGAACCATGCATCCGATTGACTTGAAACTTGTTATCCATGTAGAAAATACATGTACTTGATGGATAGGCTAATATTTATATGACTGTTGAACTCCCTAATAATAATGACAATGAATAATAATGCTAATTTTAAATGCCCAGCGAAGTGGGCGGCTACGGCTATCGTTTATATATTTATGTATTGGTTCTATGCTTAGGGTATCGTGATGACTGAAGTTTTTCACATACTACGGTGCTGTAATGGCGATTCTACAGAAACGACATTGAATCATCTGGAGATAGTCTACACATGAGCACGTGAGTCGAGTGAGCGAACACTGCACACTACACACACACACACACACACTTGCATAGGTCATGACGGGACATATGCAAGTTTTATAGAGTGTTATATTGTTACAAAGGGACAGTTTACTTCGCTTTATATTGTGAGCCGACAAAGGTACTTGTATATTTGTGCTTGCAAAGAAAACATGGGTTCCAGATTGAGGGATGGGATTGCTTTTGCTTTTGTTCCTCGGATGAGCAACAAAATAAGATGGTGTGAGTTAATTCCAGAGTCGTAAAACACGAGGATCTTTTGAAATGCACTGCGGATGAACGCAGTACTTCCATATAGTTTGGATGAGGTCTCTGCTATCCTGCTGGGTGGTGAAATTCATATCGTGATATTAATAGACCGGAAGTCACCACCTAACAGCAGGCCATGAGCTCATTTACCCGTATATGCAAGTTAAGAAAACCGAATGAACATCCGGACAATTTAGCCCAAAATACGTCATTTCGGACCCTCCCGATCCACTAACGGCGCTTTTAGGTACGTCAAGCACTGGTCATCGTTCTCGTCGAACCCGTCGCTTGCGACGAAGGGCTCGGCGTGTAAATTAACCCACAGACACAGCCCACTGAGTTTCTCGCCGGATCTTCTGGTCGTGTTTCCGATCCGGTGGTAGATTCTGCGAAGCACTACTCTTGCTAAGGTTAGTGTTAGCAACGTCATCAGGTTTGAGCTCCGTGAGCTCAACTTCTCGCCCGGTTATGCTGACATAGCCTCTCTATCGGCGTAGGTAGGAAAAAAAACGGATAATTGAATACGCAAAACCATCTCGCTCGAGAAATTATTCGGACATTATCATTTCGGTACCAAAACACGTTAGTCAAAACACAAAAACAAAATACGTATAATATAATAAATACACAAAAACATTCTTTCCAAAATATATTTAAAAGCAAACTTAGAAATAAGTAACAAATTTAGAACAACCCGCCACATCCACATCCCGGACCGATGCCCTTATATCCGAAGCCGACCGGGGGGATCCCTGGACCATAACCTAGTCCCGGACCGACGGGCGCCCCTAGAGCTGCCACCGGCGTCTCGGAGACAATACCGATAGCACCATCACCGCAGCCGTAAGACACCAGACCTCTACCATTAGACGGGAAGGTGCCTTCCGTGACCACAGTGCCCAGGAACGGAAGCTGTCCAATCACAGCCAAAGAACCTTCGATGGCGTTCTCTGACGTCACAGTAATGCCGGTAGGAGCAATGGGCGAAGTGCTGGTGACAGTGAAGCCGCCTCCACACGATGCTGCCAGGTTACCGGGAGCGAGACCAATGAATCCCCCAACTCCCAGACCTCCGTATCCCAGGCCGTCGTATCCGATGCCATCGTACGGTCCCCAGGGACCACATGGAGCTCCTAGACCACCGATCAGTGGATCGCGACCCAGGTATTGACTTGCAGCACTCTGGAAACAAACAAGCTGGAGGTAGCCCTGAATCTGTTTTTAAAAGTTTAGTGTGTACAACCTCTAATGATATTTTATTATTGTTGCTATAATCAACATTAAATCTATGATCCAGACTAATAATATAAACAAATAAATTATGTTTGTATTTTGATGAAAATGTGAAATTATTGAATTGTTTCTAAAAATTATGAATATATTTTTTTTATCTATAAGTAACATTGATATATTAGTTTTAGATAGTTAGATAGTTTAAATTAGAAAAAAAAACTGTTAGAAATTCTGATAGCGACAGAGCTATTTGACGTGTTATTAAATATATATATTTATACACAGGTAACCCTTTTTTTTCGGGCCGGGGGCCGAACCTCCTACGAGGTCCCCGCGCCTAGAGTGCGCGCAGGGTATGCGAGACTCAAAGATCTGCAGGTGTTGAGAGCAGACCGCGGGCCCAAGGAATTTTAGGGCCCACCCACTAAACGACTCCCCTGCACTCTTACACCCGACGTCCGATCTCCGTCCGGGGTCAGAACCCGGTCAGAGTAGGGGGGTCCCCGCGGTCAACGCTACAACCAGACATGCGGCGCCACCTCGAGGACGCCCGACACAGGTAGCCCTACCTTAACACGGCAGATACGTTCCTACAAAGTCCCATGTTGTGTGAAAACGTGCTAAAACTAGAAGTCAGTCACAACAAAAATAACAGTGATATTTATTTTCTAAATTACACATCTCAACTATGCAATTTATCTCTCTCTTAATCTCAATTATACACAAAAATAAACAGTAAAATTTCTGTTATTTGAATATATTGTGTGTTCATAGTGCATAATGTAATTTTCTAAGCAATAATTTTAAACAAAAATCTTGTTTTCGTGTTTTAGAAGTAAGTACCCGTGCTGTAAGAGGACTTAGGGAATTCTTTTTTTCGTGTTGGGGTGGAACCGTGTTGTAAAATACCGTGTTATATGAGTGTTAGCTGTACTATATATTTATTTTAATACTAGCGGCCCGCCCCGGCTTCGCTTGGGAAGTAGCGTACGCGATGTAAAGAATTTTAGGTAATTTTTTTTTTACACATTGAATCACATTATTGGAGTTTCAGTAGGGATCCCTAATTTTTTGAAAATATGTTATAATAAATATAGCCTATGTCACCCGGGGATAGCGTAGCTTTCCAACAGTGAAAGATTTTTTTATATCGGTCCAGTAATTTCGGAGCCTATTCAATACAAACAAACAAACAAATCTTTCCTCTTTATAATATTAGTATAGATAAACTGATATCCACTTTGATTTAAAACAAAAATAAACTCACCACCCACAATAATGCGGAGACGCTGACAAAGATGGCGGTCTTGGCGGCCATTTTGTTTGGTCACTACACGAGAAGCAATACTCGTATGAATTTTCCCTCCTAAAGTCCTTCTATTTAAACATTAAATTAATATTGATGGCCCAATAAAATTACTGTAACGCGCTTACGTAATATTCAGCAACATTTATTTAGGTTTTCATTTTATACATTTCTCTGATGCAACAACGATTTGTGTTGCCTCCATAATTTCGAATTAATAATATTTCTGTAATAATAATATGGATATTTATCACGTTTTGTGTCACAGTCGAACAGTTTTAGTGATAGCACATTTCTCGCTTACACATACATACCTACAAACATTACACTATTATCTATATACATTATCAATTAGCTGTAAACCATGTGTACACACATGAAGACATTTTACGTTATTAGTGTCGGAGTGATGGAAAATAGCTTTTTCTAGTAATGAGCGAGTTCCGAGTACTTTCTTTGGTTTTAAAGAACCATAGACATAATTAAAACTAATTTTAAGGTTTAATATTGCGTTTGGTAATTCGACACTTTACAGTATTCGTTTTTTTTTATTGCTTAGATGGGTGAATGAGCTCACAGCCCACCTGGTGTTAAGTGGTTACTGGAGCTCATAGACATCTACAGCGTAAATGCGCCACCCTACTTGAAAGGTAAGTTCTAAGATCTCAGTATAGTTACAACAGCTGCCCCACCCTTCAAACCGAAACGCATTGCCTAGTGCTTCACGGCAGAAATAAGCAGGGTGGTGGTACCTACCCGCGCGGACTCTTAAGAGGTCCTACCACCAGTAATATGCCTACAAAGGCAATAAAGATAATTGCTCAATTATAACAAGGAGTGGCGCATACTTATTTTTTGAACGGGTGTTCCTACCTTCGAATCGGCAAGCAGGATTGCTTCACTGAAGATATCGGCATAATATTGTAACTTCGCTTTAGTATACTGACTTGTATCAACAGGATATATGATTGAAAGTGATTGTTGCTTTTGTTTGCTATTTACGCATACTTTAGTTTTTGATAGTAAGTACGTAGTACATATTGTTACGTCCGTAAGAGTAACGCCATCTATCGTCGAATGGTCTAACGAATATCGAAGGATCTAGTAACATCTAGTACGCTCGAGAAGTACAACGCCATCTATTGTCAGATAGCGGAAACACAATATTCGACTTTTGTGGAATATTCTCGACGATTCTAGGGATTTCGTCTCGGCGTTGCAGAGATGGCACGCAGTCAGTTAGTAATCGGAACTACTCGAAGCGAAACAGCGAACGGATCACATGAAGCGAAGCGGAAGAAGCGAACTGAGAATTTTAAAGTGTTTGTGAAGTGCTTTAAGCGTTCTAAGTGTTGAATACAGTTTTATGTTGTACTTTGTTGAAACATTTTTTTATCCCGAATCCCAGCGCGTAACAATATTATTATAACTACATAGTCTGGCCATAAAATCCGTTACATAAAAACTTTTTCTTTTTTCAACTTTTTAAAAATTTGGAATAGAACACGTATATTATTTTAAAAACTTCTTTTCGGTTTTGCGCCATTTCACATATTTTTGGCGTTCATTATCAAATTACAATATGGAATGGGGTGTTAAAGAAAATAGGATTGCAGTAATCGCCTTGCACAAAGTGGGTATAAAGCCGTCGGTCATATTCCAGACACTTCAAAAGCTTGGTATCAGCCGTATGTGCGTGGTTCGTACTATCAACAGATACAACAACACTTCGTCTGTCGAAGATCAGAAAAGAACGGGTCGACCGCGTGCCGCTAGAACTACAAAGGCTGTTAATGCTGTTAAAGCCAGAATTGGTCGAAACCCTAGAAGCAAAAAAAAATTATCGCGAGAAATGAAAATTCCCGTTAGGACTCTGTCGCGTGTTATAAAACAAGACCTGAAGCTCGGTGCTTATCGTCAATACACAAGACATCCCCTAAATAAGAAATACCGGGTACAGCACTGTGCTTCGATTTTAACATATTTATAGTTGAACATCTTGTAACACCAAAAAAAACTAAATATTTTTTTTTTTAAATTAACGCCATCTAGCGTTTCTACGTGGCGCAGTGTGGAGAAAACGATTTTAAACCTCACATACTCGACACTGCATGCCGTGACTGTGCGATTCTGTATGTTGTTCGACAACAGATTTTGCACATCACTGGCATGCAGAATTTTCGAGAAACGACAGATAAATAATATAAAAGGACAAGTTCACTTTGTCCAAGTCTTTTTCGTTCAACATCTCTCGAGCTGCGAGGTGATTATATTCTTAGACATTTACCAAAGTCAATTTCATGAATAAATAAAATTTAAAGCATAACTATGTCTTATCACTTAGGTCCTTGTAACTGGTACAAAATATTGTACTACAGTTAGGGTGCGGAGCGTGACCTTCTGTTCGCCTTCGAGATCCCACAGCACCTTTCTGTGTGGACGCTGCCGGAAGCGAGGTGCTCTGGCAAGTCGGTCCAAGAAAGGCTACTTGACTGCGGTAGACCTAGAAGACACTCGCATTCCCATCCTCGCTCGAATTGAGCAACCCCGGTTGCTGGGAAGTGATCCGGTGAACCTTATTGTTTCTTTTAAATAATCTTATATTAAGTTTCTTTCTGTGACTTTCTCGAGTGTTCGGTGTATCTACCGACACTCCATCATTATTAATTTAAAATTTGTATCATAACCTCTCACTAGTTTTATATTACAACCATTGTAAATTTAGCTCGTATGTTTTTATATGTGTGTACACACTATATTGTTATTTTTAACTTGTTTTTTTTACTGGTGTACTCCTCAACGAGTCTCCTGTTCACCGGTTGTCTACCGGTGGTGACGTGTCTAGAAGTGGTGCGACTCGACCCCGTGTCTCTCGACCCATAGACCACCTTTTGGGGACTGACGCGACTGGGCCTCATGTAACATCAACATACCCAGGGCACCCTCAGACACAGACACGTTACAATCTAATTTCCATACCAGCCTGTCGAGTGGTTAAATACTAACGTCATCATTGCCAGTGGTGGAGCCAAGCCTTAGCCTGCTGCTGATGGCTCTTGACAATGGCGAGATTGTCTCAAACAATATCTCATTTCCGCTGTATATATTGCAACTGTATATATTGCAACTGTATATATTGCAAGTCAGTGCAACCTTAACACGTTGACTGCGTTATGCGACTTAAAAGCCCCACAAGCGACGATTCCCTGATGCCGCAGTCCAAAGCTTTTCGCTAAGTGCTTAAGGCGACAAGTCCACATTTCTATAAGTATGGGTATATACGAAAACATTTTTGAGGCCTATAAGGTCTCATAGCGTAAACAAGTCCAATCTCGCCTTGGAAAGACCTCATACGCACCGGCTAAAAGTCCCTCAAATAGTCTAGCCGTCAACGTGTTAATATAACGAACCTCAATAAACGACGTCCTCGATTTAACAAATCCTTTGCTATCCCCCTTAAATTGTTTTTTTTTTTTTTATTGCTTAGACGGGTGAACGAGCCCACAGCCCACCTGATGTTAAGTAGTTACTGGAGCCCATAGACATCTGCAACGTAAATGCGCCACCCACCTCGAGATATAATTTCTAAGGTCTCTGTATAGTTACAACGGCTACCCCCACCCTTCGAACCGAAACGCATTACTGCTTCACGGCGGAAATAGGCGAGGTGGTGGTACCTACCCGTGCGGACTCCCAAGAGGTCCTAAAAGAGTCCTTAAGAGTCAATGTAAAATATACCTTAACATTGCGAAGATTTCTTGCGAAAAAAAAAGTATAGATACCCCTAATTAACGAATTTTGTCAACCCAAAACCTTTATATTATAACGTTCCCACCAATAAGACCCTTAATCCCATAGTATGTGAATCAGTCTCGTCAGGTTTGAGAAATTTTTTCGCGGCTTGCGTTTCATTTTAACCTTTTTTGTAGTAAAATTTTAAAATGAATTGAATTTCTTCATTAGATCCACTCATCTTGACAGTACGAAAAATAAATAAAAATCACACGTTTACCTAATTTGAATTTGGAATTATCTTCTTTAAAATTGAAACTTTTAACGATACCAAAACCAGCCAGATACAAATAGTATAGCCAAATAGATTTTATTACAAGTTCATACATACTATAAAGCGAAAAGACTTTTTCGCCAACCTATTATATAGAAAAAAAAACAAATTGAAGTACCAACATAGAGACGAATTATCATAAACGACTTATGATCTTCCGCCTTATCTCATTCAAATTTCAATTCGAATTAAACACCCATATAAACTTAACAATTAATTTATTTAACAACATTGTAGATTACTAATAGTATGGAGAGCCGCCGCATCCGCAGGTGGGTCCGCACGCGCCAGAGATGGAGACAGAACCGACAGCGCAGGCAGGACCCGCGAACTCGACCGCGCCGATGACGGGCACCTGTCCCATTACAGCGCTGGAGCCGGCCACGGGAAGCTCGCCAGCCACGGCCACGTTACCGATGCCGGAGCCGCCGTACCCTCCACAACCGCCGTACCCGACAGGACCGTACCCAGGCCCACCGAGAGGTCCGCCATATGGACCTACAGGAGGCCCACCGGGACCCACACGACCCAGGCACTGACTGTACACATTCTGGAAAACAGAATTAGATATATTGTTTTATTTAGATTGGAAGTGACAGTAGTAGGTAGCCGCTTCGCTGTGCCCTTGGGAATGCTGAAGTTCATGACCAATGAGATAGGCCATATAGTCATTAGTCTACATAAATGTTTAGAATACATTATCCTGTCTTGATAAAATTTACAAAAATGTCTCAGTATGGAATAAACCTTTGGGAGAGTTAGAGTTAACTTAAATAGCTTTATTAGCTAGCTAAATAGCTTTTCTGTTTTCGTCAAAGGTAGAGAATTGGTAGGCAGCGGCTCGGCTCTGCCCCTGGCATTGCTGACGTCCATGTGCGACGGTGACCACTTACCATCAGGTGGGCCGTATGCTCGTCTGCCTGGCAATAAAAAAAAACAAAAGCATCACAGCGAAATTTATAATATCTGATTACTGCCGCTGACGCTACCAATGTTAGAGCCAAGTCGCTCTCAACTGCTCTTTTCAATCCGCGTTTCAATAAGCGCTTGTTTTAATCAGTGTTTTGGAATTTGGTCATATGACCTCATCAGAAGCTTTACTTTTTAAATCTTTGAAGAAACGGCCCACTTGATGTCACGCGGTTATTGGGGTTCAGTAATGTGGCCTTATCAATGACGGTTGTCTTCTGTAAAACTGTGCCACTGGACTGCGTCATGTACAAATGGACAGAATGGTGGAACTATAGAAATTGTCGCGGACTAAAAGATAAGACGTCCGGTGCATTCGTATGTAGCGATGCATCGGTGTTCGAATCCCGCCGGTGGGTACCAATTTTTCTAATGAAATACGTACTTAACGAATGTTCACGATTGACTTCCACGGTGAAGGAATAACATCGTGTAATAAAAATCAAACCCGCAAAATCATAATTTGCGTAATTACTGGTGGTAAGACGTTTTGTGAGCCCCTACGGGTTGGTACCACCCCGCCTATTTCTGCCGTGAAGCAGTAATGCTTTTCGGTTTAAAGGGCGGGGCAGCCGTAGTACTATTAAAACTGAGACCTTACAAGTCATGTCACGAGGTGGGTTGGCGGCATTTACGTTGTAGATGTCTATGAGCTCCTCTAACCACATAACACCAGCCGTGAGTTCGTCCACCCATCTAAGCAATAAAAAAAAACTTAGAACGAGCTTACAATACACCACTAATAATAAAAGCACTGGCAATAAAAGTTATCAACAGCTTTCCATCAACTTACTTGGATGAGACAAATTTGTAGACAAAATAGAACGAAAGTGTAAGTGGACATGTTTTGGCTTCTCTGTGCTGATAGTACTGACATGCTGAACCGAAATTCAAACAACTTATTTATAAGGTGACACCTTGCAACATCTGTTTCGTATGTAAAAAAAAATGTAACTGCTATCTGGCAACACAATTTGTGGAAACTATAGTTTAGCACATCAGATAGTTTTATCGATTTTATGTAATTAAATAGAGCGATAGTATAAATTCTCGTTGAAGTGTTTGTTGGGCACACAATTAAAATATCTTTAGGTAATAATACCAGTGTGATAGAAAGAGAAAAATAATGGCCAAAACTGTTCTATTTGTTTTTGCATCTGCCCTTATTTCCCAGGTGAGCACAAGTAAAGCATCTCAAAGATTTTTAAGCTTAATTTATTTAAGAATTAAATGAACTATCAAATCTGATATAGGGTCAATTGAAAACGTCTGGTAAATATAGTAACCATCTCATACCAGCTTAAAGCATAGATGCAAGCGGGCCTTCTGCTGATAAATAAGTATTAGCTGTATTTTGAAAAAGCCAAAATCGCCTCTCAAACGTCTCTCTCTTTTAGCCATAAATATTACCATGTGTGGAATCTGAAACCTATCTTTCAACTTTGTTTTCTTTTTTTTTTTATTGCTTTGATGGGCGGACAAACTCACAGCCCACCTGGTGTTAAGTGGTTACTGGAGCCCATAGACATCGGCTTACAACGGCTGCCCCACCTTTCAAACCGAAACGCATTACTGCTTCACGGCAGAAATAGGCAGAGTGGTGGTACCTACCCACGCGGACTCACAAGAGGTCCTACCACCAGTAAATGTATCTTATTCTAACAAATTTCCAGGGTGTCCTTAGCCAATTTACTGGACGCATCTTTTCTCCTCGTCCTGGTTTCGACAGCCTGGCTTACGAAGGCCTCGGTTACGGAGGTTGGAACGGTCGAGGCATTTGTGGGGGCGTCCGCGACGATATCACCGCAGCAGGCGCTCTTGCCGCATCCCAGGGTGGTGGACTTGCCGTTGTCACCTCCTCGGCTGCACCTACTGGTCTCGGCGTGACCTCAGAGAGCTCATACGAGGGTACGGTTTCGATTTGCGGCAACGCGCCGTTCCTCGGAACTGCTGATGTTGCTGGCGAGCTTTCCACAATCGGAGGTGGTGTAGTCAGCTACGAATGCGGCGACGGAGCTGTTGGTATAACCACGGAGGGTGGTGTGGGTGTCGCGCCAACCGCTACAATCGGATCTGCTAACATTCCTCCTGCGGTTGGAGCTCCTGTGGGATACCGAGGCTTTAACCGCGGGTGTGGATGCGGCTCTAACTACGCCTATTGAACTACCACCTAATTAATAATTTAATAAATTTACTTCTAAGCTATTTCTTGTATTTATTGCTCCAATCCCATTGTTATTTAATTTACTATCGTGTAAAAAAGTAAACATCCTTACCTGGCGTTGCGTTGAGGCAGTAAAAGAGTATGTAGCAAGCACTATTGCTGTGCACATCACGTGTCTCTGTGAGTGAAATTTCAAACCAGTAAATCATGACAAAGAAGATGATTGATAAAATATAGAATTTCGAGCCGAGCATAGCTTTATTCTATATTGTTAAATAGTGAATAGTTTATCCAATAACGCAATGTCTGGTTGCAATTACCGATCTGACAGAATGACTTGGTTCTGCTAAAGGCAGTGTGAGAAGCAACGCAGCTAAACTTAGCCGGTGTCATTATTGTACTTAGTATTTTACTATTACATGGCTATTTGCTGTGACTGCTTGTCAAGTGGCCAGCGTGGCATACCAATATTGGCACTTTACAGTTCTGCTGATAGTAACATCTGATTACGAAGCTCATATTTTGTAAGCCTTCAATCCAAACCAAAAAGAATTGTTAAAGCAATATCGTCGCCGTTTACTTTATCTATTAGCGTCAGCATCCTGTCATCTTCTTTTCTGTGATTGCATCTTACACGGGACGATCATGGTTGGTAGCAGACATAGCGTATCTCACGACATCTCACTCTACTACTCCATCATTTTACTCTAATCTACCTTTTTTGTTTCGATTCGGTTTGCTTAAGTATCAGAACCCTGAACTTTCCGCAACTAAGAGCCGCACGAGATATCTGGCTCAATGGCCAAAGATGATGCAGACCCAGTAAACGACTTACTCTACGCCTTTCCCACACCACAAGTCTTTGCATGGACACGTTTTAAGGTAAAAGGTGTTAAAAATGTCAAGAGGCAACTTTTCTGTGGGTCTGATCGATATTGTTTGGTAATGAATTCAGATGGTTCATGAACACAATGAACCCAACGGAGCAAACGAGTAATGACCGGTTTGAGATCTGGGTATGCAGTCAATAGGCAATTATCCAGGTAGGCTTGCGATAGCCTAAGCAACCTAGCGGGTCGCTAAGTAGTAACATCGTAAGAGCGACCGGTTAACGATATATCACCTCAAGACCCGGCAAGCTGGTTCTGATCCAGCAGGGTGTCCTGGGAATTCGGCGGCTCCGTCTAGGCAGTGTGATAAACCGCCGTAACGAGACAGCTGCCAGCCCCTTTATTTTGCCGAAGGCTTCGTTGCCCGAGCGTTCTTGGGGTTAGTCGCGGATCTGGTTGCAGTGTTGGTCGCGGTAACCTCCTTACTCCTCCTCCTTTGTGCATCGGACACTTTGGCGAGATTGCAGGGGATTCGTTTAGTGGGTAGGGTCCTAAATACTATCATCGGACCCGCGGTCCGCTTCCAACATCTGCCGATCGTCCAATCCCACTTACCATGTGCGCTCTAAAGAGGCAGGGAATTGGAGGAGGTTCTACCCACGAGCCAGAACAAAAAAGGCGACCGAAGGGCCCGGTTCTCATAACGTTGAAAGCTAAGTCAAAATAAAGTATCTCAGGCTAAGCCCCGTGAGCTCACCTACCAACCCGGAGAGGCAATAATAGCCCCTCGAGGATACCAATGATTAGATAGAAAAAACCCTCTGCCTGCCTCAGTTGAGTTTTACCTCAACTGAGGTTTTGACTCGAGTAGCTGAGGGAGAAGGAGTTTCAACTTCAACATGCATCCAACGCATACGTGAAGCCGGACAGCTTTCTCCCAAACCCAAAGTAAGACAAATGTGACGGTCAAATATATTTCCGATGACAAATGTTTTTTTTATAGCAGAACATTATGAAGATTTGAATTTTATTTTGAGTTCCCAATATTGAACTCTGTTCAGCGAATTTAGCCATGATCGTTTATTCAATCAATGAAATACACAAAAACATAAGACCATATAATAAAAATGAAACCCGCAAAATTATAATTTGCGTATTTACTGGTGGTAGGACCTGTTGTGAGTCCGCGCGGTTAGGTACCACCACCCCGCCTATTTCTGCCTTGAAGCAGTAATACGTTTCGGTCTGAAGGGTGGGGCAGCCGTTGTAAATATACTGAGATCTTAGAACTTGTATCTCAAGGTGGGTGGCGCATTTACGTTGTAGATGTCTATGGGCTCCAGTAACCACTTAACACCAGGTGGGCTGAGGGCTCGTCCACCCATCTAAGCTACAAAAAAAAAAAAAAAACTTATAGCTCAAGGTGAGATTCGCATCGAGATATTTTTTCGTGATTTCCATTAGCTAATGTGACTACAATAGACAGATGGCCAATTGAAGATACCGGGAATCCTCCGGATGAGGGAAAGATAGGATCGATTATTATTGCGAATCTTGGGTGACCTGTCTGGCGGTGGGTTTCTGTAAGCTGTTGACAATAACAATGATAATGGTGAATATTGACTACTAGAGGAACCGTGTATTAATAAACACCTGCTCAGCCTGCGAAAAAAAAAAAAAAAAACTAAAGATAATTTTGTTATTTCAAACTAATGTCTCAAGAAGTTTATATCAGGACATGAGGCTATTTACACGTGTATATGGATAAAAAAAGATTACATAGCATTACGATCAACTCGGTGATTGACTCACTCGCTGCAGTTGTTAGCGCCCCTGACTGAAGCGCCAAGAGACGTAGGTTGGATTCCCACATCGGGCAAGCCTTCGTTTTTTTTATTGCCCTTGTAGGAAGACGGGCATACGGCCAAGCTGATAGTGAGTGGTTACCGTCGCCCATAGACTTCCGTAATGCCAGGGGCCAGAGCCAAGCTGCTGCCTACCGCAAGCCAAGTTCGTGTGATGTACCGGTTTGTTTCCTCTTTGGCTGGGGGTTTGTTATGTATATATTTAAACGTATTTAAGTGCGTANACTCTAGCGCGCTGGCACCAGGAGGACGGGACGGCGCGTCGGCGGCTGCGGACTGCGATGCGGTCCGCATTTTCGTCGTCGCTGTCGTCGCCGAACATACTGTTGAAGAGCAACCCGGTCGGCGGTGTATCGCGTTCCGACCCGGCAGGCTGGTTCTGGCCCAGCGGGGTATCCCGGAACACCAGCGGCACCGCCCGGGCGGCCTGGTTGGGCCGCCGTACCGCGGAGACCGACGTCGTTGGTCGTCGACTATCGCCTCGACGACCCGTCGGTCGGGCGTCCTCCGTGTCTGGTTGTAGTGTTGACCGCGGGAACCCCCCCTACTTTGTCCAGGTTCTGACCCCGGACGGAGATCGGACGTCGGGTGTAAGAGTGCAGGGGAGTCGTTTAGTGGGTGGGCCCTAAAATCTTTGGGCCCGCGATCTGCTCTCAACACCTGCAGATCGTTAAGTCTCACATACCCCGCGCGCCCCCTAGGCGCGGGGACCTCGTAAGAGGTTCGGCCCTCGGCCCGAAAAAAAAAAAAAAAAAGTAAAAGAGTATGTAGCAAGCACTCTTGCTGTGCATTTTACGTATCTCTGTGAGTGAAATTTCAACCCAGTAAATCATGACAAAGAAGATGATTGATATAATATAGAAATTCTACTCCAATATCACTTCGAGCCGAGCATAGCTTTGCTCTATATTGTTGAACAGTGGATAGTTAATCCAATAACGTAATGTCTGGTTGCAATTACCGACCTAACAGAATGTTTTTGTTCTGCTGAAGGCAGTGTGAGAAGCAACGCAACTAAACTTAGCCGGTGTCATTATTGTACTTAGTATTGTACTATTACATGGCTATTTGCTGTGACCGCTTGTCAAGTGACGAGCGTGGCACACCAATATTGGTACTGTTACTCCGGTGAGAGTAACGCCGTCTATCGCCCAATAGTCGAACGAATATCGAAGGATCTAGCAGCGCCCAGAACGCTCGAAAGGTACAACGCCATCTATTGACAGATAGCGGAAACTACTACTGGAGATGAGTAGAATATTCTCTATAATTCTAGGAATGAGGTATCGGCTATAAAAGCGTTGTAGAATACAGTGTAAGTTACAAGTACAGTTTAAGTGTTGAATACAGTTTTTAAGTTGTACTTTGGTGAAATTTTATTTATCCCGAACTCCAGCGCGTAACAGTACTTTACAGTTCTGCTGATGGTGACATCTGATTACGAAGCTCATATTTTGTAAGCCTTCAATCCAAACCAAAAGGAATTGGTAAAGGCAATATCGTCACCATTTACTTTATCTATTATCGTCAGCATCCTGTCATCTTCTTTTCTGTGATTGCATCTTACACAGAACGATCATGGTCATCTTGGTTGGTAGCAGACAAAGCGTATCTACTCTACTACTGGATCATTCTACTCTAATCTACCTTTTTTGTTTCGGTTCGGTTTGCTTAAGTATCAGGACCCTGAACTTTCCGCAACTAAGAGCCGCACGACATATCTGGCACTCAGTGGCCAAAGATGATACAGACCCAGTAAACGACTTACTCTACGCCTTTCCCACACCACAAGTCTTTGCATGGACACGTTTTAAGGTAAAAGGTGTTAAAAATGTCAAGAGGAAACTTTTCTGTGGGCCTGATCGATATTGCTTGGTAATAAATTCAGATGGTTTATGAACACAATGAAACCAACGGAGCAAACGACTAATGACCAGTTTGAGATCTGGGTATGCAGTCAATAGGCCATCGTCCAGGTAGGCTTGCGATAGCTTAAGCTACCTAGCGCGTGGCTAAGTAGTAACATCGTAAGAACGACCGGTTAACGGTATACCACGTCCCGACCCGGCAAGCTGGTTCTGATCCAGCAGGGTATCCTGGGAAATCAACGGCTAAAGGGGCTGGTAACCGTCTCGTTACGGCGGCAGTGTGATGAACCGCCGTAACGTGACGGTTACCAGCCCCTTTATTTTGCTGAAGGCTTCGTTAGCCGAGCGTTATTGGGGTTAGTCGCGTTAGTCACGCATGGTCGTGTGAAGTCGTTGAAGTCATCGTGGCCTAAAGGATAAGACATCCGGTACATTCGTATCTAGCGATGCAACGGGGTTCGAATCCCGCAGGCGGGTAACAATTTTTCTAATGAAATACGTACTCAACAAATGTTCACGATTGACTTTCACGTTGAAGGAATAACATCGTGTAATAAAAATCAAACCCGCAAATTTATAATTTGCGTATTTACTGGTAGTAGGACCTCTTGTGAGTCCGCGCATTTAGGTACCACCACCCCGCCTATTTCTGCCTTGAAGCAGTAATACGTTTCGGTCTGAAGGGTGGGGCAGCCGTTGTAAATATACTGAGATCTTAGAACTTATAGCTGAAGGTGGGTGACGCATTTAAAAAAAAAGAAACCTATCTTTGGCCCCCAATCTCTACGAGTATTGTGTGTAGCTAGATTTTATAGCGATGAATATATTATTATAGAAACATTCTGAGCGACAAAGTTCCGGCTACCGGGAATTCCGGAAGTTCCGGCTATTTGGGAAAGCTAATTTACCCCTTACCCTTAATGAAAGCAGAAGAAAGCGGGATACCATAAAACGGGAGATAATAAAATCTAAATTTGGCTTTGTGCAGAAACTTAAACGGATGCAGACGAGAAAAACACTCAACTACTTTGCTTTACGGACTATTTTTGTATAAACAGTACTTACTTATCGCAAATTTTTTACTTTTTTTTTTATTAGATGGGTGGACGAGCTCACAGCCCACCTGGTGTTAAGTGGTTACTGGAGCCCATAGACATCTACAACGAA
The DNA here is from genome assembly GCF_003987935.1 of Bombyx mandarina. The sequence goes on from NW_021011502.1 coordinate 1,301,439, forward strand.
AATGCGCCACCCACCATGACATATAAGTTCTAAGGTCTCAGTATAGTTACAACGGCTGCCTCACCACTCAAACCGCTATTTAAGATACCAAGTTTCTTTTTTACCAAGTCAAAACAAAATGTAACTTTTAAAATTTTATATTCATAACGCAACTAAACAATTTAAAATACAACAAAAATTACTTAATAGATAACACTGTTGCATCCGCACCCTTTATATCCGCCTCTAGCGGGTCCATATCCGATTGGTCCCGGACCGTAACCGGGTCCGACGGTGGGCGGCAGTGGCGCGGCAATAGGAGCTTCGGAAACTATGCCGATGGCGCCATCACCGCACCCGTAAATCACAACACCAGTGCCGGCAGTAGCGAACGCCCCATCGGTAGCCACCGCACCCAGGAATGGCAGCTGTCCCATCACAGCAACGGTGCCTTCGATTGTATTCTCAGAAGTTAATGTGAGCCCAGTAGGGGTGATGGGAGAAGAGCTGGAAACAGCGAGACCGCCGCCGCANTCGGAAACTATGCCGATGGCGCCATCACCGCACCCGTAAATCACAACACCAGTGCCGGCAGTAGCGAACGCCCCATCGGTAGCCACCGCACCCAGGAATGGCAGCTGTCCCATCACAGCAACGGTGCCTTCGATTGTATTCTCAGAAGTTAATGTGAGCCCAGTAGGGGTGATGGGAGAAGAGCTGGAAACAGCGAGACCGCCGCCGCACGATGCTGCTAAATTTCCCGGGCTTAGGCCGATGAATCCTCCTCCTAATTGCGAGCCATAGCCCAGACCGTCATACGGGCCAATGCCATCATAAGGTCCCCAAGCAGAGCCATACGGCCCAGCCAATCCTCCGATCAGAGGATCCCGACCGTAACATTGGGCGTTGCAAACCTGAAAAAATAATTATGACTATGTAGGGACCACAAATGTTCTAACAACTAATAATTATATGTATGTGTTAGCGATAATTATATTGCAATGATGCTACATCAGTCTCGGGATTGTCGGGCTGTCGATAGCACGTTAGGTTGTAATCCCAATATACGTTAGTCACCTGAGCACATGTCTTATTAATCCTTGCCCGATGTAGAGACTCAAGAACTATATTTTGGTTTAAATGGGCATAAGAAAGCGGTGGTTCCACTTTTAAACAGTTAACGAGGCCTTATACAGGCCACAAATATCCCGCAGTTGACATCTGTAAGCTGAAAGTATGAGTAAGGTGATAGCCATAAATTAGATTAAATTTCCCATGACAATAAAGCTGTTCCGACCCTGAAACCATTCTAAGAACTCAATCCCGTTGAGTGATAGGTTTAAATCGTAAATAAACAAACAATTCTGAACGAAAAAAATTGATTTATCCTCACTTGGAACATGACAGCTGATGCGCAGAATAAAAAGAGTATGGCGGCCATTTTCTCTGCTGTTCAAATTTGTTTGAATACAACAAAAAGTGTATTGTCTTTTATATGGATATATTACATAAAATTCAATCGATATGGTATCGCTACTAACTATTGCAGGCTTTTATTATACCTAATCAATATAGAAATGGATGTTGAAAACATCATTGTTTTAAATTATGCAATCCTTATCGATGTAAGGCACTGGGAATTAGAAATATATTAGGTAGTATCGAGATTGTCACGTATTAATTTTTTTTATTGCTTAGATGGGTAGTCGCGCTCATAGCCCAGCTGGAGTTAAGTGGTTACTGGAGCCCATAGACATCTACAACGTAAACGCGCCATCCACTTTGAGATATATGTTCTAAGGTCTCAGTATAGTTACAACGGCTGCCCCACCCTTCAAATCGAAACGTATTACTGCTTCACGGCTGAAATAGGCAGGGTGGTGGTACCTACCCACGCGGACTCACAAGAGGTTCTACCACCACTAAACTTGTGTTTGTTGTCTTAAGTTTGTTGTATCATACCAAATCTTCCCTCATCATTCTCCTGCCCTTATTCCAGTCACCGGGTCGGCGCAACATGTTTTCTCCTTCCATACTCCTCTATCATATTCCGTTTCTTCGCTCACTCCCCTCTTACACATATCGTCTTTCACGCGATCCATCCAATTTTTCTTAGGTGCAAATTGCTTGACGCCTATCTTGTTTGTTTGGATTTTTTCCCTCTCTTTCTTTCAGTCGTCTCTCATTCAGACGTTAGTACGTTAGTCGTTCTTACCCATCCTACATACTTTGTTACTGCAGACATTACATGCATTTTTAATGGCACTAAAGCTTGAACATGCTCTGTGTTTACTGCATGTGCATATATCGGGACACAAGAACTTTAAACCTCAAATTATTAAAATTAAGCACGACTAGAATTATAACGGTGTGCTTCATTTTTATTTAATTTTATTTTTTTTATTTTTTAATAATTATTATTATATTATAATACTTTGTATTAATTGTATGTATATTTACGGAGATATGTATGTGTACATATATTTATATGTATTTCACTGGAATGGTACACCGCGCGTAGTTCGTTTCCAAATGATTCTTGTCCACCTGATGGTTGTCTGGAAGAGATCGCTCTTAGCGATAAGACCGCCAATTGTACTTTTTTATTTTTAATGTATCGCACTGTTTATTTGTTTTTTTGGTGTACAATAAAGAATACTCTCTCTCTCTCTCTCTCTTAGTGCGAGTTTTTTAACGTTCTCGATAGCGTAAAAGTTAATTCAATTTTGTATGTGGTTGGTACTTTTGCCTACGTTTGCCGCTAGGGGCGCTGTTCCAACTGCATACTTTGTGTTAGCTTTTACACTATGGAGAACGTTAAAAAACTCGCACTAAGCACACAGATCTGCTTTTTTTCCCTACCTATTCTAGTAGCCTAGGGTTATTCTAGATTCACTGAACTAGTAGGTGAGCTCACGGGGCTCAAACCTGACGATGTTGCTAACACGAACCGTAGCAAGAGCTATGCTTCGCAGAATCTACCACCGGATCGGAAACGCGACCCACTGAGAAGATCCGGCGAGAAACTCAGTGGACTGTGTCTGTGGGTTAATTCGCTCGTTGAGCCCTTCGTCGCAAGCGACGGATTCGACGAGGACGGTGACGGGAGAAGGTCCGAACGTTGTTATTCGGAACTTGTATATATCGACGCTTGAAAGGCAAACTTGACTAAGCGACAATAGCTGCTTGGTACATAAATGATAGGCAATAACCTGTGTTTCTATGATCTGTGTCAATAACCATATTCGATGCGCAAAAAAAATATATTTCTAGGTCTATTAAAATTATTTCAATCCTACAGGTAGATTCGTTAAAATAGAATTTTTTTCAGGTAATTCAACTTTAAATTAGTCTACTGTAAGTTCACGCATTGTCGCTTAGTCACGTTTGCCTTTCAAGCGTCGATATGTAAGCTTATCTTGAAAATGTCGTAAGCGAGATTCAAGCATCTGTCAAATATCAAAGAAAGCCCATTGAAGCCATTGACTATGTCTATGGGTTAATTTACTTGTCGAGCCCTTCGTCGCAAGCGATAGGATCGGCGAGAACGGTGACCGGTGCTTGAGGTACCTAAAAGCAGCGTTAATGGATGGGAAGGATCCGTAGTGACGTCTTTAGGGCAACCCAATATTGAATTCGGATCAATGAAATGCCATAAAACTATTGAAATCGACTAGCGTTCGCCCATCGATTGAAACTTAACCATAATCGATATCTTAATATAACAGATACATTTTATTTGTTAAATTGTCTCTCTCGTGAAGATTCGTAAAAAGAAACTGTAACATTTGTTTTTTTGTTTATGAAGCTATGACTCTACACTCACTGATAATAAAAAATATATATATCAACCTGTATCTCAATCAAATCAAATCAAATCAAAAAAAAATTATTCGACATAAATGAAAGTACATACTTGTAAAACGTCAAAAGAACTACCGCCGCCAATTCACAAGAACTAGCCTCCGTCCTGAGAAGAATTGGCAAGAAACTCAGCGGGCATGTCTTTCTTTTTTTTTAAATTTTTTTTTATATTAGTTTTATTTTACATATTCATTTTTACAATGAGTATGATAACATAACAATTATTACAATATTGAAATGACCGGAGCGAGCAACTCATCTATTGTATTTACTTACATCTATATGTCGGAGACGGATATTACTTTGGTAGCAAAACGAAGCGCAGCACGATTCCCGAGAGGTGACAATAAGATCGTAATTCAATAAAACTTCTCACACTGTGTTTAATTAGGTCCGACTCGTGAGATAGGATTTTAACATAATAAAAATCATATTTATTATTGCGATTTTTTTTTTTTAATGCTTACATGGGTGGACGAGCTCACAGCCCACCTGATGTTAAGTGGTTACTGGAGCCCACAGACATCTACAACGTAAATGCGCCACCCATCATTGAGATATAAGTTGTAAGGTCTCAGTATAGTTACAACGGCTACCCCACCCTTCGAACCGAAACGCATTACTGCTTCACGGCAGAAATAGGCAGGGCGGTGGTACCTACCCGCGCGGACTCACAGCAAGTCCTACCACCAGTAATTACGCAAATTATATTTTTGCGGGTTTCACTTTTATTACACGATGTTATTCCTTCACCGTGGAAGTCAATCGTGAACATTTGTTGAGTACGTATTTCATTAGAAAAATTGAAACCCGCCTGCGGGATTCGAACACCGGTGCATCGCTTCAACACGAATGCACCGAACGTCTTATCTTTTAGGCCACGACGACTTCAAAATTGTATAATATATTATGTCAAAGGATTATTAATATAGATTTTTATGTTTTTAATAGATGGTAATGTAAGATAACTATGAAGATGTTGCGGTAAGTATCTAATAGATGGCGCTGTATTCAAAGTTTCAACATTTCATTTATACTCTAATTATTTAATTATTTTTTATTATTACTTTGATGGGTGGGTGGTGCTCTGCCCACTGCCACTTAAATCTTGCAATTCTTCGGGCTACGTCAGTTACCTTGATTCTTCTGCGAATCCCCTCATTATGCATACAGCTTGTTGATAATGGATTTTGCTGCGAAAATGACCTTAATGATAAATATAACTTCTTCTCGAAATAAATATTCTCAAAATTTTTCGAGCATAAATTTATGCCATCTTTGGGTCCCTTATGTTGATTCAATGGTGATGAAACTTAGTACTTACAGTTGTGGTTTGTGCTCTAACGAAGATTTCTATCATAGTACCGTCAAAGTGCAATGGCGTGTGAATAGTAAAAAAAAATCTATGTTTTTCATACAATTATCATCGCAGGACGTGACCTGTGTGCTCAGAACGAGTTTTTAACTTTTTTAACTTTGCCCGTAGTGGGAAGCGAAAGGAAGCTGTTCCAACACCGTACAAAATTGAATTAACTTTTACACAATCGAGAAGTTATAAAACTCGCACTAAGCACACTGGTTTACCTATTGACAAATATTATCACACCGGTAAGAGTAACGCCATCTATCGGCGACTGACCGTAACGAATATCAAAGGATCTAGTAACATCTAGAACTAGAATCTGATGTGAAGCTATCACAATTACAAGCATCAGCAAGAGGCATTGCAAAGGGCCGTCCCAAGCTTCGCAAGCCAGTTTAAATAAGGACTTGCAATTTCCCGTACCCATTATTAGGGATACGAAAAAAGTCATATACCTAGAACTTTAAAGGCAGATAAAAAAAGGCGTTTCCGATCATTTTCTTATATCCATCGAAGCTAGTAAAATATAATTGAAAAAGAGTATCTTGAGTGTTGATTATGTAGGCTATCTAATAATTGGGTAGTGCCCTATAAAGATCTTTGGACCCGCGATCTGCTCCCAATATCTGCTCAGGGTCAAGGCCAACATGCGCCATACACCTCCTTAACGCTAAATCCTCCTATGAGGTTCGGCTCCTTGCCCAAAAATAAACGGTGTACCTAAATAATTTAAAGACTTTTTATTTAAATTAATCAGTTCTATGTGGCTTAACAACATTAACACGATATTAGGGTAAGAAAAGAAAAATGCGGTTTATATAATATTATGTATATTTATAGAAACTAGAGGTCCTGCAGTAGTCGAAATTCGACTATAATTAATTGGAATTGTAAGTTTGTACACTATTATGATTGTATCTTATACTTCCATAATCACAAATTTCGCCAAGACTACACTATAAAAATATTAACAAAGGCAAACAATATTTAATCTATTCTCAATTTGACAACAGACGTCAAGAACAAAAGTTTGACAATAAATAGTATGCATGCGTGTGTGCGTCAAATACATGGTATGTAGTGTGTGTAATGTTTTCTTTATTGATTTAATGTTCCCTTTAAGCAATATTTTAAAAAAATATTATCATTCTGCACTTCTTCCCTATATTCTCAATAAGTGTGGAAAATTTCATACTCCTCCGTCCGCGCAATTTTCGTAAAAAGGGATACAAAGTTTTTGCTTCACGTATTAATATATAGATATCGCCTGTCTACAACCTGTCTGCAACGCTAAATGCGCTACTTTGGCCACGTTGCAGAGGTGTAGACAAATTGGAACGTCTGATGGTCACTGGAAAAGAAGAAGGAAAACGTCCTAGAGGCCGGAGCCCCAAACGTTGGTCCGACCAGATCTCCAAGCAAACCAGAGGACCACTTAGTGCTGCACTACACCAGGCAACTGACCGGAACCGATGGAGACTGGCAGTCGCAAAGCTGAAATGGAGTCACGATCCTCAGCAATGAGGGAGCGATGGAGAAGAATAGAAATATAATATTATGTATAAAATTATTATTCTCTATCAATCAAAATACGCACCCATAATATCGATATATTTCTGCCAGTGCAGTCCTAATTTTTCGATTCTCTTCTCGAAGAAATCAAGTGTACCGAAGGGAATATGCTCTTCAATGACATTTTGTACCGCCGCCATACCTAAGTATTGAATTTTTCCCTGCCAAAAAGTTGTCCATGCTTTGAAAAAAGATAAAAACCTATCAACACAAGGTCTGGTGAGTAGAGTTGATGACGTAAAATTTCCAACTGTAGCTCTGGAAGCTTAGAGACGGTCTGTTGTACCGCAATAGGCCGAGCGTTGTCGTGTAGGAGCAGCCTAATAAAAATAAAACCCGCAAAATTATAATTTACCTAACAACTGGTGGTAGGACCTCTTGTGAGTCCGCGCTGGTGGGTACCACCACCCTGCCTATTTCTGCCGTGAAGCAGTAATGCGTTTCGGTTTGAAGGGTGGGGCAGCCGTTGTAACTATACTTGAGACCTTAGAACTGATATCTCAAGGTGGGTGGCGCATTTACGTTGTGGATGTCTATGGGCTCCAGTAAACACTTAACACCAGGTGGGCTGTGAGCTCGTCCACACGTTTGTAATAAATAAAAAAAGCCGGATATTCGCTAGCTTCTCCATCGTTCCAGTCCAGTCCCTCACAGTACACACCTAGAATAATGCTGTACCCATTTGTTAAGAAGTCGTCATGAATTATACTGGCACTAGATCACCAAACAGTGACCATGACTTTTTTAGGGGTAAGTTTTCCTTAAGAGCTTAATTGCTGAATCAGGGTCGAAACAACGTGATGACCGCTTCATATTACAAAAAATATTTTTTTTTAAATTTGAATTAAAAATAGTGTAAGAAAAATGATTTTAATGTAAAAAAGCGTGGGGTGCTTTTCAGGATATTATCAAAATAACCCTTCTACTCATATCTGTTCATAAAATGTTTATAATTACTGATGCACATGCATTTTACAATAATATCATTTTTTTTTACACTATTTTTAATTCAAATTTATAAAAATTTATTTTCTATTATTTAGTTGGATTTTCTATAAAAGCGTATTTTTTTTAGTTTTTTTAAACTATTATTTATTTTTCATTTTTTAGTTAAATTTAATTTGTAACAATATTTTTTTTCAATTTTTTTTTTGTACTGAATTGTCATCGGTTCTTAATAAGTGTACCAAATTTCGAGTTAATCCGACGTTTGGAGGGAGTCAAAATCATGTTTAAAATTCCGTTATATACTAACATAGTTACATACGTCTGAAGCTAATAAAAGCGTACTAAAAGAATCAATTTTTCATCGCAAGTTACAATGCGTTTCAAAATCCCTTGGTTTCTGTGTATGTGAAGCAACGCAAGGCAAACCTTGACGCGTTCGTCAATCGTTCAGTGTGTGTGGCATCCACTTATCAATTTTTTTTGCCCTGCCCATTTGACGCAAATAAACCTATATTGTTTTGATGCAAATGCTAGAAGCTGCTGTTAAGGCAGTGGCTTATTGAGTTTCGTCAGCACTAGAACAAATTAATAAACCTTAGCCCACCTGGCTTTGACAACAATAACGGAATTATGGCATCCAGCAAAAAATAAAAATAAAAATTTATATCGTTGCATTGATTAGAATTTTATTTAGAATCGAACTGTTGGTTAGTTTACAGTGTTTCAGTAGTATCCAGCCAGACCACGTCCACAGCCACAGGTGGGGGCGCAGTGTCCGCAGATAGAGACGGCACCAGCGGCGCAGGCGGGACCTCCGTACTCGACACCACCGATGATGGGCACGCGGCCACCGACAGCGGTGACACCAACGACGGGCAGCTCACCGGCGACTCCCACGTTGCCGATGCCCTCGCCACCGTATGAACCACAACCAGCGCCGTAGGCACCGTCGAGTCCATTCCAGCCGGCACCGAGTCCGTTCCAACCAGCTCCATAGCCGAGTCCGAGGCCACCCAGACCAGCTCCGCAGCCGCAGCCGCCTAGACCACTACCCAGGTACTGACCGCACACGTTCTGTAACAGTGACATAGTTCTGCTTAATACTTGAGGATCTGGCACTAATATACCAGTCAGCATTGTTTGTACATAAATAGTAAACAAATCAAAAACACAAGATGACTTACTTGGATCAGGCAAGCCTGGGCGCAGAGGAGGAGAACAGCGAAGGTAGACATGGTGTGGTAATGTATTCACGTGCTGGAGACAGAATGCTGCTACTTCCACACGCCAACCCTTTTATACTATTATTTCTGCTCCGCTAAGGCTCGTCATCCACTAAATGTCGACACACTTAATCAAAAACAATTGCGAAAGATATTGGTACTTTCTAAATCGACACGTAAAATAGTACCTTTTCCAATTTCCCGATTACCACATTATTTACTGATACATAATAAAATTTCGAATACATTAAATTTATAGGTCAAAGTCACGTCTATGTGATAATGCGCTTACCAAATTTTCTGTATAAAAACAGGCGCATCTTACATCAAACTCATTCTGAAGTCATTCAGTGAAACAACATGGCCGCTAAACTCATCCTCTTCGTCTGCGCCACCGCCCTCGTGGCACAGGTACGTGACACGAGTTGATCGACTGTTACTACATAATTATGTTCCTTCACTACTTTGAACACAATGACACTGATAGAGCTGATGGTGGCGTGCCTCTCGTGTGGAGCCCCTAGCCGTGAAGACACTGAACTGACTGACTATTGAGAAACCAATCCATTGGTATTGGAGACACACAAACAACTAAACAGAACATTCTGTTATTCCTTCGATTGTTGTGAAGATCCAAATGACTTGGACTCATATTTCGACAAACTGATTGAATTCGACTTGTAATTTCGTGTTTCTTCAAAGCATCTTAACATCATTTTAATTATTCTGTTCTTTCAGGCTGCTCTGGGCGTTGGACCTTTCGGCGCTGGACTCGGTGGTTGTGGCTGCGGAGGTCGCGGCTACGGTGGTTACGGCTACGATATCGGCGCTGCTGCTGCTCTGGAAGCTTCTTGCGGAGGAGGTCTCCCCGTCGTCACCTCCTCTGCTGCTCCTACTGGTCTGGGTGTAGCTTCCGAGAACAGGTACGAGGGTACCGTCGGTGTCTGCGGCAACCTGCCGTTCCTTGGTACTGCTGATGTTGCTGGCGAGTTCCCCACTTATGGTTTCGGTGACATCAACTACGGCTGCGGTGACGGCGCTGTGGGGATCATCGCCGAGGACCGCGCCGGGCTCGGCTACGGCGCTGGTTACGGTCTCGGCTACGGAGGCTACGCCGGACGCGGTTGCGGCTGCGGCTGCGGTGGCATCTGATGAAATACTCCAACATGACCCTGGGCTTTTGACTTCAAATTGAAATAAAAAGTTTTAAATTGTATTTGCGAAGTTTTTTGTTCATTCTGACGACGCGATCAAATTCTATTCACACGAATAATTCAAATTTAAAAACAATATATAAACGCTACCTATATATACTATTTCGATGATAGCTAGATCTAGTGAATCAAAGAACTCATCGTCGAAGACAAGCGATGCTAATATAGTTACTGGTGGTAGGACCTCTTGTGAGTCCTCACGGGTAGGTACCACCGTCCCGCCTATTTCTGCCGTAAGGCAGTAATGTATTTCGGTTTGAAGGGTGGGGCAGCCGTTGTAACTATACTGAGACCTTAGAACTTATATCTCAAGGTGGGTGGCGCATTTACGTTGTAGATGTCNTAACTCATCGTCGAAGACAAGCGATGCTAATATAGTTACTGGTGGTAGGACCTCTTGTGAGTCCTCACGGGTAGGTACCACCGTCCCGCCTATTTCTGCCGTAAGGCAGTAATGTATTTCGGTTTGAAGGGTGGGGCAGCCGTTGTAACTATACTGAGACCTTAGAACTTATATCTCAAGGTGGGTGGCGCATTTACGTTGTAGATGTCTATGGGCTCCAGTAACCACTTAATATCAGGTGGACTGTGAGCTCGTCCACCCATCTAAGCAATAAAAATAAAAAAAAAGTTACAAGACACGAATTAACAAAATATACTTTACATTCGTTTGACGGGGTTTTCTAATGCTCTAGTTGCTTTAAGAACGGTAGAAGAGTTCATGATTAATGTTTTGGTACCATATACTGGTGGTAGGACCTAGTCCAACTGGCTGGCGACCACCCTCCAACTAGAGTCTGTCGCCAAATAGCCCAGTCGTGATCCGACGTGTGGGTTGGAGAGCCAGTTCTATTCCTTCCCTTTCCTTTTCTTTGTTGGAGGACTAGATGATATCTGGAATATGCGGAGCAGAAATGCGTGCGGGCTCGCGGGACGTGATTGTTTGACGGGGGCATGGGGAGACCCAGTAAAATGGTATTCGCCGCTGCCCGCCAGTTAGTAGGGGATCTGAACCCGGATGCCACTACTGAACTCCGCCCGGGAAGCTTTCCCGCCAACCGGTGTAAAATCCTGTCGTGCGGTTGTCGTGTCAGAGTCGGAGACCGAAGTGGACCCCGGCGATCGCTCGCGCGATCGGTTTCACGCTTTATTCAGGTGTTGTCATGATTTCACTTCAAACAACTAACCTCACCCAATTCCACTCTCCAAAAATAATATCATGAAAGACAAGATAAGAAATAGGGTTTTATCGGCGATTTTCCAATCCACATATAATACGGATTTCCGCAATGTTAGGGGCCTTCATAGCAACCTTAACACTTTACACCACCACCTTGAGAAGGCGCAGCCTACCCTACTTTTTCAGATGCAGATATCTGCTCCGGATGATACCTTGTACCTTGAATACCCTGGCTGGGTATTGGAGCACAACCTCCTGCGTAAAACCGGGGTGTGTGTATTCGTCCGGGCTGATGTCTGTTGTCGTCGTCTTCGGGCCCTCGAACAACGGAACCTGTGCCTCTTGTGGCTGCACGTAGATCAGGGGGGGTTGTACCCGAATCTACGTCTACCTGTACAGGTCCCACAGTAGTGATGCAGGCTCAGCTCTGATTGAGCGTGTGCAAGAGAGGACTAACCGCGTGCTTGAGCATCTGCGGAGGTGGTTAGTTCTTGGAGACTTTAACGCTCACCACTAAGAGGGATTGGGGTCCAGAACTACTGACCTCCCGGGTCGGGCTGCTATGGTTTCGCTTTGGCCTACGGCTTCTCCCAGCTAGTGACATAACTCACTCGTGTTCCAGATATTGAGTTTGAATGCTATTGTTCTGAATTTGTATAGTTACATGTATGTAAGCTTATCTTAAAAATATCTTTGGCGAGATTCAGGCATCTGTCAAATATCTTGTGTTTCGCGACAGCTCTTGTACAATGTCAGTATTATAAATAAACATAAAAACAACTTAAATTAACTTTTAGATTCCTCCTCGCGATATTTTAGTGAAACGCACATGAAAGATTTTTTCGGTACTGCATTTTTATGTCCATACCAGACAAGACAGGGAAGATCGAGGGAAAGAGACCGCGCGGGCGCAGTCCGACAAGGTGGTTCGACCAAATCCGCACCACACTAGAGATCCCATTCCACGACGCCCTTCATGCGGCCAATGATCGGAGGCGCTGGCGTGACATCACAAGGAGTAAAATCATGTCGAATTATAATGGTCACGACCCTCAGCAGTGAGGAAACGACGCGAGGAGGAAGACCAGATGAGCTACCAAAGATGATTTTTACACTGTTCATTAAGAACTCTTTTCAGACCACATTTTAAGTTCAATTACACCTTATCTTGCTGCGCCCAGGGTATCGTTCTAGAGACGGATAGTACTTAGCAAAAATCATGCCTTACAATGCACTGTCGATAAGCGCAGTGGTTCAAAGTGGTCTCTGCTTTGGTGTCGGATGGTGCTATAGTAAATGGTGATGGGATCATTTCCAAGAATTTTTTCCCTTGGAATTTAGAGGTATAGATTTAACCAAAATCGGTCCGTTGACTGGTGGTAATTTGGTACAAGAATTCTATGAACGACAAATACCGGCTCTTTGGAAGACTAGCATTTAATGAAAACGATGCAATAGCTGACTTTTGTATTCAGACAGGGTCGAATTGAGAACCATATTTATCAGTGCTTTCGACTTTATCCAAGCACTTCTGTCCCAATTAACTACAGTTACTGAGCAACAAGAAAAAGCATTTATGCTGTTGATATTGTTTTATTTCGTTTGGAGAAGGGGGTCCAGGAGTCGTTTTGAATCATTTCTTCAGATGCCACCGCATCCGCAGCCCCAACCGCGTCCGGCGTAGCCTCCATAGCCGAGCCCGTATCCAGCGCCGTAGCCGAGACCACCAGCGTAGCCGATGCCTCTCTCAGCGGTGATGCCGACGGCGCCGTCACCGCAACCGTAGTCAATGCCACCAAGACCATAAGTGGGGAACTCACCAGCGACATCAGCAGTACCCAGGAACGGCAGGTTGCCGCAGACACCGACGGTACCCTCGTACCTGTTCTCGGAAGCTACACCCAGACCAGTAGGAGCAGCAGAGGAGGTGACGACGGGGAGACCTCCTCCGTAAGAAGCTTCCAGAGCAGCAGCGCCGATATCGTAGCCGTAACCACCGTAGCCGCGACCTCCGCAGCCACAACCACCGAGTCCAGCGCCGAAAGGTCCAACGCCCAGAGCAGCCTAAAAGAACAGATTAATTAAAATGATGTTAAGATGCTTTGAAGAAACAAGAAATTACAAGTCGAATTCAATCAATTTGTTCAAAATATGCGTCCAAGTATTTTGGATCTTCACAACAATCGAAGGAATAACAGAATGTTCTGTTTAGTTGTTTGTGTGTCTCCAATACCAATGGATTGGTTTCTCAATAGTCAGTCAGTTCAGTGTCTTCACGGCTAGTGGCTCCACACGAGTGGCACGCCACCACCAGCTCTTTCAGTGTCATTGTGTTCAAAGTAGTGAAGGAACATAATTATGTAGTAACAGTCGATCAACTTGTATCACGTACCTGTGCCACGAGGGCGGAGGCGCAGACGAAGAGGATGAGTTTAGCGGCCATGTTGTTTCACTGAATGACTTCAGAATGAGTTTGATGTAAGATGCACCTGTTTTTATACAGAAAACTTGGTAACCGCATTATCACATAGACGTGACTTTGACCTATAAATTTATTGTATTAGAAATTTTATTATGTATCAGTAAATAATGTGGTAATCGGGATATTGGAAGGTACTATTTTACATGTCGATTGAGAAAGTACAAATATCTTTCGCAATTGTTTTTGATTAAGTGTGTCGACATTTACTGGACAATCAGCCTCAGCGGAGCAGAAATAATAGTATAAAAGGGTTGGCGTGTGGAAGTAGCAGCATTCTGTCTCCAGCACGTGAATACATTACCACACCATGTCTACCTTCGCTGTTCTCCTCCTCTGCGCCCAGGCTTGCCTGATCCAAGTAAGTCATCTTGTGTTTTTGATTTGTTTACTATCTATGTACAAACAATGCTGACTGGTATATTATTGCCAGATCCTCAAGTATTAAGCAGAACTATGTCACTGTTACAGAACGTGTGCGGTCAGTACCTGGGTAATGGTCTAGGCGGCTGCGGCTGCGGAGCTGGTCTGGGTGGCCTCGGACTCGGCTATGGAGCTGGTTGGAACGGACTCGGTGCCGGCTGGAATGGACTCGACGGTGCCTACGGCGCTGGTTGTGGTTCATACGGCGGCGAGGGCATCGGCAACGTGGGAGTCGCCGGTGAGCTGCCCGTCGTTGGTGTCACCGCTGTCGGTGGCCGCGTGCCCATCATCGGTGGTGTCGAGTACGGAGGTCCCGCCTGCGCTGCTGGTGCTGTCTCTATCTGCGGACACTGCGCCCCCACCTGCGGCTGTGGACGTGGCCTGGCTGGATACTACTGAAATACTGTAAACTAAAGGACGGATCGATTCTCAATAAAATTCTAATCAATGCAAACATATAAAATACTTTTTTATTTTCTGTTCATAAATTTACGATGGGCCTTAGTCCGTTCTCTCTATGTTTTGTACCACCATCTCGTTTTTAAGATCGCCTATCCCACCGCCGGACCACAAATCATTCAAACTGTCTAGGACCATTGCTGTCATCCACAACACGTTTCCAGGGACCATTTTCGCCACACAAAGCGCTAAAGCATGCCCATCTGCAAACGAGACATACGGAGTACTTAGTGATTTTTTTTCCACCAATTTTAGTAACCTCAAGGCTTTATACTAGATCGTCGAAATAGTTCACCTACTACGGGGCTCAAACATGACGACAACCTTGCTAACAATTACCCTAGCAAGGGTAGTGCTTCGCAGAATCTACCCCAGGATCGGAAATGCGACCCACTGAGAAAATCCGGCGAAAAACTCAGTGGGCTGTGTCTGCCTTTTAATTTATTCGCCGAGCCCTTCGTCGAATGCAACGGGTTCAACGAGGACGATGACCGATGTTTGAGGTACTTAAAATCACTGTTAGTGGATCGGGAAGAATCGAAATGACGTACCTAGGGCGACGTCGACTGTTTACGATTCGACCCACACGATCGGGATGTAGTTACCGGCGGCCACGATGAGAGAGTTCTCGTGCCCTGCAGCTTTTTCGAAATGGCGCACTTATGCCAACTGAGATACTTACTGATGGACTCCAGGTCCATTTAGTCGTGGAGGTCCACATTTCTCATGCAACACTAAGCTCCGGCGGCTATCCTGCAAAAACGTGATTGTATGATTTGGAGGGGCTTCAAGCTAATGCGGGCCGCACGAGCGAACATAATACTTGCATAGTTCATGACCGGGCGTATACAAGTTTTGTAGAGTGTCACTGTTATTACAAAGGACAATTTACTTCACTTGCAAATCATCGGATAGAGACGTTATGGTATGAACGCGGCTTGGTCGCGTACCGACTTAATGTGAGGGTGGAATGTCATCCCTCTGTCGAAGATGACGCCTAGGTTCTTAACCTAGTACTTGCGGTAGGCAGCGGGTTGGTATAAACCTGGCATTGCTGACATCCGTAAGGGACGGTAACCCCTGACCGCGAGGTGGGTGCATCGTCTGTCTTTTTTTTAATTGCCTTTGTAGGCAAACGAGCATACAGCCCACCTGATGGTGAGTGGTTACCGTCGCCTACGGACTTCAGCAATTTCAAGAGACAGAACCAAGCCGCTGCCTATCGCTCAATACTCTCTACAAGCCTTGCTTGAAGACATGTCATAGCACTCGGGAAACACTGTGGAGGGGAGCTCATTCCATAGCCGGATGGTACGTGGCAAAAAATACCTCTGGAAACGCACTGTGGATGACCGCAGTGGCTCCAAGTAGTACCGATGAACTCTACTCCGGTGGTGGGTGGTGCGATGGTAAAAACGAGATGATGGTATCATCTCGAATAATTCCTCAGAGCACATACCCATGGAACATACGGTACAAAAAGCAGAGGGACCCGAAATCCCTTCGCAGACCCAGAGGTTCCAAACGATCCGTGAGAATGGGATTATCGACAATCCGAACAGCCCTCTTCTGTATGGAGTCAAATGGACGAAGCTGGTATTTGGAAGCCCCGGCCCAGAGATGGGAGCAGTACTCCACGCGAGGCCGGAATTGTGCTTTATAAAGCAAAAGTCTTTGTCCAGGCGTGAAGTACCGCTTTGCTCTGTTGAGGAGTCCCAGCATTTTGGACGCCAACTTGGCTTTGCCTTCCAANATGGTGGCACTCTGCCGTCGGCTCGGCTCCGATCCGGTGCAGGAACTCACCGAAGCAACCATGCCCAGTGAGCACCTGCGTGAGCCGGAAAGTGAGGCGTCCTCTGTCACGATTCACCCAGTTCACAAGAACCGGGCGAATCGCCTCGACGGTCCTACGACCAGCCGAAGGATCGGCCAGCCGTCTGGACCATGACTCCAGCACAGATACGGAGTACTTAGTGATTTTTTTTCCACCATTTTTAGTAACCTCAAGGGTTTATACTAGATCGTCGAAATAGTTCACCTACTACGGGGCACAAACATGACGACAACCTTGCTAACAATTACCCTAGCAAGGGTAGTGCTTCGCAGAATCTACCCCAGGATCGGAATTGCGACCCACTGAGAAAATCCGGCGAGAAACTCAGTGGGCTGTGTCTGCCTTTTAATTTATTCACCGAGCCCTTCGTTGAATGCAACGGGTTCGACGAAGACGATGACCGATGTTTGAGGTACTTAAAATCACTGTTAGTGAATCGGGAAGAATCGAAATGACGTACCTAGGGCGACGCCGACTGTTTACCATTTGACCCACATGATCGGGATGTAGTTACCGGCGGCCACGATGAGAGAGTTCTCGTGCCCTGCCGCTTTTTCTAAATGGCGCACTGATGCCAACTGAGATACTTACTGATGGACTCCAGGCCCATTTAGTCGCGGAGGTCCACATTTCTCATGCAACACGGAGCTCCGGCGGCTATCCTGCAAAAACGTGATTGTATGATTTGGAGGGGCTTCAAGCTAGTGCGGGCCGCATGAGCGAACACTATACTTGCATAGGTCATGACCGGGCGTATGCAAGTTTTGTAGATTGTCACCGTTATTACGAAGGGACAATTTACTTCACTTGCAAATCATCGGATAGAGACGTTCTGGTATGAACGCGGCTTGGTCGCGTACCGACTTAATGTGAGGGTGGAATGTCATCCCTCTGTCGAAGGTGACGCCTAGGTTCTTGACCTAGTACTTGCGGTAGGCAGCGGGTTGGTATAACCCTGGCATTGCTGACGTCTGTAAGGGACGGTAACCCTTGACCGCGAGGTGGGTGCATCGTCTGTCTTTTTTTTATTGCCTTTGTAGGCAGACGAGCATACGGCCCACCTGATGGTGAGTGGTTATCGTCGCCTATGGACTTCAGCAATTTCAAGAGGCAGAACTAAGCCGCTGCCTATCGCTCAATACTCTCTACAAGCCTTGCTTGAATACATGTCATAGCGCTCGGGAAACACTGTGGAGGGGAACTCATTCCATAGCCGGATGGTACGTGGCAAAAAATACCTCTGGAAACGCACTATGGATGACCGCAGTGGCTCCAAGTAGTACCGATGAACTCTACTCCGGTGGTGGGTGGTGCGATGGTAAAAACGAGGTGATGGTATCATCTCGAATAATTCCTCAGAGCACATACCCATGGAACATACGGTACAAAAAACAGAGGGACCCGAAATCCCTTCGCAGACCCAGAGGTTCCAAACGATCCGTGAGAATGGGATTATCAACAATCCGAACAGCCCTCTTCTGTATGGAGTCAAATGGACGAAGCTGGTATTTGGAAGCCCCGGCCCAGAGATGGGAGCAGTACTCCACGCGAGGCCGGAATTGTGCTTTATAAAGCAAAAGTCTTTGTCCAGGCGTGAAGTACCGCTTTGCTCTGTTGAGGAGTCCCAGCATTTTGGACGCCAACTTGGCTTTGCCTTNCAATCCGAACAGCCCTCTTCTGTATGGAGTCAAATGGACGAAGCTGGTATTTGGAAGCCCCGGCCCAGAGATGGGAGCAGTACTCCACGCGAGGCCGGAATTGTGCTTTATAAAGCAAAAGTCTTTGTCCAGGCGTGAAGTACCGCTTTGCTCTGTTGAGGAGTCCCAGCATTTTGGACGCCAACTTGGCTTTGCCTTCCAAGTGACTCCGAAACTGGACATCGCTCGAAATGCCGACCCCAAGTATCCCGATACTCTCGGAAAGTTGCAGGAATATTCCTTGGAATTGCGGCGCCATGACAAAGGGGTCCTTCTCAGCAGTGAACGCGCAAACTTGTGTCTTTAACGGGTTGAATTGAACCAAGTTAAATTCACCCCACTCGGAGACTCGCCCCAGAGAGGTCTACGCTTCAGGCACAAGTTTTAATCGTCTCTCTTGCACCACGCTCCGAGAGAGACTCTGATGGTTGATATATCGCGCACGCTGTCAATAAGCGACAGGTCATTGATATACATGATAAAAAGCGTGGGGGAGATCACAGAATCTTGTAGAATGCCAGCGTTAATGGTCATGGTATCAGAGCAGCAAAACCAGCAGAGCAGCAAGCCAACCGGCAAAACTAACGAAAAGCTTAACTTTGAAAGCCAGCTTACACAAAAATTACACTAAACATTTAAAGAATTCAAATGTAAACGACGAACTGATGTAGGATCATAAACATTTCTTTTTTACTAAAACTTCGAAACAAATAACAAACTCAATCGCACTTTTTGCCATATTTTATTTCAGTTCGACAGTAGGGGGTTCGGGATTTACATTAAATCACATGACTAGATGCCACCGCAGCCGCAACCGCGTCCGACGTAGCCTCCGTAGCCGAGCCCGTAACCAGCGCCGTAGCCGAGCCCGTAACCAGTGCCGTAGCCGAGCCCGGCGCGGTCCTCGGCTATGATGCCCACAGCGCCGTCGCCACAGCCGTAGTAGATGCCACCCTCACCGACAGTGGGGAAGACGCCCTCCACATAGGCGGTACCGAGGAGAGGCAGGTTACCGCAGACACCGACGGTGCCCTCGTACGAGTTCTCTGATGATACTCCTAGACCAGTAGGAGCGGCCGAGGAAGTGACGACGGGCAAACATCCTCCACGAGAAGCTTCAAGAGCAGAAGCAGCGCCGATGTCGTAGCCCAGACCAGCGTAGCCGTAATCGCCATAGCCGCGACCTCCGCAGCCACAACCACCGAGTCCAGCGCCGAAACGTCCAACGCCCAGAGCAGCCTGAAAGAACAGAATAATTAAAATGATGTTAAGATGCTTTGAAGAAACACGAAATTACAAGTCGAATTNCCGATGTCGTAGCCCAGACCAGCGTAGCCGTAATCGCCATAGCCGCGACCTCCGCAGCCACAACCACCGAGTCCAGCGCCGAAACGTCCAACGCCCAGAGCAGCCTGAAAGAACAGAATAATTAAAATGATGTTAAGATGCTTTGAAGAAACACGAAATTACAAGTCGAATTCAATCAGTTTGTTCAAAATATGCGTCCAAGTATTTTGAATCTTCACAACAATCGAAGGAATAACAGAATGTTCTGTTTAGTTGTTTGTGTGTCTCCAATACCAATGGATTGGTTTCTCAATAGTCAGTCAGTTCAGTGTCTTCACGGCTAGTGGCTCCACACGAGTGGCACGCCATTCAGTGTCATTGTGTTCAAAGTAGTGAAGGAACATAATTATGTAGTAACAGTCGATCAACTTGTATCACGTACCTGTGCCACGAGGGCGGAGGCGCAGACGAAGAGGATGAGTTTAGCGGCCATGTTGTTTCACTGAATGACTTCAGAATGAGTTTGATGTAAGATGTGCCTGTTTTTATACAGAAAACTTGGTAACCGCATTATCACATAGACGTGACTTTGACCTATAAATTTATGGTATTAGAAATTTTATTATGTATCAGTAAATAGTGTGGTAATCGGGAAATTGGAAATGGTACTATTTTACGTGTCGATTCAGAAAGTGCCAATATCTTTCGCAATTGTTTTTGATTAAGTGTGTCGACATTTAGTGGATGACGAGCCTTAGCGGAGCAGAAATAATAGTATAAAAGGGTTGGTGTGTGGAAGTAGCAGCATTCTGTCTCCAGCACGTGAACACATTACCACACTATGTCTATCTTCACTGTTCTCCTCCTCTGCGCCCAGGCTTGCCTGATCCAAGTAAGTCATCTTGTGTTTTTGATTTGTTTACTATCTATGTACAAACAATGCTGACTTGTATATTAGTGCCGGATCCTCAAGTATTAAGCAGAACTATGTTACTGTTATAGACTGTGTGCGGTCAGTACCCGGGTAGAGGTCTAGGCGGCTGCGGCTGCGGAGCTGGTCTGGGTGGCCTCGGACTCGGCTATGGAGCTGGTTGGAACGGACTCGGTGCCGGCTGGAATGGACTCGACGGTGCCTACGGCGCTGGTTGTGGTTCATACGGCGGCGAGGGCATTGGCAACGTGGGAGTCGCCGGTGAGCTGCCCGTCGGTGGTGTCACCGCTGTCGGTGGTCGCGTGCCCATCATCGGTGGTGTCGAGTACGGAGGTCCCGCCTGCGCCGCTGGTGCTGTCTCTATCTGCGGACACTGCGCTCCCACCTGTGGCTGTGGACGTGGCCTGGCTGGATACTATTAAACTATTGTGAATAAAACAATAACGCTATAGTAAAATTTTACCAGATGCAATCGAATTTTTGTGTTTCCTTCTCAGAAAACAAATATCTCGATAATAATCAAATAATATGGTAGACATTAGATATTTATGCGAATACTCAACTGTGCTTCATAAGGTGTCGTATGAGTGATATAGCTTAAAAGATATACATATTTTTCCTAAGTGGGGGATGCAATTCACGTCTATGAGTTCCGGTAGGATAAACATTTCGAGTCGGATTGTGGGGTTAACCGCGGGAACCTATCTTTTTGCAAAGCGTCCTGGTAGGCGATGCTCGACTTCTGCGAGTCCACCTTCAGCTGGCGATCTTCTTGTATACCTTACTCACAGGTGGGCTGAAGCCTTGGAGAGCAAGGGCGAGGCTCTTGCTGTGAACCTTGATATCAGATAGGGCACTTCTGTCGAAGCTACTGTCAGCTTACGGAATCCCCGAGGGGCTCTGGATGGGCGGAGCATCACGGTCGTTCTAGACGGTGAATGCTCTGGTACCATGACCATTAACGCTGGCGTTCCACAAGGTTCGGTGCTCTCCTCCACGCTTTTCATCTTGTATATCAATGACATGCTGTCTATTGATGGCATGCATTGCTATGCGGATGACAGCACGGGGGATGCACGATATATCGGCCATCAGAGTCTCTCACGGAGCGTGGTGCAAGAGAGACGATCAAAACTTGTGTCTAAAGTGGAGAAGTCTCTGGGGTGAGCCTCCGAGTGGGGTGAATTGAATTTGGTTCAATTCAACCCATTGAAGACACAGGTTTGCGCGTTCACTGCTAAGAAGGACCCCTTTGTCTTGGCGCCGCAATTCCAATGAGTATCCTTCCAAGAGTATTGGGATACTTGGGGTCGACATTTCGAGCGATGTCCAATTTCAGAGTCATTTGGAGGGCAAAGCCAAGTTGGCTTCAAAAATGCTGGGAGTCCTCAATAGAGCGAAGCGGTACTTCAGTCGGCGGCTGCGGACTGCGATGCGGTCTGCATTTTCATCGTCGCCGTCGTCGCCGAGCATACTGTGGAAGAGCAACCCGGTCGGCGGAGTATCGCGTTCCGACCCGGCAGGCTGGTCATGGCCCAGCGGGGTATCCCGGAACACCAGCGGTATCGCCCGGGCGGCTTGATAGGGCCGCCGTACCACGGAGACCGACCTCGTTGGTCGTCGACTATTGCCTCGACCATCCATCGCTCGGGTGTCCTCGGGGTGGCGCCGCGTGTCTAGTTGTAGTGTAGACCGCGGGAACCTCCCTACTCTGACCGGGTTTTGACCCCGGACGGAGATCGGACGTCGGGTGTAAGAGTGCAGGGGAGTCGTTTAGTGGGTAGGGCCCTAAAACTCCTCGGCCCGCGGTCTGCTCCCAACACCTTGCAGATCGTCAAGTCCCACATACCGCGCGCCCCCTAGGCGCGGGGACCTCGTAGGAGGTTCGGCCCCCGGCCCGAAAAAAACCATTTTGGGAGGGCTTAAACGACAAAGGGAAGATCTTCCACCAAGCGGGTGATATTTGCTCGACCGACGGTCCCAATGTTGTTGTTCGGAACTTGTATATATGCAAGCTTATCTTGAAAATGTCGTAAGCGAGATTCAGGTATCTGTCAATTATCTTGCGTTGTATGATGGCTCCCCGCCACATCACTCCCCTCCGAGACCGGAAGTCGTGTCATTTAGTTAGCGTTGTCCGTACTGAGATTAGCTTGCTGCTCGAAGTCTGCGGTGAGTTGAGACTGAGCTTGAATGCTGTGCGTGTATCGTGAGTAGTCCATGTGATGCAGAGCTGCCACGCCGGAGATGTGTGACCCCAAGCGTGGATGATCCGGTCGTGGGCTGCGATGAACTGTAGTGTCGTGATGAGGCAGTGAAGTTGCGTGCCGTAGGAAGCGCGGTGAGTCGGCTGCGATGGTCCTGTTGAGGCTGCGATGCTGGCTTGCTATGGGACAACTGTCGATGACTTGCTTTTATCTGCGAGAGTGCGCGAATAGTGGTAGCCGAAGTACGTGATGCGCTGATGATGAAGTGTGAAGGCTGCAATTGTTCCGTCGCAGGTCACCACTATGGTACTTGTGTGAGCGGGAAGGCGTCGTAGCAATGAGAACTAATCTGACTTTAATGCGTTTTATTCGTATATAATGCGATTTATATCCGAATGAAATCGGACATCGGGTGACAGTTCGGTCGGTAGGGTCCTACAGACATCGTCTGGCGATTTGCTCCCAACATCTACAGACTGTCAAATCTCTTACCCGCTGAAGCCTCGTATGAGGTTCAGCCCCCTGACCAAAAAAAGGGACAATCATTTAATACTACTACTACTCTCCTTTTTTATTGCTTAGATGGGTGGATATTGAGATATGAGTTCTAAGGTCTCAGTATAGTTACAACGGCTGCCCCACCCTTCAAACCGAAACGCATTACTGCTTCAAGGCAGAAATAGGTAGGCGGTGATACCTACCCGTGCGGACTCACAAGAGGTCCTACCACCATTAATTACGCAAATTATAATTTTGCGGATTTGATTTTTATTACGTAATGTTATTCTCTCGCCGTGGAAGTCAATCATGAACATTTCTTAAGTATGTAAGGTACAAGCTGTCCTGGTAGACTTCGTAGTGCCTTAATCGATAAATAAAAGACCTAAACTTTTGTGTAAAATAACGTAAAACAAACAAAAGAATCCGTCCGACGGGGGACACACCCTAGGGAAAACAAAATTGTTATTTTTATTTAATTCCGAACATTTTCATATTTATCTACCTTTTAAACCTTCTCTGGACTTCTACAAATAATTAAAGACCAAAATTAGCCAAATCGGTCCAGCCGTTCTCGAGTTTTAGCGAGACTAACGAACAGCAATTCATTTTTATCTATATATTAATACGTGAAGCAAAAACTTTGTATCCCTTTTTACGAAAATTGCGCGGACGGAGGAGTATGAAATTTTCCACACTTATAGAGAATACAGAGAAGAAGTGCACAATGCTAATATTTTTTTAAAATAATGTATAAAAGATACATTAAATCAATAAAGAAAACATTACATAAGTCTTATCCTTTAGGCCACGACGATTTCGCCGACTCCTTAGCCGATTTCAGCCACGGCGACAACTTTAACTACCATTCTAATTGCCACGGTGTGCTCATGTGTGGCTAACATAGCCAATTTTATTCCTAAGCGTTCATGCACATTGCGGACAGATGGGCACACCAATATGATAGTTGTAAGATATAGCACAAGGCGGGTGTATTTTCAGTTATGAAGTGCTTCAGTGTTTTTTTTTTTTTTTTTTTCCGTACCTTTAGCAAACAACAAAGCCAGAGATTCATATTTACATTTTTTTGTTTTAATTTTAATTATAGTTGATACTCCTTGCCCATAAGGGGCTTAAAAACTAGGTCACGCATTCATACCGAGCCTCTTTATCATACCAGTTCTCGCATTTATTAGTCTCGTACTTTCATTCATTCCATTCATACTTTGCATTCCTAGCTGCGGCTAATAAAAGGAGGGGAGGGGGAGTAGGGCTGTTGGGACTCTTTATTTCTATAATTATTTACATTTCCTTATTCTACCTTAAACCTAGTACATGTACACTTAATCCTATTTACTTAAACTAGGTTACTTCAGAGGGCTTCATTAGACATGTTTCAAATTGTGATCGCACCGTCATCTATCCGTGGGGCGAATGAAAATATTTTAAAATGCATAACCTCAGCACTGAACTAACAATGCTGTCGTTTTTCTGGTAGGTATATAAAATTGTAAGAACAAAACTATAAATTTTGTGTAAAATAAAAAAAATGCTTTCCGTTCTTGGGAGGTCAATTTGACAAAGGAAAGATCTTTTACTGAATGGGTGGTATTGCTCGGTAGGGCGACGGTCCGAATGTTGATATTCGGAACTTGAATATAGGCAAGCTTAACTTGAAAATTCGTTAGGCAGTATACACACAAGTTTATCACACCAAAATGTAAGCGGGCCTTAGTTGATGCGGGTAGGCTCTGACCGACTGCGATCTCCGTTCCATAGGGGAGCCGCGTCCCAACGGAAGTTTCAATCTCGGCGTGCCATGCTTGAGGCGTGGTTTCGCCACCTACAGGCTACGCCTGACAAAAAATAAAATGAATACTATATGTAATTGTGTTGATCAAAATTTATTTAAAGCAGTCCATTCTCAATAAAAGCTTTAGTAGTATCCAGCCAGACCACGTCCACAGCCGCAAGTGGGAGCGCAGTGTCCGCAGATAGAGACGGCACCTCCAGCGCAGGCGGGACCTCCAAACTCGACACCACCGATGATGGGCACGCGGCCGCCGACAGCGGTGACACCACCGACGGGCAGCTCACCCACGACTCGCACGTTGCCGATGCCCTCGCCGCCGTATGAACCGCAACCACCGCCGTATCCACCGTCGAATCCACTCCACCCAGCACCGAGTCCGTTCCAACCAGCTGCTACACCGTTCCAGCCGGCTCCACAACCACAACCACCCAGACCACCCAAGTACTGGCCGTACACGTTCTAAAACCACAAAAAAGGCCTATGTTGACACTCAAATCTATGTTGATGTGAAGACTGTTAAAAGAGCCATCAGTCCCTAGTAAGAGAGTATTTAAGAGAGGCTGTCCTCGGCGAACCCGTTGCTTGCGACGAAGGGCTCGACGAGTAAATTAACCCATAGACCCATTTTTTTCTGCCGTGAAGCAGTAATGCGTTTTGGTTTGAAGGGTGGGGCAGCCGTTGTAACTATAGTGAGACCCTTAGAACTTATATCTCAAGGTGGGTGGTGCATTTACGTTGTAGATGTCTATGGGCTCCAGTAACCACTTAACACCAGGTAGGCTGTGAGCTCGTCCACCCATCTAAGCAATAAAAAAAAAAGACAGTCCACTGAGTTTTTCGCCGGATCTTCTCAGTGGGTCGCGTTTCCGATCCGGTGGTAGATTCTGCGAAACACTGCTCTTGCTAGGGCCAGTGTTAGCAACACTCCGATTTGAGCCCCGTGAGCTCACCTATACGTCAAGCTGAAATAGCTTCTCAAGGCTATCAGCATAGGTAGGAAAAACAATTACTTACTTGGATCAGGCAAGCCTGGACGCAGAGGACCATAAAAGCGAAGGTAGACATGATGTAAATTATTCACGTACTGGATACAGAATGCTGCTTCTTCCGGACAATCTTTCTTTTATAGCGCCACTCGCATCCATATTCGTGCCCCATATTCATTCGAGTTTCGAAAGTTGCAATATTTTATCTAGGAATTACGCAAATTTCTTTCAAATCGACACGTATTTCTGAGGGGGGTTTGTGTAATAATGCTATTTTTCTTTATTAGATCACGTTCGTAAGACATCCCTTGAGATATAGCGTTATTTATTGAGACAACAGGTAGGTAATGGTGATTGACATATCTATATCATCGGTTACCAAAACTCTCATAACTAGAGGCCCCGCAGTAGTCGAAATTCGACTAGAATTAATTTGAATTGTAAGTTTGTACACTATTATGATTGCATTTTATACTTCTATAATCACAAATTTCGCCAAGACTACACTATAAAAAATATTAACAAAGACGAACAATATTTATGTTTCGGATTGAAGGGTGGGGCAGCCGTTGTAACTATACTTGAGACCTTACAACTTATACCTCAAGGTGGGTGACGCATTTACGTTGTAGATGTCTATGGGCTCCAGTAACCACTTAACATCAGATGGGCTGTAAGCTCGTCCGCTCATCTAAGCAATAAAAAATAAAAAATAAAAAAAAAACTTGAGACCTTAGAACTTATATCTCAAGGTGAGTGAAGCATTTGCGTTGTAGATGTCTATGGGCTCCAGTAACCACTTAACACCAGGTGGGCGGTGAGCTCGTCTGCCTACAAGGGCAATAAAAAAATCTGAATAGTTTGACAGCATCCTGAAGGTATTAGCAAACCCTTACAGTAATCAGTACCAGTACAGTATCAGTAAAGTCAGTAATTGAACCATTAGGTATTTCATGGTTACATTTTTTTTTATTACCCATATAGACAGACAAGCATACGGCCCACCTGATGGTGAGTGGTTACCATCGCCCATGGACTTCAGAAAGAGCCAAGCCGCTGCCTACCGTTAAGTAAGCCAAAAGCCTCGTTTGAAGAAGGATATGTCATAGCGCTCGGGACAACAGCATGGAGGGGAGCTCATTCCAAAGCCGGATGGTACGTGGCAATAAAAGATCTCTTTTTTTATTAATTTTTATTGCTTAGAGGGGTGGACGAGCTCACAGCCCACCTGGTGTTAAGTGGTTACTGGAGCCCATAGACATCTACAACGTAAATGCGCCACCCACCTTAAGATAAGTTCTAAGGTCTCGGTACAGTTACAACGGCTGCCCCACCCTTCAAAGCGAAACGCATTACTGCTTCACGGCAGCAATAGGCAGGGTGGTGGTACCTACCCGTGTGGACTCACAAGAAGTCCTACCACCGGTAAAAATCTTATTCGAGAAGACTTACTTGCATATTATCATTCTGATCATTCTGTTTATTTTATTTTGTTTTCTAACTAGTCAGGTCATAAATTCTGTCACATGTTTAATGTAAAATAATTGAAACAAGTTTATTAATTATGTAACCATTCATATACCAAAATGAACTTAACAAAACATAGATTCTTATGACACTAAAGTTTATTCAAAATGACCTCCGTGATTTTGAATACAGGCCTTCAATCTGCGCGGCCAGTCGTCTATCGCAGTACGAACGAGGTCCATGTCAATATCGGCGGCTGCCTTAATCAAGGATGTCTTGAGTGACTCCAAATTGGGATGAGGCTTTGAGCACGCCTTTTCCTCCAAGTGTTGCCATATCTTGTAATCTAACGGATTCAAATCTGGACTGGAGGAGGGCCAGTCTTCGTGCCGGATGAAGTCGATTTCACGCGCCGCCAGCCAGTCTTGTGTGCTCTTCGCTCTATGAGCTGGCGCCGAATCTTGTTGGAATACCCAGTGCCTGTTATTGAACATGGTATGAGAAACAGGTTCCACAAGGTTCGTCAGGACTGTATTTTGATACACAACTGCATTCGTTTTTACACCTTTCTCACAAAAATGTACCTCTGTTAAGCCCCAATAAGAAACTCCCAACCATACCATGAGCGAGGATGGAAAATGACCTCGTTGGACACGCGGAATACGGTTGCTCGCTTCTTCACTACTGTGTGCGTACACCTTATCATTTTGTTTGTTGTAGCTCTCTTCTACGGTAAAAATTTTTTCATCCGAAAAAAGAATTTCCCGATATTTTTTTCCCGCGTACCGCTTCAACAAAGCGCGGCATCTCTTCAGTCTCAGGTCCATTAGACGAGCATTCAAACGATGTCCTGTTTTTCTTCGATATGCCCGAAGCCCTAAGTCTTCATTTAACACCCTTTTCACCGTGGTTCTGCTTAACCCCATCTGAAGGGCCAACAGTTTCTGCTTACGTTTGGGATTTCTTTGAATTCGCGCCTTCACAACTTTTATCACTGCTGGAGTCCTAACAGACCGAGGGCGACCACTTCTTGACCTGTCATCTACACTAGAGTCTTCATTTTATCGTTTGATGGTACGATAAACGAATCTTTTGGTTATATTAAAATTTTTCAGTATGTTAAAATTTGGATTGGCGCGTAACCGCAACGATGCAACGCAATAACTGCAACACGGTCTTCATTAAGCGTCCACTCCATATTTAAAAATGAGTAAAATTCTAAAAGTATACATTTTTATTTTCATGAACAATTCGAAATTTCATAAACAAAATTCAATAAACTTTTTTGTGGCCAGCATTCTAAAAGAAAAGTTTTTACTGTGTGACAATACTTATGACCTGACTAGGTATATGTGCGAATTGATGCATTATTATTTTCTGATAATCAATAAATAAATAAATAAACCCGTAGTATTTTATTTGATAGGAAGGCAGTTAGTTAATGATATTCCGGTGCCTTAAATTACACACGTCAGACGTCAAAGTGACAGCGCGGGAAACTCGACGTGTGGCCTTGCTGTGTGACATTACGTAGACACTTCATTAAAATACAATGCACCGCTGCATATAAATTAACGCTCGCGTCAATTCACTATATTAAAAAAAAAAGTTGAGTAACTGGTTCGTTCAGGAATGTAATCTCGTTAAAGTACTTAAATATTAAAAAAAAAAGATTGATACAAACGTACCGGCATCGGCACAATAAATATTAATAATCTCTTGTCTGTTTGTTCGCCATCAATAATAATGCCTGCAGACAATTTCCGTATTGCAATGTATAAATATTGAAGAGAGAAAGGGAGTATTCTTTATTGTACACCAAATAAATAAAAAATGCGGAATATTAAATAAATAAAAAGTACAATTGGCGGTCTTGTCGCTAAAGGCGATATCTTCCAGACAATTTGTATCCAGATAAATCCTAACAAAGATACAGCAGATATATTACGGTGTTGATTATTATTATTATTATCTACTATTAACAATATTTAGAGGGATTAAATAAAAAATAGACCAAACCTTTAAGCACGTTGTTAAATAAGAAAACTACTATACGGGAAGATCGGTATTTTTAATCAGTTCAAACTGGCACACTAGATGGACTTAAAACAAAAGAAAATTAATCTCAATCTCAGTCATCGATTGAGATTACTAGGCTATGAGTGTTTTGTTAAAATAAAGATTTTACTGTTAAAATTCATTAAATTTTGCTCCACAATCCCATATATAAATGTCGGAGACGGTCATTAGTTAGGTATCAAAACAACGCACAGATACACGAGAGGTGACGCATACACGATCGCAATGTCGTCGGAACTCGGCTAACCTCGTGCTACGACAGAGCCTAGCCGATGGAGGCGCATAGACGCCATCACATTTTTTTATATTGCCCTCGTAGGCAGCCGAGCACACGGCCCACCTGATGGTGAGTGGCTTCAGTAATGCCAGGGACAGAGCTAAGCCGCTGCCTGCCGCTTAATACTCTCCACAAGCCTCGTTTGAAGAAGGTCATGTCATAGCGCTCGGAAAACACCGTGGAGGGGAGCTCATTCCATAGCCGGATGGTACGTGGCAAAAAATACCTCTGGAAACGCACTGTGGATGACCGCAGCGGCTCCAGGTAATATGGATGAACTCTACTCCAGTG
The DNA here is from genome assembly GCF_003987935.1 of Bombyx mandarina. Next base: position 1,331,510 of record NW_021011502.1, read on the forward strand.
GCGGGCGGTGTGATGGTAAAAACGAGATGACGGTATCATCTCATCTCGAACAATTCCTCAGAGCACTCCCCATGGAACATACGGTACAAAATACAGAGGGAACCGAAGTCCCTCCGCAGACCCAGAGGCTCCAAACGATCCGTGAGAATGATTACCAACGGTCTTCTTGAAGAGCGGTGCCTCCGTCCTAAGAACTGTCATTCGTTTTCATTTGCTAACGTCAAGAGAAGACTTCTATATTGTTCTAAGATAAAAAACGTGATTTGTGTACTTAATGTTTCTCTTAACTCGATCACCCTATTCGCCCCTATGATGTCGGACGTTGAGTCTTAATAATGCGGTTTCTCCGACATCTATATATATAAAAGAAAGTCGTGTTAGTTACACTATTTATAACTCAGGAACGACTGAATTGATTTGGCTGAAAATTGGTGAGGAGGTAACTTAGAACCAGGAGAAGGACATAGGATACCTTTTATCACATTCCCGTGGGACTTGACATAAAACGTGGTAACTATAACAAAACGCAACTGACAGCTAAACGTAATATGAGTCGTCTATTATCAAAAGTGGCAATCTGTGCATTTGGACAAAAAAAATGTTATTGATATGTCAATACAGATTGATTTGAATATAATCGTCTCCTTCAAAGAATACGGTTCAAAAACTGCATTAAATAAAGATTTATGCTTAACCTGTTATTTATCTAAGATGTCGTTCAGAAGAGTTTTGTGACTGCCAATGGAATACAAAGTCAATAATTCGTTTTTCTGATTTACCAATAATTGTCCAAAAGTCACATTGCCGGCTTTGATAATAGTCGACTCATATATTCTATGGTTAATTGTGTTAATTATAGTAGAATTTTGAAGTTGACCGGTTGATGTGTTTGAAACAAACCGTGTGGCGGAACAAAGTTCGCCGGGTCCGCTAGTATACAATATACATAAAATTATATATCACTATTAAAAGAAACACTCAAACATTTAAGAGAAAAAAACAGTATTTTAGAACTAGATCACAAATACAACTAGTCTAACAGGAAATCAATTTTTGCACGCGACGAATGTATAATAATATAAGTAATAATGTATTGCAATAAAATTCATGCTATAAAAACGTACGTAGGCTGATTTCAATAATTAATTGCTCTGCATTCTACTTAATTAAGCGTCTTGTTAATCTATACTAATATAAAAATCTACAGTGGTTTTTACTTATGTTCCGTTATAACTACTGAACCGTGCATCCGATTGACTTGAAACTTGGTACCCATATAGAAAATACATGTACTTAATGGATAGGCTAATATTTATATGATCATTGGACTCCCTACACCAGTTGCGCGGGCGTTAATGATGAGTATCTTTATGGGAGTGAGAAATAATAATGTTAATTTTAAATGCCCAGCGAAGCGGACGGGTACAGCTAGTAAATTCTAAAAATAAACTTACAAGCTTTGACTTTGAATCATTGGTGCTGTAATATCGGAATCGCTGGAGGACCTCAGCCATATGCTCAACAATCTCAGCGCTGCTTCCTGATGCATGGGACTGCGGATGAACCTTGACAAGACGAAAGTCATGTCCAATGATCAAACCGTCCAGGGCCAAGCTACCATCTCGAACGCAGCCTTTGAAGAGTTAAAAGACTTTGTCTACCTCGGCCAGGGTATCCAGCTTGGCCGGGGTAATTTCAATACAGATATTGAGAGATGCATACGACTGGTTTGGTCGGCATTTGGGAAATTCCGTGTAATCCTTACCTCAATATCACTATATGTACTTGAGATCTTTAGAACTTATATCTCAAGGTCGGTGACGCATTTACGTTATAGATGACTATGGGCTCCAGTGACAACTTAACATCAGGTGGGCTGTCAGCTCGTCTAACCATCCAAGCAAATAAATAGGCATACTCAGATATTCATTCGATACTAGCTGACCCGGCATACTTCGTAGTGCCTCAATCGGTTAATAAAAGACCTCAACTTTTGTATAAAATAAACTTAAAACAAACAAATGCAATCCGTCAGACGGGGGACACATAAAAGGAAAAACAAAATTCTTATTTTTATTTATTTCCAAGCATTTTCATATTTACCTGCATTTTAAACCTTCTCTGGACCTCCACAAATAATCCAAGACCAAAATTAGCCAAATCGGTCCAGCCGTTCTCGTGTTTTAGCGAGACTAACGAACAGCAATTAATTTTTATATATATAGAAGATAATAATAAATCAATTGATTCTTTTTGGTTTTAAAAAAATATAAGTAATTTGTTCGCGTCGTTTTGAAACATGTTCTTAAGAATGGATTTAATTGAAGTTCGCGCGCTAATAAAATATCTCAGCTTCAATTTTTTTTTACTACGGAGCTGGTAAATCAAGATTATAGAGCAACTTTAGGAGTTTATGCAACCGATCGATGTATATAACTGTTTTATTTATGGATATTCTCGTGTTGTACATATGACAGGCAATTTTTATAGTCTTACTAGCGACCCGCCCTCGCTTCGCTTCGGAAACTGTAATTTATTATTGACTAGCTGACCCGGCAGACTTCGTAGTGCCTCAATCGATAAATAAAAGACCTAAACTTTTGTATAAAATAAACTTAAAACAAACAAAAGGAATCCGTCCGACGGGGGACATATGAAAGGAAAAACAAAATTGATATTTTTATTTAATTGAGAGCATTTTCATCTACCTTTTAAACCTTCTCTAGACTTCCATAAATAATTCAAGACCAAAATTAGACAAATCGGTCCAGCAGTTCTCGAGTTTTAGCGATATATATAGATTTCCTCACTATTTAATGGATGTCATTATACATATAAACCTTCCTCTTCAATCACTCTATATATTAAAAAAAACGCATCAAAATCTGTTGCGTAGTTTTAAAGCTTTAAGAATTCATAGGGACAGACAGATATAGGGACAGAGAAAGTGACTTTGTTCTAAACTATGTAGTGATCTGAGGTTTGGTATTTTCATTGTTATTTTTTGTTTACGATTTCAATACGCCAGCTCAATCCGTAAAAGTAGTTATAATTAGATACATGTAGATAAGAATAAATAGCAGTCTTAGATGATAACTTGAGTCGGGTACAACGAATAAATAAAAACATACACAGTAAAGGAAATTGTTTTTTATTTACATTTTTTTTATATACAAAAATAAAAAAAAATAACGAAAATCTGACGTGACTTAAAATTTAGCTGAAACGTATTTCACATCTAATTAATACATTTTTAATGTCGCTTATTCAATTAATAGTGGTTATAGACAGGCATTTGTGGATGATAGATACATTACGTCAAAACTACATGCTAAGCTTTTGTAATATTGGTGATATTTGTATATTATATGTAACAGCGCGACGAAGGCCTGAACCTGATTTCACTATTGAATTTCATAAGCGTTGCATACGGACGTTGCAGTGGCAAAGTCAACAAAATTGCTCACAAACACACACAGTTTAGACATCTTTAGACATTAGTTAGTAAGTATAACGTCCAAAGTTTGGCGATTAATTGACCTGAACCAAGTTACTAGTGGCAACTCAAGAGATCATCTTCCAGAACATCATAACAGCTAATTGAGCAAAATGCAAAACTTCCATTGCCGGTTACTACTGCATCATTAGGAGATGTTGCAAAATCTTGTCCTAACTCTAAGTCCCAACGAAGGTGGTAATTTACAAGGCTAGCCTTCGATCAACTAACTTTCCTGCTTTCACATTTCTATTTTTCCCAGCCTTTTCTCGAAATTGGAATACTTTTTGAGGTCTTCCTATAAGCGGGAAGCTGATTGTGGTTCACCGCAATATTTCATTGACAAAGACTAGGAGAAAATCTGTTATTTGGGAGGCCATTATTCGCGGAATACATATCAGGACTATCATAATGAATGGAGGTCACGCATTTAAGCAGAGTGCCCACAGATTGATGGACTTATAAAGGAGGCAACTTGGACATGCATAGTGATGCCCAACCCGTGTTGGGCGGTCAGTGTTTTATTGCTGATAAGATGATAATTCCACAGTAACATGGCTGATCGATGTGTTCAATCTTCTAAATTATATATATAAAAAGTGTACATCCGCAAAAACCGTTGACTTGTTGTTGATTAGCGTAGGTAGCTTGTGTATTCACCAGCAGTATGGGTAGTTAGGGCATAGGGCAGCCGGGAAATCAGCCGGATACTTGGGCACAGGATTCGACCTAGAATTAAAAAAAAACACTAGTTTAACTCAAGACTTTAAATACCAGACGCGAATAACATTAACGGGTCTAATAAGCAATAGCGTGGCATTATAAAGATCTCGAAGATTTTGAGCCCTCGTGGGTTTGTACTACGGCCCCTTACCACTGTTGCAACTTATTGGCATTGTAAATCAATACAGGTACCGGGTTTCGCACCATATCTCCTATTTCTGTGGCGAAACAGTCATGAGTTCCAGTTTTAAGAATGGGTTAGTCGTTATACTATATGTCTCAGACTTCAACACTACGTCATCGAGGTGGCTTTTATGGGCTCAGGTAACTTAACATCAAATGTGGAGTGACCTACATAATTCATCCATCTACGTAAGCCAACGTAAATGACATTGATTCTATGGTTGAATAAGATCTGGATTAGTACTTACGCAGCTCGAGCGATCGGCAGGATGGCTGGGTTGCGCACCCATTCTGGTATCGGCATTCCCTGAGGGGTGTACTTGGCCAGGGCGTCAGCATCGCAGAACGGGTAGTTTGGGCAAATGGCTGGGTGGAGTCCGGCCGGGTACTCGCGGGCCAGAGCTACCGCGGTCAGAGTGAGGATGGCGAACTGTAAATTGAAAACACCTTAATAATCTATACAGATTTAAATGTACTAGAGGTCCCGCAGTAGTCGAAATTCGACTATAATTAATTGGAATTGTAAGTTTCTATGCTATTATGATTGTATTTTATACTTCTATAATCACAAATTTCGCCAAGACTACACTATAAAAAATATTAACAAAGACAAACAATATTTAATCTATTCTCAATTTGACAACAGACGTCAAGAACAAAAGTTTGACAATAAATAGTATGCATGCGTGTGTGCGTCAAATACATGGTATATGGTGTGTGTAATGTTTTCTTTATTGATTTAATGTATCTTTTATGCATTATTTTAAAAAAATATTAGCATTGTGCTCTTCTTCTCTATATTCTCTATAAGTGTGGAAAATTTCATAATCATCCGTCCGCGCAATTTTCGCGAAAAGGGATACAAAGTTTTTGCTTCACGTATTAATATATATCGACGCTTGAAAGGCAAACGTGACTAAGCGACAATAACTGCTTTGTACATAAATGATAGGCAATAACCATATTCGATGCCCAAAAAAAAATTATTTCTAGGTCTATTAAAATCATTTCAATCCTACAGCTACTAGCTAGNTATCGACGCTTGAAAGGCAAACGTGACTAAGCGACAATAACTGCTTTGTACATAAATGATAGGCAATAACCATATTCGATGCCCAAAAAAAAATTATTTCTAGGTCTATTAAAATCATTTCAATCCTACAGCTACTAGCTAGATTCTACTCCAGCTAGATTCGTTTAAATTTTTTTTTCCTTCAGGTATTTCAACTTTAAATTAGTCTACTGTAAAGTTTTACGCATTGTCGCTTAGTCACGTTTGCCTTTCAAGCGTCGATATAGATTGCTGTTCGTTAGTCTCGCTAAAATTCGAGAACGACTGGACCGATTTCGCTAATTTTGGTCCTGAATTATTTGTGGAAGTCCAGGAAAAAAAAAGACCTAAATACATTCTTGATCGAATCACTATTCCGTAAATTTGACCGGTGGCGATCGCAACACTAACACGCACTAATTGTTCCAAAAAAATTATTCAATTTGTTAAAAAAATATTACTTGTAGTAATAGAACGCACGCAACGGGTCAATTGCGATAATGTTGCATTGCGAACGAACTTTACATAGTTTGATTTATTGGCAGCCGTTTTCATGACCCGCGTCACGAATCGAGAGCCACTTTGAGACACGAAGCTTGAGTCACATTTACCGGCTACCGTTCGAATAGTCATTCGGGGCTGGTTAGCGGTAGGATTCGGCAGGATCGTGGTAGAGGGTGGGGCAGCCGTTGTAACTTGAGACCTTAGAACTTATATCTCAGCGTGGGTGACGCATTTACGTCGTAGATGTCCATGGGCTCCGGTAACCACTTAACACCAGATGGGCTGTGAGCTCGTCCAACAATCTAAGCTATAGGTAATAAGTTTAAATATATACATATATAGATATTTGATACCTATATAAAGAGAAAATAAACCCGTTCATCTCATCACGCACGCTTGACCGATGTGGTTTTACTAGTGGTAGGACCTCTTGTGAGTCCGCACGGGTAGGTACCACCACCCCGCCTGCTTCTACCGTGAAGCAGTAATACGTTTCGGTTTGAAGGGCAGGGCAGCCGTTGTAACTATACTTGAGACCTTAGAACTTATATCTCAAGGTGGCGCATTTACGTCGTAGATGTCTATGGGCTCCAGAAACCACTTAACACCAGATGGGCTGTGAGCTCGTCCACCCATCTAAGCAATAAAAAAAATATGTGGGAATCGAATCCACGACCCGGCAGTCTGGGACACCCGCTACCGTCTCAATCGACGCTTCGACGTGAAGTTTTGTAAAGTCGAATACCTATACAGTTTTTTAACGAGAACTCGTCAAATACGTTGCTCAAATTAAAAACGATAATTAACGTGCTCAATTGTTAATTACACAGCTAGGCGTAAGTACGAGTGTGTTTGTCAATACTTAACACGCGACCGTCTGGCGTGCGATTCATTAGACAAGCCAGATTATGATGAAAATATAAAAAAAATACACGTGAGAAAACAATCTATATATTAATAATACGTGAAGCAAAAACTTTGTATCCCTTTTAACGTAAATTGCGCGGACGGAGGAGTATGAAAATTTCTACTCTTATAGAGAATATAGGGAAGAAGTGCACAATGATAATTTATTTTTTCAATAATGCACAAAAGATACATTAAATCAATAAAGAAAACGTTACACACACTACATACCGTGTATTTGACGCACACACGCATGCATACTATTTATTGTCAAACTTTTGTTCTTGACGTCTGTGGTCAAATTGAGAATAGATTAAATATTGTTTGTCTTTATTAATATTTTTTTATAGTGTAGTCTTGGCGAAATTTGTGATTATATAAGTATAAAATACAATCACAATAGTGTACAAACTTACAATTCCAATTAATTATAGTCGAATTTCGACTACTGCGGGACCTCTAGTAGTAATAAACACGCGCTCGCCGCGAACGACTCCCATGATGATGGAATAGCATCGGGGATTGTCGTAGGCAAATGGTCTATCTGATGGCGATTGGTTATCACGGCCCGTGGACATCAGCAAACACCTGGGGCATAGCTGCGCGGCCTATTTGTTAGTATGACCTATGGTTTTTCTTTAATGGTAATAAATAAATAAAAAAGCTTCTATTTCCTTATCCTTAACTTTCAATTCAAATGTGGTATTTGTTTGTTAATTTTTAGTTAGTTACTAGCTGACCCGGTAGACTTCGTAGTGCTTCAATCGATAAATAAAAGACCTAAACTTTTGTATAAAATAAACTTAAAACAAACAAAAGGAATTCATCCGACGCGGGGGACAGATCAAAGGAAAAACAAAATTGTTATTTTTATTTAATTCCGAGCATTTTCATATTTATCTATCTTTTAAACCTCCTCTGGACTTTTACCAATAATTCAAGACCCAAATTAGCCAAATCGGTCCAGCCGTTCTCGAGTTTTAGCGAGACTAACGAACAGCTATTCATTTTTATGACACTCTGGCCATTTCGATCGGGAAGCTGTTATGAAGGAAACAATGGCTATCCAATACCAATCCAGGAGAGAGCGTCCTAGAAAGACTTGGATGGGTTGCGTGAAAGAGGATATGCGACAAAAGGCTGTGTAGTGCAGTTATGAAGTATGATAAACCTGAATAGAAGATGAGGACATGCTGCAGGAACCCATATAGTGGGAGAAACGAAGAAAATGTCGCTACCCAACAGTTGTGATTCAGATTGCGCTAGAGATATTCTCGCACTGAAGCCCATTGTTCTGTTAGTATACGGAGGGTAATGGAGTTTGTATCTTATTGGAAACGTGGGAAAAACGCTTTTAATGACGTTAATATAAGGTTGCGTGTTCAGATCACGTCGGGGTCGCCAGTTGTAAGTATAACAAGAAAAGGAAGATCTTCCAGCGAGCGGGTGATATTTCTCGGTAGACCGACGATCCGTTTTTTTTTTTTCTCCTACCTATGTTGATAGCCTTGAGAGGCTATTTCAGCTTCGCCCTAACATGTAGATGAGCTCACGAGGCTCAAACAGGAGTGTTACTAATACTGTCCCTAATGAGAGCAGTGCTTCGCAGAATCTACCATCGGATCGGAAACGCGACCCACTGATAAGATCCGGCGAAAAACTCAGTGGGCTGTGTCTATGGGTTAATTCGCTCGTCGAGCCCTTCGTCACAAGCAACGGGTTTGGCGAGGACAGCCTCTCTTAAATACTCTCTTTCTAGGGACTAATAGCTCTCGTAATAGTGTTCACATCAACATAGACGGTCCGAATGTTGTTATTCGGAACTTGTATATATGTAAGCTTATCTTGAAAATGTCGTAAGCGAGATTCAGGCATCTGTCAAATATCTTGCGTTGTATGATGGTTTTCATTCTTTATTAATCGCCAAAATGATGCACAGGAGAACCTTTAGTGGTGTGTTTATTTCGGGAGCTTAGAGACGTCGCCTTTCTTACATAGCCGACGCTAACGTCTACGTCACGGTATTCCTTCAATGTATTTTTTTACCGACTTTAAGACGATGACAATACCGATAATTTTATAACTTTTGCCAAACTTTCACATAGAAGAAATATTTTATATTTTGAATTTTGTAGAAATATTTTGATTTTCAGTTAGGCTTGCTATTTCAACGTGCTTAGCTTATAAACTAGACTCACTTATATATCATGTAATATTTCCATTTCTTCTGTTGTTTTTAATATTTCTATAAATGAAACTGATTATCTATACTAATATATAAATATACAGTGGTTTTTACGGATGTTCCGTTATAACTACTGAACCGTGCATCCGATTTACTTGAACCTTGGTATCCATGTAGAAAATACATGTAATTAATATTATCAAATTGAAGTGCCCAGCGAAGCGGACGGGTACAGCTAGTCTCCAATATAATTGCTTTTTTTAAACCTGTCTATAGTCAGTGAACAAAAAAGAAACCTTTTTTTGGGCAGTCGAGCATACGGCCCACCTGATGGTGAGTGGCTACCGTCGCCCATGGACGTCACCAATCCAAGGTGCAGAGCCAAGCCGCTGCCTTTTTTTATTTTATTTTTATTGCCCTTGTAGGCAGACGAGCATACGGCCCACCTGATGGTGAGTGGTTACCGTCGCCCATGGACTTCAGCAATGCCAGGGGCAGAGCCAAGCCGCTGCCTACCGCAAAATGCTATGACATACACAGCAGAACCCAGTACAACGTTTTTATCTTTGCCTAATTCATAGATATATCACATTCTTTAAGCGCTTTCGTATTAAAATCTCGATACACTTAATCGCTCGCTCAAAAAAAATAATCACTTACCAGCTTTCCGTACATGTTGATTCTCTCACGTTAAAATTGAGACTGATACCAATGCCCGGAGTCTGATGCCTTTTATACTCCAGCCCGCGTAGGGTTGGAAGTGAATTGGCAAGTTTCTAGTTGTTTCTCGGCTGTGAAGACAATACTTTACGCTTTAAAAACTGTTCGCTAAATGCTAGCGCGTCGAAGACCCCACGCTGCGATCAGACATGAGGTCGCAACCTCAATTGTCCCAAAAATAAATCCTACTTCTTTAATACGTGAATCAAAAACTTTGTATCCCATTTTACGAAAATTGCGCAGACGGAGGAGTATGAAATTTCCCACACTTACAGAGAATATAGAGAATGAGTGCAGAATGTTAATATCTTCCTAAATTATGCATGCGCATATTTGTTTATTGTCAACCTATTTTTATTGCTTAAAGTCTGTGGTCAAATTGACAATAGATTGATATTGTGACTTTTTGGCGGGAACGCGAGGAGTGAAGTTGTGTGATTTGTTTTATTTTGTCTATTTAGTGTTTCTTCGAGTTTAAATGTGTAATAATGGTGGTTTATTAACTGTTTAATATCTGTGAAAGTGCACAAATATGGGAAAATGAAACAAAGCTGTTGGACGTAACTTTTCGGGATCCTCCAAAAAGTCCACTGAAAAAATCTTAGTAAATGACCACCATTTTACTGAGATTATATTTCATTCCATTTCATTTCATCCCAGTTGATTAATGTCTCAAATTAATCATCTTCATTTCATTTCACTACATATTATCATTTTTCATAAAAATATGAATATAAATTAAAATAAGACATGACCTAAAGGTCTCAGTTACCAAGTCATAAAATCCCTTAAAAAAAAAAATTTATATTGTTTGTCTATTAATATTCGTCTAAAGTATAGTCTTGGTGAAATCTGTGATTAGAGAAATAAAATAGTCTTTGACAATAGAATCATAATATTGTACAAACTTATAATTTCAATTAATTATTATAGTCGAATTTCGACTACTGCGGGACCCCTAGTATGTAATAAATACGTAATGTTTATAAATTTTAATAATGTAATTGAGTTACCTTTTTTTATGTATTACAATTTTTATGTTCAAAGGTTCAGGTGCCTAAGGTAGACCGCCAGAGAATGCCTATGGCATTAAGCCCGCCTTTATACTGTCAAGTATATAAAGTTATAAATAAATAAATAAAACCTTTGAAACTTTTTAGTTTTAAAAGTAAATATATTTTTCTTAGATAGATTTACTGAACTGTTTATCGTTGAGAAAAAAAGAGAAGTTGAATTTTACATAATTCAATAATACTTGGGTAAAATAATAATTTAATAAGGAAAATAAAGGCTTTAAATGTTATTTTCTTAATATTTTACAGAAAACGCAATTAAATATTTTATTATTGTTCAATTATTTGAGAATAAACTTTACTTTTTTTATTGTTTAGATTGGTGGACGAGCTCACAGCCCACCTAGTGTTAAGTGGTTACCGGAACCCATATATATCTACAGCCCATCTGATGGTGACTGGTATCGTCGCCCATGGACATCAGCAATGCCAGGGGCAGCGCCAAATCGCTGCCTACCGCTTAATACTCTCCACAAGCCTCGTTTGAAGAAGGACATGTCATAGCGCTCGGGAAACACCGTGGAGGGGAGCTCATTCCAAAGCCGGATGGTACGTGGCAAAAAAGATCTCTGGAAACGCACTGTGGATGCAATTTATTAATATATTTTATAATTGTTTATGTCTACGTTCCCCACATATGTGTAATTATTTGATGTGTTATTTTTATTACTCAAAATTTTTTATTATCTTATATGTTAAATCTTGTAACGCATGTTTTTGAGCGTAATAATAATAATAGTTTTGAGGTCAATTATATACATAGTAAATCGCATTTTGGTCCTCACGATACAGGCTATGCCTAGTGTGAGGATCATTGGTTAATTTTATATTGTTGATGCCATCTGCGTAATCTCTCAGTTTGTTAAATATGTAAATAGTATTCTAGGTCATGATTTAAGAGTTTATGTAGTAAATAAAGAAATTATTATTATTATATTATTTATTAATTCTTGGTATTAATTTCACGTATATATATTTTCCTTCAAAAGTTTAAATCACATTGACGTCGCTATGTCCATTGGCTCGTTTCACGAAGGCAATAATCAAAATACAACGTACCGTGCATTAAAAAGTACTAGATGATGACCGAGCTTTGCTCTGTTTTTTTTTTATTTGATAACGCCATCTTGTTGTGTCTTTAAAGCGGCTAGTTGCCCTCAATTAAGAAAAATAGTATTATTATTCGCCAATAGATGTCGGGAAAAGTTGATTCTTGAAAACACGAATAGAACAACATTTTCTGAAAATAAATCGTAGCTAGATCGATTTATCGCCCCCGAAATCCCCTGTATACTAAATTTTATGAAAATCGTTGGAGCTGTTTCCGAGATTCAGATTATATATTTACATGAATATACAAGAATTGCTCGTTTAAAGGTATAAGATATTGCTAACATTAATATCGAGGGAACGTTTTTTAAGTTGGCCGCGAGTCGCCAGTATTTTACTGATGGTAGGACCTCTTGTGAGTCCGCGCGGATAGGTACCACCACCCTGCCTATTTCTGCCGTGAAGCAGTAATGCGTTTCGGTTTGAAGGGTGGGGCAGCCGTTGTAACTATACTAAGATCTTAGAACTTATATCTCAAGGTGGGTGGCGCATTTACGTCGTAGATATCTATGGGCTCCAGGAACCACTTAACACCTGGTGGGCTGTGAGCTCGTCCACCCAACTAAGCAATAAAAAAATTTAAAAGTCATTTTAGAATAAAAATTTTTATTTTTTATTTCTTAGATGGGTGGACGTCACAAAGATCTCTAAACGCACTATGAATACAATTCTTAGTATTAATTTCAATCGGCGACTTGATTCAGTATCTCTCTTTTCACGTAAATATTTTCCTTCGAAGGTTTAAATTACATTGACGTAGCTGTGTCCGTTGGCTCGTTTCAGGAAGGCAATAATCAAAATACAACGTACCGTACATTAAAAAGTACTAGAGGTCCCGCAGTAGTCGAAATTCGACTATAATTAATTGAAATTGTAAGTTTGTACACTATTATGATTCTATTTTCAAATACTATACTTCTATAATCACAAATTTCGCCAAGACACACTATAGAAAACTATTAATAAAAACAATATTTAAGCTATTCTCAATTTGACCACAGACGTTAAGAACAATAGTTTGACAATAAATAGTATGCATGCGTGTGTGCGTCGAATACATAGTGTGTAGTGTGTGTAATGTTTTCTTTATTGATTTAATGTATCTTTTATGCATTATTTTAAGAAAATATTAGCATTGTGCATTTCTTCTCTGTATTCTCTATAAGTGTGGAAAATTTCATACTCCTCCGTCCGCGCAATTTTCGTAAAAGGGGATACAAAGTTTTTGCTTCACGTATTAATATATAGATACAACGTACCGTACATTAAAAAGTATATTCCTAACATTAATATTAACGAAACGTTGTTTTAATTTGGCCGCGACTCGTCAAAACCGAAGAAAAACAACCAAAACTCGAAATAAATGAAAGAAAGAAAAAATATATTATATATCGCAAATTAGCATATGTCAAAGTGTTCAAGGATTGTCGATATCGGCGCGGAACTGTATTCGCGTCTGTTCAATTGCGCTTGAACAAATGCGATGAAATATTTTATATGTTCCACGGTGAGTGCTTTTTATTTTTATAATTGAAGGATTACTGGTGGCCCGGAGGCCTTTCCAGTTTCACCAGGACAGGTGGGCGAGTAAAGGCTCCGCCAGAAGGGGTGGGATTTTGCTAACAGCTGCCCGAGCGCCTCCGAAGGAGACTTAACAGCTCAAGAGCAGCTGCTTCGCGAATGAATCTACTACCGGATCGGAATCGCGACCCGCTGAGAAGATCCGGCGAGAAACTCAGCGAGCTGATTCATGGGTTAGGTTGCACGTCGAACTCTTTGTCGAGTTCGACGAGTACGGTTACCGGGGTCCCTAAGCCTGCTCCTAGTGTTAGAGCTGAAGGCGTTTAATGCAAAGGTTATTGGTTCTGATGGATCCATAAGGACGTGACGGGGAGTGCTCTGAGGAATTGTTTGAGATGATTCCATCATCTAGTCTTAGTCATTGCACCGCCCGCCACCGGAGTAGAGTTCATCGATACTAGCTGGAGCCACTGCGTTCATCCACATTGCGTTTCCAGAGTACTTTTTTTGCCACGTACCTTCCGGCTTTGGAATGAGCTCCCCTCCACGGTGTTTCCCGAACGCTATGACATGTCCTTCTTCGAACGAGGCTTGTGGAGAGTATTAAGCGGTAGGTATTGCTAAAGTCCAAGGGCGACGGTAACGACTCACCAACCGATGGGTCATTCGATCGTCTGCCTACAAGGGCAATAAAAAAACTCATCTAAAGATCGGTCTAATACAACACGACTAAATGGCCTAATGAAACTAAGCCCTTAAGCAGTTCAAGTATATCCCGAGTATCCGAAGTCAAATTGTTGTTTTTTATTGCATATATGGTGGGACGAGCTCACGGCCCACCCGGTGCTAATAGATTACCAGAGCCCATAGACATCTACAACGGCTGCCCTACCTTTCGAAGCGAAGTTCATTACTGCTTGACGGCAGAAATAGGCAGGGCGGCGGTACCAACGGCTGCCCCACCCTTCGAAGCGAAACGCATTTCTGCTTCATGGCAGAAATAGGCAGAGCGGTGGTACCTACACGTGCGGACTCACAAGAGGTCCTACCACCGCACCGGTGGCCACTGAAGCGAAGTAGGAATAGAATATATATAATTTTATTAGTGCACATAGCTCATCAATCAAAAGGCAATTGGGTTTTTGTGATAAATAGAAAGATCATATTATATTAGTTTTACTGGTGGTAAGACCTCTTGTTAGTCCGCACGGGTAGGTACCAGCACCCTGCCTATTTCTGCCGTGAAGCAGTAATGCGTTTCGGTTTGAAGGGTGGGCCAGCCGTTGTAACTATACTGAGACCTTAGAACTTATATCTCAATGATGGGTGGCGCATTTACGTTGTAGATGTCTATGGGTTCCAGTAACCACTTAATACCAGGTGGGTTGTGAGCTTGTCCACCAATCAAAGCAATAAAAAAAAAATTTTTCCGCAATAATTCAAAAGTTATTTCATAATAAAAATTAATTTTTGAATCCAGTTCCGAAGACACGCCGACAATTCCCGATCAAACCCGAGCGCGTGTGACGTCATAATGTTAGTTTTCCCTCATTGCAGTTCATATAGATTTAATAAATACAGCGTTTTGATCTATTTAATTTTGTTGTCATTGTTATTTAAATATTCAAACATGATATTGATATTATAAAGAGGTAAGATTTGTTTGTTTGTATTGCATAGGCTCCGAAACTAATGAACCGATGTGAAAAATTCTTTCACTGCTTGGAAGCTGCACTATCCCCGAGTGACATAGGCTACAATCTTTTTTGAAAAAAATTAGGGATCCTTACTAATACTGCAATAATGTAACCCAAAGTGTAAAAAAATTATCTAAGATATTCTTTACACCGCGTGCCCTGCGAAAACTATTGATGATAGAATAAAATAATGTACTACGACTTTGTAGAACACATTATTGTTTACAAAAAGTGTCACGACAGCATATGTCTAACTATTATAGTTATGCCGCAATAAGTGTTCTTTTATTTTAAAAAATAAAACAACGTCAAATATCGTTGAAATTTTTGTTAAAGACCCGAGCGGAGCTACCTAGCCGGAGCAGGCTGCTAGCATTTAAATATTTATATTATTGAAAATGTTGAACCTCAAAAGTTATTGTTTTTGTTTTGTACCATTATGCATGAATACTACAAAAACAACTACTGAAAAAATGTTTTTAAATGTTACCCAAGATGGTGGTAGGACCTCTTGTGAGTCCGCGCGGGTGGGTACCACCGCCCTGCCTATTTCTGCCGTTTCGGTTTGAAGGGTGGGCCAGCCGTTGTAACTATACTGAGATCAACTTATATCTCAAGATGGGTGGCGCATNTCTTGTTTTGTACCATTATGCATGAATACTACAAAAACAACTACTGAAAAAATGTTTTTAAATGTTACCCAAGATGGTGGTAGGACCTCTTGTGAGTCCGCGCGGGTGGGTACCACCGCCCTGCCTATTTCTGCCGTTTCGGTTTGAAGGGTGGGCCAGCCGTTGTAACTATACTGAGATCAACTTATATCTCAAGATGGGTGGCGCATTTACGTTGTAGATGTCTATGGGCTCCAGTAACCACTTAACACTAGGTGGGCTGTGAGCTCGTCCACCCATCTAAGCAATGAAAAAAAACTTATAGCCTACTTACTGTCTAACATTGGAAGCCCATCCAAATAACTTTGCTAAGCATTTAATGGACAACTAAATGGCTACAAGAAGATTCGGAAGAAGTGCCTCAAGATCTACTAGATCTACTGTAGATTAATTGATATGGACATGTCAATGGACATTGTGCATGAACCACCTCAGATATTGTTTTTCTCAAAATTACGGTTGCATGTCTTAAGACAGCTTACTGTATAGAATCTATCTCTATATATAAAAATGAATTGCTGTTCGTTAGTCTCGCTAAAACTCGAGAACGGCTGGACTGATTTGGCCTATATTTGGTCTTGAATTATTTGTGGAAGTCCAGAGAAGGTTTAAAAGGTAGATAAATATGAAAATGCTCGGAAATAAATAAAAAAAACAATTTTGTTTCCCCTTTGATGTGTCCCCCGTCGGACGGATTCCTTTTGTTTGTTTTAAGTTTATTTTATACAAAATAAACCATATCTCAAGGTGGGTGGCGAATTTACGCTGTAGATGTCCATGGGCTCCAGTAACTACTTAACACCAGGTAGGCTGTGAGCTCGTCCACCCATTTGAGCAAAAAAAGATATAAGTTCTAAGATCTCAGTATAGTTACAACCGTTGCCCCACCGATCGATCCGAAACGCACGCTTCACGGCAAAAATAGGCGGGGCGGTGGTACCTACCCGTGCGGACTCACAAGAGGTCCTGCCACCAGTAAAAAAAGGAGTTTCGAGGACTCTTTTCACGGCTCTTTTGAAGGAGCTATTACATTTTAATCATTTGGTTAGTCGCATAAATGACCTCTGTGTGCCTTTCCAGAGCGCTCCGACTTTAGGTGGATTTTTCCGTATTGAAATTTGTCAACAGGCAAAATTTTATGGTTTCAACTAAAAATAATTACAACAACACGTACACACTTACATATAAGGTAAAAATAATGCTTATAGTGCCGTAATAAATAGCGGACGTAGAGGAAAATCGTGTTAGATCTAAAATCAACGGACATTGGAAGAGTGCATATATAAATACAAGTGTTTAAAATAACTAGTGATCCCGCAGCAGTCGAAATTCGACTATAATTAATTGGAATTGTAAGTTTGTACACTATTATGATTGTATTTTATACTTCTATAATCACAAATTTCGCCAAGACTACACTATAAAAAATATTAACAAAGACAAACCATATTCTATTCTCAATTTGACAACAGACGGCAAGAACAAAAGTTTGACAATAAATAGTATGCATGCGTGTGTGCGTCAAATAAACGGTATGTAGTGTGTGTAATGTTTTCTTTATTGATTTAATGTATCTTTTATGCGTTATTTTAAAAAATATTGGCATTGTGCACTTCTTCTCTATATTCTCTATAAGTGTGGAAAATTTCATACTCCTCCGTCCGCGCAATTTTCGTAAAAAGGGATACAAAGTTTTTGCTTCACGTATTAATATATAGATATATTTGGGTACAAGTGTGTGTATCAGTTTTAGATTCCTTTTGGGATCCTAACCCGGGGTCGAGAGACCTTGTTTATTTTCTAATAACATATTCAACATAGAGAGCAGTATTTCGCAGAATCTACCACCGGATCGGAATCGCGACCCACTGACAAGATCCGGCGAGTAACTCAGTGGGAGTTTGTTGCCAATTACCAGGGTCCACCACACCGATTGTGTCGAACGTGGTGAGTATTTGAGTATTTAGAGAGACAGAGAGATAGAGAGAGAGAGAGAGAGAGAGAGAGAGAGAGAGAGAGAGAATACACTTCATATTTTTTATTTTTTTTTTATTGCTTAGATGGGTGGACGAGCTCACAGCCCACCTGGTGTAAAGTGGTTACTGGAGCCCATGGACATCTACAACGTAAATGCGCCACCCACCTTGAGATATAAGTTCTAAGATCTCAGTATAGTTACAACGGCTGCCCCACCCTTCAAACCGAAACGCATTACTGCTTCACGGCAGAAATAGGCAGGGTGGTGGTACCTACCCGCGCGGACTCACAAGAGGTCCTACCACCAGTAAATTTGCACACTAAAACACAATTTACATAAAAAAAACAGTCAAAAAGCAGATACATTTGTACAATAGGTGGTCTTATCGCTAAAAGCGACCTCTTCTAGACAACCGTTTAATTTACAGAAATTGTGGAATAATAAAAATATAGCAGGTATGTTGCGGTGTAGTTACTATACACAATACATTATTATAGAAAATATATACATACAATAATCAGATATATACCGTTTATATGTAATATGAAAGATATAACTGATTTATATACCAATATACATACTTACATACACATGATAAATCAGCAGTATGCAAATGTTAAATGATAATGATATTTAACCGACTACAAAGGAAGGGTTACTATAAATTAGAGCGTATATTTTTTTGAGTGTGCGTCTGGCTTCGTTTGGCGTGAGGATTAAAATATACTAGAGGTCCCGCAGTAGTCGAAATTCGACTATAATTAATTGGAATTGTAAGTTTGTACACTATTATGATTGTATGTTATACCTACTTCTATAATCACAAATTTCGCCAAGTCTAAAATATTAATAAAGACAAACAATATTTATAATCTATTCCCAATTTAATCACAGACGTCAACGGCTTGGCTCTGCCCCTAGCTGTTTTGGTGTGCGATAAAGTATTCTCTCTCTCTCTCTCTCTCGCTCTCTCTCGCTCTCGGAATCTAACGGATTTGAACATGATTTTGATTCCCTTCAAAACGTCGGATTAACTCGAAATTTGGCATACTTATATTAAGGTCCGACGATAACTCCATATTTAGAAAAAAAATTGAAAAAAAAAATTGAAAAAATTTAAATTCAACTAATAAATGGAAAAAAATTATAATAAAATCTTTGAAAAAAAAAATTGAAAAAATTTAAATTCAACTTAAAAATGAAAAAAAAAATTATAATAAAATCTTTTTTTACAATAACTTAATTTTTTTTCTTACACTATTTTTAATTCAAATTTATTAAAATCTTTTTTGTTTTTTAGTTTTTTTTATACTATTATTTATTATTAAGCCAATCGTTCTTTCTAGATGGGGTGTGCGTTGTTACTAATCTGGCTGGGCGCAAGCATGCTGTGGCCAGCGCGCTGCCACGAAACCCAGCCTCATCCCAGCGACTCTGATCTTCTGCTGTATCTAATCGATTTGGTCCTGGCGCCCGCGCTAAGGATGCCCAAAGACGTCGGCGCGGTCCTCGGATCCGGAAACTGCCCATCCGACTACGTCCCAATGGAAATTACCGACCATAACAAGACTTCGTTTCTCTGCGTGGAAAACGATGACTTAATATGATTGTAATAGTATTCTAACCAGAATATATCGAGGGATGAAAGGATTGAATCGACTTTTGCAACTGTACAGCAGAGCGCGTTTAGAGGTTGAATTCCGAAAAACATATTGCAATGAAAACTAAACTTCTCCAGCTATTTATTTGAACTAGAGGTCCCGCAGTAGTCGAAATTCGACTATAATTAATTGGAATTGTAAGTTTGTACACTATTATGATTGTATTTTATACTGCTATAATTACAAATTTCGCCAAGATTACACTATAAAAAATATATTAACAAAGACAAACAATATTTAATCTATTTTCAATTTGACAACAGACGTCAAGAACAAAAGTTTGACAATAAATAGTATGCATGCGTGTGTGCCTCAAATACATGGTATGTAGTGTGTGTAATGTTTTCTTTATTGATTTAATGTATCTCTTATGCATTATTTAAAAAAAATATTAGCATTGTGCACTTCTTCTCTATATTCTCTATAAGTGTGGAAAATTTCATACTCCTCCGTCCGCGCAATTTTCGTAAAAAGGGATACAAAGTTTTTGCTTCACGTATTAATATATAGATGAAATAAATGTAATTGAAGCTCAATTAAAAACATCGAACTGTTGATGCTAATCTTTAAAACAAATAAATAAAATTGATGTGTCTGTTTGTAATAATAAAATAACCACTTTTTACTAAATGCATAAGTATGTATACCACAGTACATATAGAATTTTTTTTTGTCTTGTCTGTTTGTTTGTTCCGCCTAATCTCTGGAACGGCTGGACCGATTTTGACGAGACTTTCACTGATAGGTAGCTGATGATATAAAGGAGGAACTTGGGCTTGGACTTTTTTTAGACTAACTTCGCCCCGCGTCGTCACCCGCGATTATAGTCGCAGGTAGCGTCGCGGAACTCAGCTATTACCAAATAAAACGCACCTTTAATTACAAAGATAAATGTTGAGTAGTCGTAGATGGGTGGACGAGCTCACAGCCCACCTGGTGTTAAATGGTTACTGGAGCCCATAGACATCTACAACGTAAATGCGCCACCCACCTTGAGATATAAGTTCTAAGGTCTCAAGTATAGTTACAACGGCTGCCCCACCCTTCAAACCGAAACGCATTACTGCTTCACGGCAGATATAGGCAGGGCGGTGGTACCTAACCGCGCGGACTCACAAGAGGTCCTACCACCAGTAAAATTGACTTAAAAGTCTTAGTTACCAGGTCATAAAATCCCTTAAAAAATATATATAACTATTACAAAAGTTTGTATCCAGTATTAATGTATCATTCAGTGAATAAAATATGTAATTTCGAATGACACGATTTAGTTGTTTTTTTTTTTGTTTTTTTTTTCGCGTTTTTTCGTAATTTATAAAGAATTTAGTATGTTGCATTTTCTTGGGGTAAAGAGAAGCAACTGTTACGCTGTTGTCCATAAGCTAATAGTCGATATGTTGATTCTTTCGTGAAATAGTCGTATTTCAATAAGTGCCGGCGAGTAATATCTCTTGTCGCGCTAAAATATATATATAGTATTTTAAACAATTTCTGTGAGATAATTCATTCAAATCCGTCAAGCTATTGCCGGTGGTAGGACCTCTTGTGAGTCCACACAGGTAGGTACCACCACCCCCCTTATTTCTGCCGTGAGGCAGTAATGCGTTTCGGTTTGCAGGGTGTGGAAGCCGTTGTAACTATACTGAGACCTTAGAACTTATATCTCAAGGTGTGTGGCGCATTTACGTTGTAGATGTCTATGGGCTCCAGTAACCACTTAACACCAGGTGGGCTGTGAGCTCGTTCACACATCTGAGCAATAAAAAAAATACCTAATTACTCCAGTGAACGTGTTAAGAAACACAGAATATTACTTTAATAAAACACGATAAAGGGCTCGTGATATTATCAGAAGTCCGATAATTTATTGGTGACAAGGAACAATTCATTCGCCTTTAGCTACATTTGTGATTCGCGCTCTGTTTGATGCGTGCAATTTACATCAGAGTTACGAAAAAATTTACGCGGTATTATTTATTTTTTAATACGGTTTTACTAGCTTCAGACGTATGTATGTATGTTTGTAACGGAATCTTTGAACGTGATTTTGACTCCCTTCAAAACGTCGGATTAACTCGAAATTTGGTATACTTATTAGGGACCGATGACAATTCAATATTTAAAAAAATATATATTGAAATATTGAAATTCAATTAAAAAATGAAAAATAAATAACAGTTTAAAAAAACTAACTAAATACGCTTTTATAGAAAATCCCAACTAAAAAAAATAAAAAAATAAAGAAAGCGTGGGGTGCATGGTATCAGTAGTTATAAATATTTTATGAACAGATATGGGTAGAAGGGTTATTTTGATAATATCCTGAAAAGCACCCCACGCTTTTTTTTACAACAAAATCATTTTTTCTTACACTATTTTTAATTCAAATTTACTTTCTATTTTTTAGTTGGATTTTCTATAAAAGCGTATTTTGTTAGTTTTTTTAACTATTATTTATTTATTACTGGAGGCATTCCAGTTTCACCGGGACAGGTGGGCGAGCAAAGGCTCAGCCAGGAGGGGCGGGATTTGCTAACAGCTTCCCGAGCGCTTCCAAAGGAGACCTAACAACTCAAGAGCAGCTGCTTCGCGAATGAATCTACTACCGGATCGGAATCGCGACCCGCTGAGAAGATCCGGCACGGAATTATTTATTTTTTACGAGGATTTTTAGTTGAAATGAGTTCCAGGTGAGGACATAAAAGGTCTTACCGTATTTTAAATCAATTTAATGGTCGCGAACTTCAATAAGAATAATGCAGCTAAATAATTTATTTTTTATTGTGCATTGAATATAGCCTTCGACAACATTCGATCGAGATGAGGTCCGGTGCACACGCCTTAAGGACGAGGTCATGCAATATGTGACAAATTCGGTTTTTTTTTTTTGCTTAGATGGGTGGACGTGCTCACGGCCCACCTTGTGATAAATGGTTACCGGAGCCCATATAACACCTGCAATGTTAATGCCGTCACCCACCTCGAGACACGAGTTCTAAGATCTCAGTTTTCACAGTACAACGGCTGCCCAACCCTTCAAACTGAAACGCATTACTGCTTCACGGTAGTAAGAGGCGNTTACTTTATTTTTTTTTTTTTGCTTAGATGGGTGGACGTGCTCACGGCCCACCTTGTGATAAATGGTTACCGGAGCCCATATAACACCTGCAATGTTAATGCCGTCACCCACCTCGAGACACGAGTTCTAAGATCTCAGTTTTCACAGTACAACGGCTGCCCAACCCTTCAAACTGAAACGCATTACTGCTTCACGGTAGTAAGAGGCGAGGCGGGGCGGTGGTACTAACCTTACGGACACAAAAGACGTCCTACCACCAATTAATTCAATAAACTTAAACATTCTCAAACAACTTTGAAATTAAGACGCCATTTAAAAAAAAATTGCTTGCATATCTTTTAATTGCCTTTGATTCGGCTTCACTCTATCTCCTGCTGGATCAATATTAAGATCCCAATATTAAGTCCTTCCCGCGCGGATTCCCAAGACGTCCTACCACCAGTAATTTAAATTATATTTTTAAAATAATCATTATATTGATTAAATGTTTTTTAGCTACTCGCAAAGTGTATAGGGTTGTATTAAGAATCACATAAATCAGTCCACCTAGAAAAGCTCTCAGCTAACACACATAAACACACACATAACATCTTTGCGGTAGGCAGCGGCTTGGCTCTGCCCCTGGCATTGCTGAACTCCATGGGCGACAATAACCACTCATCATCAGGTGGGCCGTGTGCTCATCTGCCTACAAGGGCAATAAAAAAAAATCATTCGAGTCGAGACTAATCCTCATTTTGTTATGTCAATTAAAAAAAAAACATTTTTACTGATAGCATCTTCTGATATCATACCAGAATACTCAAATTATGATAATACTTTCCCAAAATGGTCAGAGTTGGCTTTAGGTATGGTTCAGGGTGTGGCTGCAGTGGTGTTAAGGAGCGCTGGTCCTGGAACTCTCAATGAAACTGTTACATTTGTACCTATTCTATTTTGACCACGCTCTTACTAGAGGGCGCTAGGGTAATTATTGCACACGGTCGCTACACCGGTTAGAGACATCTTTTTTTTTCCTACCTATACTGATAGCCTTGAGAGGCTATTTCACGGGCTCTAACCGGAGTGATGCTAACACTGACACTAGCAAAAGCAGTGCTTCGCAGAATCTACCACCGGATCGGAAACGCGACCCACTGAGAAGATTCGGCGAGAAACTCAGTGAGCTGTGTGTATGGGCTAATTCGCTCGTCGAGCCCTTCGTCGCAAGCGACGGGTTCGACGAGGACGGTGACCGGGAGATATCTTTGGGCAAGCTAGCTCAAACCACAAACCATTAATAGCTTATAATCGAACGAATCCCACAAAAACCTTTAGTTTTTAATGTGACAAAATTCGTAAAACTGTCCAATGTTCCGTATAAGTTTAGTCTCCGATCGATGGGTGGTTATTCAGAAGAAAAAAAAAATTTAAGACTTAATGCATAAAGCCGACCAAAACTCGATACATTTCTCGATGCACTTCGGAGTCTCTTCCTGCATCATTATCACCAACACAATTAACTTTATGGTTTATTTATGTTTTCATTTTACGAAACTTTATGAATATCCACGACGTTATTAGGTCGTTTTGATTTTATTTATAAATGTCCAAAGACAGATGAATTTATGATAGTCTGATTTTGCTTTTGACTTTAGCCCGTAAACATTTCGCATGACGTCATCCGTCTTGTGTAGTTCGAAAATTTCATTGCTTAATAGCGACTCTTTCAATTAAAATAATTATCCCCATTAGGTACCACCACCCTGCCTATTTCTGCCATGAAGCAGTAATGTATTTCGGTTTGAAGGGTGGGGCAGTCGTTGTAACTATATTTGAGATCTTAGAACTTATATTATTATCTCGAGGTGGGTGGCACATTTACGTCGTAGATGTCTCTGGGCTCCAGTAACCATTTAACAGCAGGTTGGCTGTGAGCTCGTCCATCCAACTAAGCAATAAAAAAATAAAATAATAAAGTTTAGTTTTTTAGCGGCAGAAATGGTAGGAGAATTGAAGACACGCGTTCAAACCACAGTCCGACTAGGAAGTGATTTCTTTTGCTCACATTAAGACACATTAATGGGGTATGAACTGCATTCATAATTGTTATTTATTATGTATATAGGCGAACTAACTCGCGGCCCTCTTCTGGGCAGAGAAGCCTATAGACATCGATATGTAAATGCCGGAAATGTCTACTTAAATAGCAATGTGCGGAGGCAGGGATTCTGTAGATTACGCCACATAATTTTAAATTTAGCTATTATTGATGTGAAGCATCTATACTCGCACGTTAAACCGATTTCTGGCGGGGCGACGCATGCCGTAGCGACGCGTCGCCACGCTAAATGATGATATATATATACAGTCTATATGCAGTAGTGTGTACGGTGTGGCGACGCGTCGCCATGCGCAATCGACTGTGCGATTCTCTCCCACTCGATCCGGCGTTAAGCCATCTCTCTCGCTACACTGAGCTCGGATACCTATAGTGTATACCCCGTAGTGTATACAGTGTTGTTTACTACAGTACACCTAGCCTGTGTTTTACTTGAAAACAAATTATTTTTTCGTAATATTTTATTTTATCATTATGACATATTTAGTTCCTATCACAATGTGTTCTTTTCTGCATATTACTTTTACAAAATAATGTCAATGTTTCACATCTGCCAGGCGTCCCGTTACGGCACACATTTTTTTTTTAGATTTAAGTTTATAGATTAAGATTACAGGCAACGGCAGAATAACAGCGATAGTTTCAGCTATAACAAAGCTGAGCCGCTGCCTTTTTATCTCCACTGTGTCAATATAATTAATATATTGCAATATTGTTTAGGATTAGGATTTTTATGTCATATTAATTGAAATTTTATTTGTATTGTGGAGTAAATAAATTCAATTATTATTATTAAATGCAATTAGCAGACCTAAATTAAATAGACTTCACTCACAGCTGGCGTAAATAATATGACATTCGATAAGATTGAAGCTTTAATTGGGTACTAGAGGTCCCGCAGTAGTCGAAATTCGACTATAATTAATTGGAATTGTAAGTTTGTATTTTATACTTCTATAATCACAAATTCCGCCAAGACTACACTATAAAAAATATTAACAAAGACAAACAATATTTAATCTCAATTTGACAACAGACGTCAAGAACAAAAGTTTGACAATAAATAGTATGCATGCGTGTGTGCGTCAAATACATGGTATCTAGTGTGTGTAATGTTTTCTTTATTGATTTAATGTATCTTTTATGCATTATATTAAAAAAATATTAGCATTGTGCACTTCTTCTTTTTATTCTCTATAAGTGTGGAAAATTTCATACTCCTCCGTCCGCGCAATTTTCGTAAAAAGGGATACAAAGTTTTTGCTTCACGTATTAATATATAGATAAAGTTTCCTAAGAGCTCAGACAACAAGAGATAATATCCTCTATAGTAAATATCGCACCGGGATTGTGAGGCTACCCTAATTTTTTTTGTTGATATTCAATGATGAAATTCAATATTCAAATGGTGCATTTAATTCCACGAGCATCGTCAATACATCCACCATTATTACATCTATGAATTATTTCACCAGGTCACATAAGATATCTCTGTCTCTCTTTCTCTACCCGAATACGGATGTATCTTGTTCGACGTTTTCTTTTTTGTCGCTTTCGCTCGCCCGATGCTTTCCGACAACATTTGGATGTTGTATTGCTCCGTGACAAATTTTTCAAAAGCCGCAAAAGTCTGATGCGTTGATTCTTTTGACAGTCTGTCAATTTTGACAGCTATCATGGCGCAGCTCTCCGGTGTCAACTGAAATTCAACATGAATTAATCAGAACGCTTTTGGGTGGTAATGGAATCACTTTAGAAAGGCTACATCTACGACGCTACACTACATTACGGCGACCGAATCAAAAAATTCTGTAACGAAAATAAAACCTAACATCCCCACTCCGCCTACCATGTAGCTCGCGTTCAACAAATTTACACGTTGCGCTTGTGTAGTGTTTGTGAATAAGCTCGTGGCGTGACGTCACACTGCATGCGCATCATGAAAAGTCTACCCATCTCTCTCTCGCGCGGTCTAGCTTATGAGTGTGAAGGGGACAGTTAATGTTATGCTTTTGTTAATGTTTATAAATATAGCGTGGTATATTTTATTGTTAATTTATTATTATCTTGTACGTATTTCATTAGAAAAATTGTGAGCTCACGAGGTGCAAACCGGAGTGTTGCTAACACTGGCCAGAATCTTTCGCAGAAACGCGACCCACTGTGAAGATCCGGCGAAAAACTCAGTGGGCTGTGTCTATGGGTTAATTCGCTCGTCGAGCCCTTCGTCGCAAGCGACGGGTTCGACGAGGATGATAACCGGTGCTTGTGGTACCTAAAAGCACCAAACCGCGACCTGAAGTGATTCCCTCGTGACTCACCTTCTGTAGGATCGGCGTGATTTTATCCAAATTCTGACTCCCTTGTAAATACGTGTTCGGCTTGCGTGAAATTAACCAACTGTATTTCGATTTCGTGTTTGCTTTTGTTCTAGAATCTCTCACTGTGGCCTCCATCTGAATAGAATAGCATTCGAGAATTAAGAGCTGTGTTATTAAATATATACAATGCCAGGACCATAGTCACACAGACACAGCCCACTGAGTTTCTCGCCGGATTTTCTCAGTGTCTCAGTGTCCGCACGCGTAGGCACCCTGCGTATTTCTACCGTGAAGCGTAATACGTCTTGGTTTGAAAGGCGGGGCAGCCGTTGTAACTATACTGAGACCTTAGAGCTCATCTCTCGAGGTGGATGGCGCATTTAGGTCGGAGATGTCTATGGGCTCCAGCAACCTCTTAACACCAGGTGGGCTGTGAGCACTAACACCCGTGTAAGCAATAAAAAAAACAAAGAACTTGTTTTGGTATTGTTGTTTTATTAATATTATTGTAATAGCTAAGTACAATGAAAAACGAATCGATTAGTAATCTATATATTAATACGTGAAGCAAAAACTTTGTATCCCTTTTTACGAAAATTGCGCGGACGGAGGAGTATGAAATTTTCCACACTTATAAGAAAAAAAGAGAAGAAGTGCACAATACTAATTTTTTTTTTAAATAATGCATAAAAGATACATTAAATCAATAAAGAAAACATTACACACACTACATACCATGTATTTGACGCACACACGCATGCATAGGTATTTATTGCAATGAAGTAGGAAACCTATGGAAATGAAACGTCAACCAAAATTTCGTGCCACTGTGACGTCATCTGGCCACAAAACATGGCGGCTTTAGTGCTGTACAAAAGATTTCAATGTTATCAGGTTTTATCGATAAACGTTCTTGGCTCATTTTATTTTAAATATTGTTGAGTATTATTTATTTGTAGAATTTATACTTTAATGGGAAGTAAGTAGGTATATTGTTATGTGCAAATATGATATGATTTAGATGGGTGAAATCTAAGACAAGTTCGTCCTTCGAATTTGCCAAGTAAACGATATGATGATTTTTAAAAGTTGCTACACTGATTTTATAAAGTTGTCGTTTGTCGCNTAAAGCTCTTTCTGGTAATATTCTGAATATGTGTGCTGAATTGCAGCTTACTATCAATGGTCACACCCAGATCCCTAATAGAGTCTACCTCAGATAGTGGTGCACCATTAATATGATACGTTCGGGAAAATGAGCGTCTTTTTCTAGTAAAACGAATTACATAGCATTTACTGATATTCAGACTCATGCCATTCGCACTGCACCAGCCAAACAAACTGTCCAAATCCCTCTGCAATAATTCAGAGTCAAGAGATGAGTTTACTTTCCTGAAGAATTTTAAGTCGTCGGCGAACATATAGAACTTTGTGCTACGAAAACACGAGCCAATGTCGTTGATGAATGCATTAAAAAGTAGAGGACCCAAATGAGAGCCTTGGGGAACCCCAGACAAAACTGGGAAGGACATCGACGAGTGACCCCCCGCAACAACCGTGGACGATCTGTTCGTTAAATATGATTGAAGCCAATGCAAAAGTGTACCAGCAATCCCGTACGATGACAGCTTCGACAGCAGTAAATTGTGGTTAACTCTGTCGAAGGCCTTACTAAAGTCTGTGTATATAGTGTCTAATGAATCTCCATGGTCAACACCTTGAGTCAAGTCCTCGACAAAAGACAACAAGTTCGTAGTTGTGGATCTTGCCTTAATGAACCCATGCTGCTCCGTAGCAAAAATCTGTCTAAAATGCCAAGACAAAACGGGATACAACACCATTTCGAAAACTTTAGCAAAAACCGTTAGAATGGAGATAGGCCTATAGTTCTTCACCATGCCGGTGTCACCACTCTTAAATAGCGGCAAAATCAGTGATTGTTTCCAAGCCAAAGGAAATACACCAGAGCTCAGAGATTTATTAAAAATAATTGAAAGTGGTGAGCTTAATGCGTAAGCACACCTGGAAACAAATATAGACGGTAAACCATCTGAGCCCGCTCCCTTGTTTACATCAAGTCTTTTTAAAACCCTGTAAATCTGAGACTTGGTGACAGAAATGCATGTCAAGAAATTCATATTTGAAGACTCAACAGACTCATTAAAGCTGTGTATGCTGGTCGTATTATAGACTGAGGAGAAATGGGCAGCAAAAAGATTACAGATACTAGATCCATTCGTTGCTGTAGTGTCGTCAAGAGACATTTCGCCGGGCAGTGTAATTTTTCCACTTCTTTTATGCTTTACAAAGGACCAAATTAACTTAGGGTTAGATGCTAAAGACGACTCCAGATTCTCCAAGTATCTGGTATAATTTAGACGTAATAACTTAGAACAGCGTTTCCTGAGCAACACAAAGGTTAATTCGTCGCGGGGATTACCGAATTTGCGAAATCTCAACCTGTACTTAAATTTTTCTTTAAGCGTTCTAATTAGTATGCTTGAAAACCAGATGGGGCTATGATTGTTGCGTGGTACAAATTTAGGAACGTGCCGCTTTACTAACACTCTTAGGTAGGAATAAAATACTGCGACCATATCATCAAACATACAGCCTATTATTTTATTTTATTTTTGTGAAAAATGTTAATAGGAATTGAAATGAAATGAAAAGAATTTGGAACATTAATCAAATAGCATGAAATTAAATTATTTAATTCAATGGCAAAATATTAGTCATTTACAATTTAAAAATCTAAACATAATGTGACTGTCAACCTTCGATCAATAGTACTATTATTGATCGAAGCTGTCAACACTGAGGTTTGAGATTGACATTTGACAGACTTTTGGCGGGAACATATCTTCCTTTTTCCCTTCCTCTAAGTCTCGGAAATCTAAAGTTTTAGATTTGTATAAATATAAGCAAGACTTATAAATTAGTTCGCCAAAAAAGTTTCACTTCTGACATGTGTACTTTGTACGCACGCATTTTTTTTTTTAATAGATAGGGTGATTGAAGAGGAAGGTTAATAACATCCATTAAATAGTGCAGAAATCAATAATAAATTAAAGTTTCTGAAGCGAAGCGAGGGCGGGTCGCTAGTCTATATCTATACTTAATATAATATTATAAAGAGGAAAGATTTGTTTGTTTGTTTCGAATAGGCTCCGAAACTACTGGACCGATTTGAAAAATTATTTTTCCATTAGAAGCCGACATTGTCCCTGATGAACATAGGCTACCTTTTTTTATTTTTTTTTTATTTTTTTTTTTGGTTTCATTTGTGTTTTAATGTTTCCGAAGCGAAGCGAGGGCGGGTCGCTCGTCTAATATATATTGAGAGTAGGTACACCTACGTGTTAGGAAAACGATTCCATAATCGATTTTGTTTGTCGTAATCGATTACACAAGTAAATCGAAATATTATTCGAGTGCCATAAGGTTCGTCCGAGATCTTCCTTGATTTTGCGGTGACTAAATATGGAACTTCTAACTAGCCATTATTGTGATTTTAAATTATAATTGACCTAATTACTGGTGGTAGGACTTCGTGAGTTCGCACGGGTAGGTAACGCCGCCCTACCTACCTATTTCTGCCGTGAAGCAGCAATGCGCTTCGGTTTGAAGGGTGGGGCAGCCGTTGTAACTATACTGAGACCTTAGAACTTATATCTCAAGGTGGGTAGCGTATTTACGTTGTAGATCTCTATGGGCTCCAGTAAACACTTAACACCAGGTGGGCTGTGAGCTCGTCCACTCATTCAAGCAATAAAAAAAATTTGATGCCCACGGATTCTAATTTTTGTCTTATTTCGATGACTTACCTGTCTCAGCAGATCGTTCCACGTGTATTCTTTAGACATGTCCAGCTCAGCGATGTGGCCGCCTGGAATATCTCAAGTAAAATCTCTGTAACTGATCTGATAAGGCGAAAACAGACTGTGGCGTTTTATTATGCGTAAGCCGGAACGCACGAGATGTAAAAAAAAGGATATAGTCTGTGACACGATACCTTTTTACCGCCAAAATATGAAAAACATAAAAATAATTTATAACGTGTTAAATAACTAATTTAATGTAATTACTTTATGCCGCTACAACAATAAAATTTATATTGTTCCAACTGTGGTGTTAATTACATAAAACACGACCAGGCGAAATAAAGAAGGGACCAATATGAGCTCTCTTATTGGTGACCCCGACGTGATCGATCGTTACAAATAGAGATCGAGTAGAAACCATATACACCTGGCGCAGCATCCAGACAAGGTCGAGTACAAACTATATGCACTCCCTTAAGACTTTAAGACTTTTTTAAGACGAGTGAGAAACAGTAGTAATGGCATCCTCGGGATGATTGCTTCTCGCGCTGATTGTCCGATCCAACATAAATGGATGTGTATAATTACCGGACAAGACTGACATATCCTTATTATTATTTTACTCCTCATTATGAAATGTGTATGATTTTCTTTTTAATTTATTTTTTCTCCAAATTAATTAACTGATTGACATAATGATAGCTAATATTGACATAGAGTGGTTACTACTGTATTGATATAATTATGTGTTTCTAATTCATTTCCTTTGTATATTTAATTAATTGAATTAGTATATTGTTCATTTTCTATTTGTATTGTTGAACTGTTTGTGTGCTGACTATTGTATTATTATTAATNGTTACTACTGTATTGATATAATTATGTGTTTCTAATTCATTTCCTTTGTATATTTAATTAATTGAATTAGTATATTGTTCATTTTCTATTTGTATTGTTGAACTGTTTGTGTGCTGACTATTGTATTATTATTAATTTATGGATTTTTTCTGAAATAAATGTTTTATTATTATTATTATTAACTGGTGATTTTATCTTAGATGAACAAAGAATGCAGTTTCATACCTCAATCAAGTTAAAACTTTGGAACAAACTCCCCTATTAAGTATTTTCTTAGTTATCCGGCATATCTTTCTTCTTCTTTTCTTTTATTGCCCCTATAGGCAGACGAGTGTACGGCCCACCTAATGGTGAGTGGTTACAGTCGCCCATGGACGTCAGCAATGCCGCTGCCTGCCGTATCTTCTGACAATATTAAAGTGAAACTTTCAAAATGATTTTTATCTCGTTCTCTCGCAAATTAAGTCCTATAGATACAACGACAACATTAGTGTTTCTCAGCACAAAGACACTTAAGGAAATGGCGATAATTAGGTTTTAATTTACTGGTGGTAGGACCTCTTGTGAGTCCGCGCGGGTAGGTGCCACTACCCTGCCTATTTCTGCCGTGAAGCAGTAACGCGTTTCGGTTTGAAGGGCAGGGCAGTCGTTGTATACTGAGACCTTAGAGCTTATGTCTCAAGGTGGGTGGCGCATTTACGTTGTAGATGTCTATGGGCTCCAGTAACCACTTAACACCAAATGGGCTGTGAGCTCGTCCACCCATCTAAGCAATAAAAAAAGGTACTTACACTTTAACTGTATCGTGATGCCAGTAAGGTTACGGCAGCTTCTGCGGTATCCTTCCTCGCAGGGTTGTTACTCAAAGTTACACATGCATCAGCCCACCAAGGGAATACCAAAAGCTTAGCAGATAAGCTTCAATTCCATCGAAATATCAAGCTCGAATGCTTTTATCGTTCCGTAAGCACAAAGCACAGAAGCTTCGATCACTTATCACATTAAATTAATTTGATTTATTTATCGCTCTTATCTCTGAGCTCTTGACTTGATTAAAAAGCTCTATTAAAACGAAATCTAATATAAGTAGCGGCTTTTGTTAAGTACAGGCATTTTGCGGGGATTATAATTTAGTTTCTATATATTGGAACGAAGTTCCTTATCGCGCGTTGTGAAAGGGGGCTAGACGGAAAAAATTCTTACGAAAAGTTGTCACGACACTTTTTAGATCCGTCATTCTGACCAATCAACGTGTAGGCGCTTATCGCGTGACATTGCTCGTATCCGATTGGTCCGCGTAATGAGTACAGTTTCTCGAGATAGCGTTTCAACAATAGTAATTTAGTTCATAGTATTGTTTTTTTCTTCTGCATAATGCCGTAATTTATTATTATAACTTAAAAAAAAAATACAATTCCTTCACTAATTAATCGAAAGGAACTTCGTTCCATCCGGGTGTCCCTTGACACCTCTGAAGTTTTTTTTTATTTTTATTTATTACACTTCATGTAAAATTTACATTGGCAGACTTAATGCCTAAGGCATTCTCTACCAGTCAACCAAAGGTAGTGCAGAGTAAATAGTGGTAGGTGCAATGAAATTTATATTAAGTTGCGAATACATACAAAAAATATATACATATATACAAAATCACATATACATATTAATATATATATATATACACACATACATACATACATACATATAATAGATTATTATTATTATTCATTACTTTTTTTTTTTCAGCAGACGCTGGTACGTATTTATTATTTACGGGCCTAAGCCAAGTAAATAATAAGGAATAAATATTTTAATGTCCGCTAGTTGAGTTTTCTTCTGTTTCTAAAAACTTACGAACAGTTCTACAGGTATTTAATATAGCAGCTTTTTGTAGTTGCATGAAAGTGTTGGGTTTCAGAGGTTCCTCCCGATCCACTAACGGTGCTTCTAGGTACTTCAAGCACCGGTCACCGTTCTCGTCGAACCCGTCGCTTGCGACGAAGGGCTCGACAAGTAAATTAACTCTCAGACACAGCCCACTGAGTTTCTCGCCGGATCTTCTCAGTGGGTCGCGTTTCCGATCCGGTGGTAGATTCTGCGAAGCACGACTCTTGCTAGGGTTCGTGTTAGCATCGTTGTCAGGTTTGAGCCCCGTGAGCTCACCTACTAGTTACGGTTACGCTGGAATAGGCTCTCTAGGCTACCAGCTTAGGTAGGAAAAAAAAAAGGTTTCAGATCAAATAACTTCAGGCTGTGGTGGAGGTGCTTAGGGACAACGCCTGTGGTGGAAATGACTATTGGTACTATGTAAACTTTGTTATTATTATTATTCTCACCTTGGCCCCCCTCTCTCTTTCTCTCTGGTGGCGCCGGAGTCCGTTATCCCCCTCGACCGGGTATCCGTAAATAGATTCCCCAGTGTTAAAAAAAAAGGTATTTTGGGGGGAATTTTTATAGGGGGTTGGGTTATGGTGAGGTAAAGAACCTCTAACAAACCGAGCGCGACTAGTACCTTAGGCTATCAACAAGGTAAGTAGGGGGAAAAGATTCAAATCCCGCAGGCATGTAGGTACCAATTTTTGTTCACAATTCAAATTCAAATTCAAAATCATTTATTTCAACTTAGATGTCAATATAACACACTTGTTGAATGTCAAAATATAAATAACAATGTTAACTCTACCACCGGTTCCAAAAAAAGCCACAGTCCTGAGAAGAACCGGCGAAACAAACTCAGCGGACTTTTTTTTGTTTTATCTCAATTTTTTTTTTAAATAAGTTAAAATATTTACAATAAACGAAAAAACAAATCAAAAAATACAATTAAAAAAATTAAAAATTAAATAAGAAAAATGAAGGCCCGGAGCGAACGCCTCATTCCCACGTAGTGCCATCTAGTACCTAAATAATCCTTAACTTTATAATATGCCTTGTTGCACAAACGTTCCCTGACAGTTTTCTTAAATCTATGAACAGGTAGTAATTGAACGTTTTGTGGGATCTTGTTAAAAACCCAGCCCCCTAAAAGAGTTGCTTATTTTCTTAATTCGAGCCGCCGGCAACGCAAGCCTATGTTTGTTCCTAGTGTTCACATTATGCAAATCGCAGACTCTGGGGAATTCTTCAATGTTTTTACGCACGTACAATAAATTTTCAAAAATGTATTGGGACGCTAAACTTAGAGTTTTGATTTCCTTAAACTTGTCCCTCAAGGATTCCCTCGGGTGCATTTTTTTTTTATTGCCCTTGTAGGCAGACGAGCATACGGCCCACCTGATGGTGAGTGGTTACCGTCGCCCATGGACTTCAGCAATGCCAGGGGCAGAGCCAAGCCGCTGCCTACCGTTAATATATTATAAATAGCACGAGTAGCCCTCTTCTGCTGGATGAAAATCGTTTCGACATCGGCAGCATTGCCCCATAGCAAGATTAAAATCAAACGCGTATAATACCCGTATTAATTGGTAATAAGGCGCGCTTCATTGATTACAATGAATCAAATTGATTACTTAATTGTATGTATTAAGTAATCAATTTAATGTAATAATCAAATCAATAATCAAAATCAATGTAATAATAAACATAACGTTCTTTTAATCGAAATAAAACAAGAAATTTATTTGAATAACTTTATTTTACCCATTTATTTAATTTGCCAAATAAAACGTATTAATTATGGAGGGTAGAGGTAAGGAGAACCGTCTCGTATGGGATAAACTTGAAAAAGTGTCCCACTTCCCGCCAAGTCTCTGTCATATATTACACAGCTCTACAAAAAAAAATTCATTCACAGTGCCACTAGATGGCACTCGAGTCATAAACAGCGATCAGGTATTTTGTACAAGCCCAGAAAAACTTAAAATGTCACGAAAGTGTAAATACGATGCTGATGCATTTTCCACTTCGATAAAGCGGCACGACACGAGAACCCTCTCATCGTGGCCGCCGGTAACTACATTCCCGATCCTGCGGAAAGAATGGAAAGCAGTCGACGTCGCCCAAAACACGTCATTTCGGATCCTCCCGATCCACTAACGGTGCTTTTAGGTACCTCAAGCACCGGTCATCGTTCTCGTCGAACCCGTCGCTTGCGACGAAGGGCTCGACGAGTAAATTAATCCCTCAGACAGAGCCCACTGAGTTTCTCGCCAGATCTTCTCAGTGGGTCGCGTTTCCGATCCGGTGGTAGATTCTGCGAAGCACGACTCTTGGTAGGGTTCGTGTTGGCAACGTCGTCAGGTTTGAGCCCCGTGAGCTCACCTACTAGTTAAGGTTACGCTGGAATAGCCTCTCAAGGCTACCAGCTTAGGTTGGAAAAAAAAAGATGCATTTTGTTTCATATGTGGTCAATTTATTAAAGTTCAAAAGCAAACTGTTTCACGCCATGTATTTTTTTTTTCGTCTAATTACGATCTAAAATATCGAAATTTTATGCTTTGCAATCAAAGTCAAATTTGGTGTTGACCCGTGTTATTAGTGCACAAATTCCTTATGAAGAAAGTGCTACGCCCGTAAAAGTAACGCCATCTATCGCCGAATAGCCGAAACGAATATCAAAGAAACTCGTAGCATCGAGAAAGCTCGATGTGTACAACGCCATCTATTGTCAGACAGCACACAACGAAACACACATCGAAGCTACTCGACCTGCCCAGAATGCTCTCGATAAATCTAGGGATGTCGTATCGACTATAAAAGCGTTGCAGAGATGGCACGCAGTCAGTGAGTTAGCGATTCTACTCGACGCGAAACAGCTAACGGATCATATGAAGCGAAGCGGAAGATGTGAATTGAGAATTTTAAAGTGTTCCTTTAGTTTTTATTTGTACTTCGGTAGAATTTTTATTTATCCCGAAGCCCAGGGCGTAACAAAAAAAAGCATGTCATTGATATTTTATCGTATTTTATGAGTCAAAAACATAAAATAAAAAAATACTTTCACAGTTTAAGCTCGCCTTTATTATTACAATTGAAAACTATATTTTCGACTGTTTTGTAAACTATTTCGAAAAGTTGGAAATTATATGATTACAATTGAGAACAATAAACGCGCGATTAGACCCTAATAGTAACTATGTCATATCCTGTTTCTTTTTCCTACTCTAGCGCTATTTCACTGGGTTTTCGAACATTAAGAAAGCTTAAAAAGCTTTTACAGGCGAATACTTTTGCAACTTATCCCCTATACGAGATGGCGCTCCTTATCTCTACCCTTCATATAACAATCACAAACCAAACCGATTGTAAATAACAAAATCGTACCCTCAAACAAAACAAAGAATTAACACTTAAAAAAAATCACCATCAAAATTAAAAAGTATAACAATGTCAAAAAGTAATCATGACATTTCCGTGTATTTTCCGTTTGCCGCAAACAAAAAAAAATGTTTTGAGTAAATATTTATTAATAGCTTCTAATCTATGGGGATAATCTTTGGTAATTAATTTTATTAAAAAAAAAAGGAGCAAAACTTTCTCAAGGTACCCGCATTTAAAAAAAAAACACAATTATTACACTAACTGTGGGTAGTCTTGCTTACTTTTAGACATTCCTGAATATTACCTTCATTTTCAGAAAACAAAAACAAATCGTTACAGACTACCTATCAGTGAGTCTCGTCAAAATCGGTCCAGCCGTTCCAGAGGTTAGCCGGAACAAACAGACAGACGGACACAAATTGTAAAAAATGTTATTTCGGTGTATGTGTACATGTAAAAAGCGGTTGCTTAAATATTACAAACAGACAATCCAATTATATTTATATGTATAGATTAATAGTAAAATTGTGCGTATCAGCTTCGACGTGCCATTGGAATTTACTCTTTAAGTCATTAAACATAAAAACAAACAAACTAGGTTACCCGATGCTTCTCTTGTAAAATTATCCTAAATGCATGTATTTATTTTTATTCGCATACATTTATAAAGATTCGACAAAGTATTACACATAAATGGCGTTACTTAAACAAGACACGTGCTGCCATCTATTGTCGAGTTTCGAAATATTGTGCTACTAATTTATAATAATTCTTATTATAATTATTCATAAAACGTCATCTATGTCAATTTTCGGTACTACTTCCTCAATTTTGCAGTCAAATGTTATTACATTACTAAGTGAGATAAGTTAAGACATTTCACTCAACCGACACTAGATGGAGCTAGGCAATTCGATATAGTTTTTACTATGGAGGGTAGAGGTAAGGAGAACCGTCTCATATGGGAGAAGCTTGAAAAAGTGTCCCACTTTCAGCACTAAATATCAGTACAAAAATCCTCCAGAATGGCGCTAGCATAGGCACAGGGTATGAAATGAATTGAGCAGTCGTTAACTGATTGAAGTATGCTGAGTTAGGAAATTTATATATATTTAATGATTAGAGTAGTTAGTGACAGTGTAATATACAAGACCTCACATGTTTACGTAGTCCAAACTAATTTCGTCAATATAACCTAAAATTATTGCTGTGGTAAAACGTGGAGACATCGATTGCATTTTCTTATCAGCTTTAAATAAAATACTTTTTGTGATTTTGTAGTGCTTACAGTTCCTTCTTCCTTTTTTATTTCTCCATCTTATTCTAATAACTTTCAGCGCCTTTTTTAAAATTTACCCGGTTGCTACAGTAGCGCCACCCTTATTTAGCAGATTTTAACGGACACTTTTTCACACACAGAGACGGTTCTCCTTACCTCTACCCTCCAATTATTACGTAAATGTGCTAATATTAATAATAATTGTACGGAGAAGTTAATGATTTATTTTGCACTCAATTTTATTTCCCCATCATATTTGCCTGAGTCTTTAACACTAATCATACCAACACTTACTGGTACCTATTTCTACCATAACGGGTAGATAACGGTATACGACAAGTATTACTCAAAATAAACAAAACAAAACAAACAAAAAAGTATAATAACTGTAGTAGAAAAGTCGTGAAGTCAAATGTGCAATAGCAAAATGGGTCAAAATGGGTCATTTGACCCAGTATGTTTAGTGTTAAACGAAATACTATTCATAAAGAGAATACACTCAGAAAATAGGGTTATAAGCAATTAAACTCTTCCGATCAAATAGAACTTTTTTTTTTTTTTATGTTAAAGGCGGTTTTTTTTCTTATCCTTTGCCATAGGGGATTCCCGGTCGCCATGTTTTCATATCGACGCTTGAGAGGCAAACGTGACTAAAGCGACAATGCGTAAACTTTACAGTAGACTAATTTAAAGTTGAAATACCTGAAAAAAAATGTTATTTTAACGAATCTAGCTGTAGGATTGAAATTATTTTAATAGACCTAGAAATATATATTTTTTTGGGCATCGAATACGGTTATTGCCTATCATTTATGTACCAAGCAGTTATTGTCGCTTAGTCACCTAGTTTGCCTTTCAAGAGTCGATATGAAAACTCAATCTCTTCACTCAATCGTTTTTGCTTTTCGTAAATGGCCACATGGCGATCGCCGGGACCGCTCTGAGCAACAGCATGGGCTTAAAGAAGCACAGCGCGTAATGCACAGCGTAATACTGGAGAGTATTCGACGTGCATATGTTGTCTTTCACGTGCTTATAGCCGTAGAGGACTAGGGATGTCGCGAATATCGATATTAGTATCGATCTGTCTTTAGAGTTGTGTCGATACCTGCGTTGGGAAAAAGATTAAAAGTTATGATACCTAAATATGGTATAAAGTTTTTATTGACTGGATGGAGCAGTGATTAGCGTCTCTAATTACGTGACCGAGGGTCGTGGCTTCGATTTTCACATTGAACAAATATTATTGTGATGATTTACTTTTCTGTTATCTTTTTCTGCTATTTATTTATACATTAAAACGTATATAAGGATATGGCTCCCGTAATTCAGTTGATCCTAGTTTTGGGGCCAGACGACCGTACGAGACTTGTCCCTGGTCATCATTAATATCATTAGAGATTCCAATGTTTTAGTAGAGCACACTGCTCCCCAAGTGGGTGTGAAGTTCCGATTTTGAAGTATAGGAAACTTGTTAACCAGCCGCGCCACATCCACCTAGTGATGTCTATGGACCGATAATACAATGCCACGGTGTACGAATCCCGCAGGCGGTTACCAATTTTTCTAATGAAATACGTACTTGACAAATATTCACGACTGACTTCCACGGTGAAGGAATAACATCGTGTAATAAAAATCAAACTCGTAAAATTATAATTTGCGTAATTACTGGTGGTAGGACCTGTTGTGAATCCGCGCGGGTAAGTACCACCGCCCCGCCTATTTCTGCCGTGAAGCAGTAATGCGTTTCGGTTTGAAGGGTGGGCCAGCCGTTGTAACTATATTGAGACCTTAAAAGTTATATCTCAAGGTCGGTGACGTATTTATGTTGTAGATGTCTATGGGCTCCAGTAACCACTTAACACCAGGTGAGTTCGTCCACACATCAAAGAAATAAAAAAAAAAGTTCCGATTTTGAAGTATAGGAAACCGCACCGCATCCACCTAGTGATGTCCATGGACCGATAACGGCGGTTGCTCAGCTAAAAAAAAACATAAATTGAGTGGAACCGAACGCCGTACCTTGCGACGGCCGGCGTCACGGTCAGCGCCCAGCCGAGGAGGTAAGCTGTCGATTCGACCAGGGCATACAGCGGGGTGGTGGAAACGTGGATATCTTCAGGAGTCTCACACCAACGGAAAGCCTGCAAAATTTGATTACGAGATTACTCTTAAGTTAGGTAGACAGCGGCTTGGCTGCGCCCCTGGCATTGCTGAAGTCTATAGGCAACGGTAACCACTCACCATCAGGTGGGCCGTATGCTCGTCTGCCTACAAGAGCAATAAAAAAAAAAGAAGTTAGCTGAACCCCGCACGGATAGGTTCCACGGTCCTGACTATTTCAACTACAAAACTCCCGTGCGAAGGAAACAAACATTGCGCAATAACAAAACCGTGACGTCATTATTTTGATTACTTAAGGGGGGTCCGTTAATTACGTGAGGCGTTTTTGAGAATTTTTTAAGCCCCTCTCCCCCCACGGTGAGATATCGTAAGATTTTTCTCAAATCCCTCCCCCCCTCCTCTAATCTCACGCGAGATTCTTCAAAACTTCTATTTGGACGGTAAACGTGTTGGATTATTGAGAAAAAAAAAATTTGCTGTTGATATTAGAAAGTTAAACCCTACTTTATAGTCTATTGGTGTGATGAGTATATCTCTAGTTTATACTTTAATATAATCTATGTAAGTCTGTGATTCCTTTTCCGGGTCTATGATAGTACTCTCGCAAATAAAAATACCGTTTTGTAAAACCGCTATACTTTTGTGGCGGGTAGCCATCATACAACGCAAGATAATTGACAGATGCCTGAATCTCGCGACGACATTTTCAAGATAAAGCGCATATATACAAGTTCCGAACAACAACATTCGGACCGTCGGTCTAATGAGCAATATCACCCGCTCGGTGGAAGATCTTCCCTTTGTCGTTTAAGCCTCCCCAAACTTTCATTTAATTCAACACTTGCTACCCAAAAAAAACTTGCAAGAGCCCCCCTCCCCCGTAAGTGACATTTGGAAAGATTTAGCTTGATCCCCTCCCCCCCAAAACACCTCACGTTATTAATGGACGCCCCCTTACTCCTACCAAACGATCTTGATCCTGGAGGAAAGTTATTAAACTATTGTATCATTATCACTGTCCTTGACGCGTATGCGAAAATTGTCAAGTTGACATTTAGAAGTCGGCGAAAATGACCTTCAAATATACCGTTAGATACAGCCATACAAAGCTATTAGAAGCGGGTTGTTAATAATAACGAAGACCTGCTAGGATCTCAGAGCAAGTGGCGGTTCCCGTTGTGAGTATCCGTGAGCTTAAGCAATTGAATGTTAGTATGATCTTCAGAGACAGCTACGATTCATTCTGCGGTGAAACCCTTAGATCCTACGAGACGAGGTTCTATGCCAACCTCTGTTAATAGCAAGAAATTCAACAACTTATTATTACTGGTAGGTACCACCACCCCACCTATTTCTGCCGTGAAGCAGTAATGCGTTTCGGTTTGAAGGGTGGGGCAGCCGTTGTAACTATACTGAGACCTTAGAACTGATATCTCAAGGTGGGTGACGCATTTACGTTGTAGATGTCTATGGGCTCCAGTAACCGCTTAACATCAGATAGGCTGTGAGCTCGTTCACCCATCCAAAAAAGACACTACACGTCTTTAGTCGGAGCGCATATTGTCCGTCAGTTCCGGCAGAGATTCGCAGTTTTTCTATTCAAACCCACACAGCCCGGTTGATGGCAAATACCCACCTCCAACTACACAAGCATTGACAATGCCAGGGGAAAAAAGTCACCAACAGTCGTTAGATCTTCACTGCTGGACAAAGACCTCAAACATGAATCGTCACAGTCTCGTGTCGCTTACGTCATTGATGACGTGGCACACTGCGAACTAGGTCCCATCATTCGGCCTATTTACACCGCAAAATAATTCATACAGGATAAACTTCACAATTGACGGCAGGCAGCGGCTTGGCTCTGTCCCTGGCATTGCTGAAGTCCATGGGCGACGGTAACCACTCGCCATCAGTTGGGCCGTATGCTCGCCAACAATGACAATCACTAAATATCTCTGGAGAACGAGAAAGGTCACATAGTCCCATTACCAGTTTGATGGTGTACTGGGGATCGCATCCGCACGCCACTAGGCCGTAGTAGGTGAGGACGGCAATGACAGTGGCGATGCCGGCGGCGAGCGCGTGGCGGCGGATCAGCGCGCCCCCCTCGGTCCCCGCGCGCCCCCCCCACTGCCAGATGCAGGGGTCCGACACGTACAGACAGAGGGCCGGGGCCATGAACGAACCTGGATAATTAATGTTTTCACCATCGATATTTCGCCGTCTTTGAGCAATTAACACATTGGGCAGATAGTACATATACTTATAAAAAAAAAATGCGTGCGTACAAAGTACACATGTCAGAAGTGAAACTTTTTTGGTGAACTAATTTATAAGTCTTGCTTATATTTATACAAATCTAAAACTTTAGATTTCCGAGACTTAGAGGAAGGGAAAAAGGAAGATATGTTCCCGCCAAAAGTCTGTCAAATGTCAATCTCAAACCTCAGTGTTGACAGTCACATTATGTTTAGATTTCTAAATTGTAAATGACTAATATTTTGCCAATTGAATTGACTAATTTAATTTCATGCTATTTGATTAATGTTCCAAATTATTTTCCTTTCATTTCAATTCCTATTAACCTTTATCACAAAAAAATTATAAAATATTAGGCTGTATGGTATGATACATTTGCCTTTCCAGTTGAAAAAATACAACAACTACTACTACTGACATTTGACAAGTACTTAATTTCAATAGTAGTTTGACGTCACATCCGTTGCATACCTTCGTGACGTTCTGTAAAAATTTTACCCTCATGCGCCTAAAGAAGTTTCACTTCAAAAAAAAACTGTGGACAGCAAACACGTTTCAATACACTAAAAAATTAAAAAAAACATGTCCGCAATTCACACGTGGCCGAAGTGAAACCGTAAAAAATTGTACTACTGGTGGTAGAACCTCTTGTGAGTCCGCACGGGTAGCTACCACTGTCCTGCCTGTTTCTGCCATGAAGCAGTGATGCGTTTCGGTTTGAAGGGTGGGCCAGCCGTTGTAGCTATACTGAGACCTTAGAACTCATATCTCGGGTGGGCGGCGGAATTACGTTATAAATGTCTATGGGCTCCAGTAACCACTTTATACCAGGTGGGCTATGAGCTCGTCCACCCATCTAAGCAATAAAAAACCAGGAGGGAGAGGAGGTGGCTCGTTCTGACCTTCAGAACCACCCGTACAATCTAGCAGAAGCAGTACATCTCACCAATCAGCGCCCCGAGAATACACTGGTGCGGGAAATGGGTGGCCACGTACATCCTGGCCAGCATCACGGACCCAAGACCCACCACGAACACCGTGTAGCCGACGTATTTCCACCACCAGAGGCGGAACTTTCTGGAAGCAAGTTTTTTTTTTAGACGTTATGTGGTTACTACCCGCTTTGAGATATAAGTCCTAAGGTCTCAAGTATAGTTACAACAGCGGCCCCACCCTTCAAACTGAAACACATTACTGATTCACGGCAGAAACAGGCGGAGCGGTAGTACGTACCCGTGCGGACTCACAAGAGGTCCTACCACCACTTATCAGTCTATCCTTCTGAAATCATACCTGTCATTCATGAAATGTTCTGCCCACATTAAGAAGAGTACAAGCAGAGCACTAGCGGTCGCTGTGTGTCCTGAGGGGCTGCCCGGACCCGTTTCACAAGTCTGTGGGTATTGTCGCAGTCTTGGACGGTGGATACCATCATAGAACGAAGTCTCCCTCACCCACCAATAGGGTCGGTCTTCTAGAAGCCACCTTTGCAAATAGGAAAAGTATAAAATAATTAATACCAGTAAATCAATTTTTTTTTTTTTATTTCTTAGA
This sequence comes from Bombyx mandarina, assembly GCF_003987935.1. The sequence continues at coordinate 1,375,653 of NW_021011502.1, forward strand.
TTGGTGGATGAGCTCACAGCCCACCTGGTGTTAAGTGGTTACTGGAGCCCATGGACATCTACAACGTAAATGCACCACCCAACTTGTGATATAAGTTCTTAGTATAGTTACAACCGTTGCCCCACCCTTCAAACCGAAACGCATTACTGCTTCACTGCAGAAATAGGCAGGGCGGTGATACCTACCCGCGTGGACTCACGAGAGGTCCTACCACCAGTAAGCCACCATTTAGGGATATTAGTTCTATGGATTCACTGTATATATAATTTACACCAACAAGTACTTAAATTATATTCACACCAACAAGTAGTTAAATTATATTCACACAAACAAGTAAGAGCATAGAACACATTTTAATTGTTCTGGAAAATCTTCCTGAATTGTCACAGTTCCACAGTATAATCAACATACAATAATTCCTTTCAAAGAACACATCAAAGTCAAAAAAGAAGCCTTAACCCAAAGGATAAGGCTCTTGTTATACTTATATTGAACAACACCTGTCAGTGTTCTAATAATAAATCTAATTATAGAATAAAATTGTAAAAAAAAAAACAAAAAAAAATGTGTATGGCTATGGGCTCTGGTAATCACTTAACAGTAGATGGGCCATTAGTTTGTTCATTAGTGCATGCAATAAAAAAAACATATTCAATGTGTTTAAATAACAACAGGGAGGAATGTTCAATATGACTTGTATGTAATTATTCTAACTTTATTTATTGCTTAGCTTTATGCATTCACATTGTGTGATCTGTGATCTCTGGTAACCACTGAACACCAGGTAGGTCATAAACCTCTTTCTCAAATAAGAGTTATTTTATGTGACTATCAAAGAGAAATAGAGTTTGTTTCATCCAGGTTATGTCGATAAAACCACTCAACACTTAAATCATCTCCACAGTTTAAAAAAATTATAATTTGCGTAATAACTGGTGGTAGGACCTCTTGTGAGTCTGCACGGGTAGGTACCACCACCCTGGCTATTTCTGCCGTGAAGCAGTAATGCGTTTCGGTTTGAAGGGTGGGACAGCCGTTGTAACTATACTTGAGACCTTAGAACATATATTTCAATGTGGGTGGCGCATTTCAGTTATAGATGTCTATGGGCTCCAGTAACCACTTAATACCAGGTGGGCTGTGAGCACATCCAATCAATAAAAAAATAAAAAAAGTTTTTTGGTCATTCTCATTTTCCTACACATTATCATTAAAACATTATCATTGTTCACCATTTCATAACAGCATTCAGCCAACCACCGAAGGCCATGCAGAGCAATAGTTGAGCAGCAAACACAGAGTCCACGATTGAGAGCAGCGGGAATAGTATCTCGGTCATATGATGTGGATTTGAGACATGGTTGACTAGTTTAAAGTAACCCTCAGAACCTTCAAACCTGGAAATGTAGAGCAAAGTAAAACAAGGATGTGTTGCATAGAAGAGAAACTATCTCACAAATAGCTTAAAACCTCTGCATTTGATTGTTTGCAAGTCAGACATTGGTAACCATTTATAATGAACTAAGTCATCTACAGCTAAAATTAGTAATTGAAATAAAAAAGATCAAATACCAAGAAAAATATTGTGAATTAAGACTATACTTTTTATACTTTTTTTATTAACTTAAATGCTATGAAACCTGAGTACAGTTTAAAGTTTATCAAGTCAGGAATCAATATAACTGCTATTTTAATTAAATATTCTAATTTATTTATGAGATCAAAGCCTCCTTAGTGATCCCAATACTGACTAAAAGTAAAAAGATAAAAATCATATTAGAATAATAGCTACATCAGCTAACTTTTCATAATTGATTTGCAACCAGATGAATATTGAATTTTTTCTCCCTACTTATAACAATATTGTATGGTTTTGTGATGCAATGTACTTTACTACTAACATGATTTGCGATTTTTTTTATTTTTTATTAACAAAAGAGGTTTTAATGTTTATTTATATTAAGATTAAATTTCATAAATCAAAAAACTGAAAATATGAATTTTTATATTACATTAAAATATGATTTAGCCTTAGTGCGTTTTACTATCTAGTCTAAATATTGACAGATTATTTAACTTCAGCCTTCAGTATTTGAGACGCCGAATAAAAATGTCAATAAAACATGAAGTTGTAGTTTGTTCGTGAAAATAGAACAACTATCCGGTTTTTTCTGTTCAAATTAAGTGCTGATGATTTAAGAAAATGGGTGGTTGTATTCATGGCTCTAGCAATGATGCGGCAGAGTTTATAAGCAAGTTATACTTTTACCAATCTTGAACAAATTCAATACAGGACACGCCTAATGCGTATAATCGCTCCATCGCGGATACTGAGTAAATTATATTTGTTTTAAATTATCATAATTTTATTACACTTCGTTCTTTTTTTGTTCCATTACATAATTTCGGAAGGGTTATTCATTGCTTATCGAAAATAATCAAAACATTGTTGCGTTAGTACATGCTGGAATTTGATTTAAATGTCAAATGTCAAAATGTCATACTTCTAGAATAACAAAGCAAATGTTGAAAAAAAATACTAGATTAAAATAACAAAATATATTTATAATTTAATTAGATTTACTACATAAAGGACACATTTACATAAAACGTAAGATATTAATGTAACAATTTATTTTGACTGTATGTAAACTTGTTAGTTTGTTACTCTCATCTAGCGACAAATAGAAAAACTATCAGATTTTTTTCTATTAACAAATATTCGACACTAGATGGCAGTAGCACAAAGCTTATCAATAACAAAATATGTTTCAATTAGTATGTAGTAATTAGTTTGAGTTCTTACCTTATTAGCATCTATACGTAACAAATTGAATTTTAACCAACTTTCATAAATAGAGCTAGCAGGAAAAAATCGGTAAAACGTTTTGAAACTATTGAAACTATATTAAACTACACTTCTCTACTGAAAACATTGATTTAAATTAAAACCAACCATGAATATATGGTTTAAAAAGGAACACGCAGTGAATCAAAAATAATAAACGCTTTAGTGGCTGAATACTCAGTTGCTAGTTTCAGTTCTAGTCTCAGTTGGTTAGATGGCGCTGTAGCGTCTACGAGGATTATACATTAATAATTGAATATTATTTCTTCGACCGTGATACAGCGCAACGCTTAAGTTTTGCTTTGAAGTTTAAAACTAGCTCTTAATTTCGGATTCACTCGGCCAAATTACAAAACATTAAATACCTAATCTATAAATCTATATTGTGTCATTGTTTAGTATTACCGGAATTATTTAGGTGCTTTAGACCTAAATGTCAAACAAAATTGTTATTACAAAAGCGATTTTTTTGTTTTAATGAATTTAAATGCTAGTTCTTGCAGTTTCATATTAAAACAGACCAATGGATTATTATGATTGGTTTTTGATACGCTTTTATTAGCTTCAGACGTATGTATGTTTGTAACGGAATCTTTGAACATGATTTTGACCCCCTTCAAAACGTTGGAGCATTAACTCGAAATTTGACATACTTATTAAGGACCGATGCATGCTATCAGTAGTTATAAATATTTTATGAACAGATAGGAGTAGAAGGGTTATTTTGATAATATCCTGAAAAGCATCTCGCGCTTTTTTACAATTAAGCAACTTTTTCTTACACTATTTTTAATTCAAATTTATTAAAATTTGTTTTCTATTTTTTAGTTGGATTTTCTACAAAAGCGTAATTTGTTAGTTTTTTTAAACTATTATTTATTAATTAGAACGTTTTGGATTCGCTTTAGAAATTCAAGTTCTTAGTCGAATATGTGAGTTTCCGTGTTGACGCTCGAAAGGAACTTTACAATAGACTAATTGAAAGTTGAAATATCTGAAAACAAAATTTATCTTAACGAATCTAGCTAGTAGCTGTAGGATTGAAATGATTTTAATAGACCTGGTAATATATATTTTTTGCGCATCGAATATGGTTATTGCCTATCATTTATGTACAAAGCAGTTATTGTCGCTTAGTCACTTTTACCTTTCGAGCGTCGGTGTGTTTTCGGAAATTATTGCGAATGACAATGACATGATGGTGATTGTGGTTATATGAAAAACCTATGCTAGTTGCCTCGTGCGGTTTTCCTAGCGTCACAGGACGTGTAAGCTAGCTCGTGGGGCTCAGCCTGGCGAGTTTGCTAAGACTAGCAGCCCTAGCGAGGGTAGTGCTTCGCAGTATCTACGACCGGTTCGAAAACGTGACCTACTGAGAAGATGCGGCGAGAAGATCAATGGGCTCGATTTCAAAAAGGGGAGACTACTCACTGATCACATTACTTAATTTATTTATTTAAAAAAGTACTGCCACATAACAAGCATCTAACATTGAGAAGAAACTTAAACTATTTAATTTATGGCCTGATGCATGTGACAACAATGGCGTACATAACATTGGTAATTCATCGGCTTGAAGATGGAATACAATAATCATAAAAAAAACAGTACTATTTGTTGAAATATTAATAAAAATGTCTAATAATTGTCATGTCATATCAAAAAGAAAAGAAGAAATGTCAATACAATCAATCAACAACAACAACAAGTCAACAAAAGTTATTAGAATGAGATAGAGAAATAAATAAATAATAGTTTAAAAAAACTAACTTATATTATATAGTTATAGAACAACAAATGATTAACGATTAAGATTTTTTAATATAACGCTTTTTTTTTTTGCAATTAACCTTTTTTCACTTCATCTTTTTTCGGCGGTAATTTATTTTAATGTCATAGATCATGTCATTTCTCACGTAGGGATCTCAAAAATGGAGGGCGGGGGTAAGGAGAACCGTCTCATATGGGAGAAACTTGAAAAAGTGTCCCACTTTTAGCACTAAATAACAGTTCAAAATCCTCCAGAATGGCGCCAGCATAGGCACAGGGTATGATATGAATTGAGCAGTTGTTAACTGATTGAAGTATGCTGAGTTATGAAATTTATATATATTTAATGACTAGAGTAGTTAGTGACAGTGTACAAGACCTCACATGTCTACGTAGTCCAAACTAATTTCGTCAATATGACCTAAAATTATTGCTGTAGTAAAACGTGGAGACATCGATTGCATTTTCTTAACAGCTTTAAATAAAATACTTTTTGCGATTATGTAGTGCCTATAGCTCTTTCATCCTTTTTAATACGCTATTATTAGCTTCAGACGTATGTATGTTTGTAACGGAATCTTTGAACATGATTTTGACCCCCTTCAAAACGTCGGATTAACTCGAAATTTGGTATACTTATTAAGGACCGATGACAATATAATATTTAAAAAAAATGAAAAAAGAAATTGAAAAAATTTAAATTCAACTAAAGATGAAAATTAAATAATAGTTTCAAAAAACTAACAAAATACGCTTTTATAGAAAATAACACTAAAAAAATAGAAAATAAATTTTCATAAATTTGAATTAAAAATAATGTAAGACAAAATGATTTTATTGTAAAGAAAGCGTTTAGTTGGATTTTCTATAAAAGCGTTTTTTGTTAGTTTTTTTAAGCAATTATTTATTTATTTCTCTATCTCATTCTAATAACTTTTCATACTAAAAACAAAAAGCACATGACAATCTTGTGATAATGTGATTGTGGCAGATTGTGATTAAGTAATTCTTTTTTGTATTATCACTTATTTCCTCACTTATTCACGAATTAGCATGCCGTTATGGTTTTAAAACAATTTAAGCATAAATCTTCTTATAAATGTTTTGTTTTTGTATATGTCACGAAAGAGAGAAAGCTGTTCGCTTCGTTGTACAGTAAATGTACGCTCGGCGCGGATTTGAGAAAATTTAATCTATATACGATGCGAACGAATCCGATGCACACGGCAATATTATCTCGAACATCTGTCTCGAGGTACACATATTGTTTTTTTTATTTTTTTTTATTGATGCATTAAACAAATTACAACCATAGAAATTATAAGTTTAAATATTTAACATAACAACTAGATTGCAATTCAAAACAGGTACATACAGAAAAATTATAACAAGTAAACAAATGCCTAAATACCTTGTAGGACCTCTTGTGAGTCCGCGCGGGTAGGTACCACCACCCTGCCTATTTCTGCCGTGAAGCAGTAATGCGTTTCGGTTTGAAGGGTAGGGCAGCCGTTGTAACTATACTGAGATCTTAGAACTTATATCTCAAGGTGGGTGGCGCATTTACGTAGTAGATGTCTATGGGCTCCAGTAACCACTTAACACCAGGTGAGCTGTGAGCTCGTCCATTCATCTAAGCAATAAAAGTAATATATATATATATACACACATACGCTCACACACACACACACACCTTAACAACAACATCTAACTAATTCTTAATATAAAAATCGTAGTTAGGATTTCATGGTAAAATTTAATAGGTGAATGAACTCAAGGCTCACCTGGTGTTAAGTGGTTACCGGAGCCCATAGGCATCTACAACATAAATGCCATCGCCGGGCTAGAGTTCTAAGTGTCAGTTCTAAAGAACAATGGCCGTCTCAGCCTTCGGAATGAATTACTGCTTTGCCCTACCGTTTCTCTTATCGACAACCTTCAGATCCCCATATCTTCTCTTTGAGATAGTCTATATCAGACTAAATTTTTGACGTCAGAGAGGCGGGTATTTTTTATTGCTTAGATGGGTGGACTAGCTCACAGCCCACCTGGTGTTAAGTGGTTGGTTTGGAGCCCATAGACATCTACAACGTAAATGCGCCACCCACCTTGAGACGTAAGTTCTAAGGTTTCAGTATAGTTACAACGGCTGCCCCGCCCTTCAAACCGAAACGCATTACTGCTTCACCGCAGAAATAGGCAGGGTGGTGGTACCTACCCGCGCGGACTCACAAGAGGTCCTACCACCAGTAAATAGTAAGGTGGTCGTAAGACTCATTCCAAACCATGCAGCATGATAAGACACGTTGCCCCGACCTCAAAAGATGTCGGATGAGGGTAGGTAGCAGATGAAGAGCAACCGTTCTTATAGACACAAGGAACTCTTTATCCCGGGTAAATGCAAAATGTATTGAATACATATAATGTTTTTTATTAAATTAATGATTTTGGTCCAGGTGAAATTCCTAGGGGCGGGCAAAGAAGATATTGCATGGAAACCGCTTGTAAAGTTCAGCTGTCACCAATTTATCCTTTTTACCACATGTTTATTAGTTCGATGTGTATGTTGGTTTGTTTGTAACGGAATATTTGAACGTAATCTTTTACTGGTGGTAGAACTTCTTGTGAGTCCGCATGGGTAGGTACCACCACCCCGCCTATTTCTGCCGTGAAGCAGTAATGCGTTTCGGTTTGAAGGGTGGGGCAGCCGTTGTAATTATACTTGAGACCTTAGAACTTATATCTCAAGGTGGGTGGCGCATTTACGTTGTAGATGTCTATGGGCTCCAGTAACCACTTAACACCAGGTGGGCTGTGAGCTCGTCCACCAATCTAAGAGCAATAAAAAAAACGTAATTTTGACGGACTTGTAGACATCCGATCGACTTGACAATTCGCACACGCGTCAAGGAACGATGACTATACAATATCTATAGTCTATAGTCTATACTAATATATAAATCTATAGCGGTTGTTACGGATGTTCCGTTATAACTACTGAACCGTGCATCCGTTTAACTTGAAACTTGGTATCCATGTATAAAATACATGTAATTAATGGATAGGCTAATATTTATATGAGTCTTGGACTCCCTACACCAGTTGCGGGGGCGTTAATTTGCTATATAAAAGTGTTTCTTTAATTTTTAAACTACTAATCTTATACTATTAAACGAGCAATTCTTGTATATTAATATATATGTATATAATCTGTATCTCGGAAACGGCTCCAACGATTTTCATAAAATTTAGTATACATGGGATTTCGGGGGCGATAAATGGATCTAGCTAGCTAGATTTATTTTCAGAAAATGTTGTTTTATTCGTGTTTTCAACAATCAACTCTTCCCGACATCTAGTATCGTATTATTTTAAAAGTTATCTTAAGATAGAATGTTTGAAACTTAATATCGCTTATATCAGCGACATCTCGTAAACGCGGCATGATCACAGAATTATTGCATTAAAATATAATTTCGGCTCCACGGCCGCAGTTCATGAGTTTGGGGGGAGGCGCCGAAAAAGGAAAGAGAGGGTATTTGGAATAAGAAAAGGAGAGTGGATGTGAGAAGGAGATAGAGATGGAGTCTGGTTGTAGTTAGACTATTACGTATCGATTCAAATTAGAATGTGAACACATATTAATGGCGGTAGGACGTATGTTGAGTCCGCACTGACTCCTGAAGTTTACTGAATGATTCGAACAATAAGTAAGGTTATGCACACAAAATTGAGTTTTCACAAGTATAATATGTATTAATAATAATTGTGGGCTCATATATTAAGAACCTCTACATAACGTGTTTTAACGGTAGGCAGCGGGTTTAGCTCTGCCCCTGGCTTTGCTGATGTCCACGGGCGACCGTAGCCACTCGCCATCAGCTGGGCCGAATTCTCGTCTGCTTACAAGGTGGTAGGGCGTCTTGTGAGTCCGCACGGGTGGGTTCCAACCACCCTGAGTATTTCTGCCGTGAAGCAGTAATGCGTTTCGGTTTGAAGGGCGGGGCAGCCGTTGTAACTGTACTGAGACCTCAGAACTCATATCTCAAGGTGGGTGGCGGCATTTACGTCGTAGATGTCCATGGGCTCCGGTAACCACCTAACACTAGCTGTAAGCTAGTCCACCCATCTAAGCAATAAAAATGATATAAAATAAAAAAAACTCCATTCAGCTGTTTGCTCGTCCAAACGCGACAGACAGACAGACAGACAGTACCACTTTTATGTGTATTAATATAGTACGGACTCATCATTTCATTGAATCGACAACACAAATTATCCACGAACATAAAAATGATCAACACATTCGAAGCGTATTGAAAATTTTAAATATTTAATCCAACAATTAACTGTCTGTGTATGTTTTGTCAAAAGCGCATCGCTGAAGGGTTCCGGCTAGGGGCGGCAGGTCCCAGGTGGCACGCGGCACCCCCGGCGTCAATTTGACAGACTATTAATCCGGATTTAGCAGGTTCCAACCGGATTAGGGTGGATTAAACCGGCTCTCGGCGGCTTAATTGTTTATTTTGGCGTTCATCCCTGACTTCAGTAATATTAGCGCCTCTAAATAGTTTATTTATCGGTGATGATTTATTTTTTAGAACTAGATCTGTCTCTTACGAGGAGTTCCTCGAACGCCGGAACCGAGATTTCGTCCCCTCATATAATCTTATTCTTTGTCTCCACTTTATCCCACTGGCATTCCCGATCCTGCGGACAGAATGGAGAGCAGTCGACGTCGCCCAAAACACGTCATTTCGGATCCTCCCGATCCACTAACGGTGCTTTGAGGTACCACAATACCGGTCATCGTTCTCGTCGAACCCATCGCTTGCGACGAAGGACTCGACGAGCGAATAAGCCCATAGACACAGCCCACTGAGTTTCTTGCCGGATCTTCTCAGTGGGTCGCGTTTGCGATCCGGTGGTAGATTCTGCGAAGCACGGCTCTTGCTAGGCTTCGTGTTAGCAACGTCGTCAGGTTTGACCCCCGTGAGCTCACCTACATGTTAGGGCGAAGCTGAAATAGCCTCTCAAACCTATCAGCATAGGTAGGAAAAAAAATCTCACTGGGTGGGGTCGACACAGCGAATTTTTCTATTCCATTCTCTTCTATCAGCCGTCATCTCAACACTAACTCCTCTCTCTCTCATATCGTCATTCACACCCTCCATCCATGTCTTCTTCGTTCGACCTCTTCCCCCTCTACCTTGCACTACCATTTCCATATATTACCTGGTCACATGCATGGAGTTATACGCCTATATATAATATGTAATAAAAAACAATATATATATATTAAAACCAGAGTATTTATACTATGAAATTGTAGCTCATAGATATAGACATACTCTTGTCTCTAAGTGGGCAGCGGTATACATCTGGTGATGTCCCAGGACTCTCTCTGTACTAAAAGCGGACACTATATTTAAGTATCTTAAGTAATTCCTCGCAATCGCAAATAATAAACTCCTGGAGGAAATAAAATTAATATCAAAACAAGTAGTAAATAATTACTGTATTATGGAGGCGATGAAAAAAAACACATAAAGATTAACAGATCACTACTTGAAGTTTACTGGTGGTAGTCTTATAAGTCCGCACGAGTAGATACCACCGCCCTGCCTATTTCTGCCGTGAAGCAGTAATGCGTTTCGGTTTGAAGGGCGGGGCAGCCCTTGTACTGTAAAACTGAGACATTAGAGCTATTATCTCAAGGTAGGTGGCGGCATAGACGGCGATAACCTGGAAAAACTTATGATCACAGGGAAAGTTGAAGGCAACAGATCTAGAGGCCGCAACCCGACTCGTTGGTCCGATCAGATCCGCACCGCTTTGGACAGTACAGTGTACAGCGCGCTGCATGACGCCGTGGACAGGCGAAAGTGAAAAAACATCTTAAGATTGAAGCTCATCGGTGATGGTGGTCACGACCCTCAGACATGAGGAACACGATTCGAGGAGGAGGAGGTGGCGGCATTTACGTTGTGGATGTCTATGGACTCCGGTAACCACTTAACACCAGGTGGGCTTTGAACTCGTCCACTCATCTAAGCAATAAAAAATAAGTTTCCTATATACATACGTAGTACAACTATAATTACAAATCAAATCGATTAAGAGAAAATCGGTCCAAACCTAAAATAATCTTCACAACATTGCGCTAAGACAAAAAGATACGTGCTTAAATTATAATTAAAGCTAGCGACCCGCCCTCACTTCGCTTCGGAAACTGTAATTTATTATTGATTTCTCCACTATTTAATGGATGTTATTACACATATAAACCTTCCTCTTCAATCACTCTATCTATTAAAAAAAACCGCATCAAAATCCGTTGCGTAGTTTTAAAGATTTAAGCATACATAGGGACAGACAGATATAGGGACAGAGAAAGCGACTTTGTTTTATGCTATGTAGTGATGATACACTGCACAACAAAAATATCGAATCTCTTTTTTTTTTATATCTAAAATTTTTTCTAAGTGGTTTTTTGTCGGTTTTCTAACTAACAAGCTTTATACATTACACCGCCCCCGGTTCTATTTGCGTTTATAAAAAAAAAAACGACACTCTTGAAAACTAATTGTCTGTTTATTGGTTAACTTTTTTTTTAATTTATTTTAATAGGGACGGGATTGAGATACTTCGCAGTGTATTATTTTTTTTTTCATCCAAAAACTTTTTTGCTCACGACCCTTTAAGCGGTACGGCTTACATTGTTGACAATGTCACTGAGCTGTTAACAGGGGAAATTATGCTCTTTTTATGCACTACAAAATTGAATTAGCTATTTGCTTCGTGGTTAAAGTAATCAGGATAGTCGTTACTGATCGTGCAGGCTCAATATACGCCGTAACAATGAATCTATACTAATATTATAAAGAGGAAAGATTTGTTTGTTTGTTTGTATTGAATAGGCTCCGAAACTACTGAACCGATTTGAAAAATTCTTTCACTGTTTGGAAGCTACACTATTGCCGAGTGACATAGGCTATAATACTTTTTGAAAAAAAATTAGTGATCCTTACTAAAACTCCAATAATGTAACCTAAGGTGTAAAAAAATTACCTAAAATATTCTTTACATCGCGTGCCCTGCGAAAACGATTGATGATAGAATAAAATAATGTACTACGACTTTGTAGATCATATTATTATTTACAAAAAGTGTCGCGACAGCGTATGTCTAACTATTATAGTTACGCCGCAATAATTGTTCTTATATTTAAACACATAAAACAACGTCAAATATCGTTGAAATTTTGGATAGAGACCCGAGCGGAGCCGGAGCGGGCCGCTAGTCGCTTATAACAACCATTAGACTTTGCATTCAAATAATCTGAAACTAACACTAACACTGGTGAAACAGTAAAAAGCATTGAAAATTAATTTATCTACATCGCGGATAATTTATAAACGAAATATCCGTCGATTTTATCCCTAAAATAACATTATGGACATCTCTATTCGACGTGACGTATTAGAAGCGGTTATGGGGCATGCTTTGACTATTTTAAGTGGCACTGTTAAAATGTTCTGACGTCTACTACTGTGTCCGGGAATTGAGTTCGGCGGTCACTAAGCCGCCACGGTCCGCTCCGGCTTAGTTTAATACGCTTTTATTGGCTTTTTTTATTTTTATTTTTTTATTGCCTAGATGGATGGACGAGCTCACAGCCCACCTGGTGTTAAGTGGTTCCTGGAGCCCATAGACATCTGCAACGTAAATGCGCCACCCACCTCGAGATATAAGTTCTAAGGTCTCAGTATAGTTACAACGGCTAGCCCATCCTTCGAACCGAAACGCATTACTGCTTCACGGCGGAAATAGGCGGGGTGGTGGTACCTACCCGTGCGGACTCCCAAGAGGTCCTACCACCACGTACGTATGTTAGTATGTAACGGAATCTTTGAACATGATTTTGACACCCTTCAAAATGTCGGATTAACTCGAAATTTGGAATACTTATTAAGGACCGATGACAATTCAATATTAAAAAAAAAACAACAAAAAAATAAAAAATAAATGATAATTTAAAAAACTAACTTCTTCAAACGAGGCTTGTGGAGAGTATTAAGCGGTAGGCAGCGGCTTGGCTCTGCCCCTGGCATTGCTGAAGTCCATGGGCGACGGTAACCACTCACCATCAGGTGGGCCGTATGCTCGTCTGCCTACAAGGGCAATAAAAAAAAAAAAAAAAAAAAAGAAAATCCAACTAAAAAATAGAATATTTTTTTTAATAAATTTGAATTAAAAATAGTGTAAGAAAAAATGATTTTATTGTAAAAAAAAAAGCGTGGGGTGCGTGGTATCAGTAGTTATAAATATTTTATGAACAGATATGAATAGAAGGGTTATTTTGATAATATCTTGAAAAGCACCCCACGCGTTTTAACGGCGTGAATGGATTTTTTCGTAATGTAATTTAGCTGAATCCAGTTATTAACAAATTGTGTTCACAAAACCTTTCGGATAACGTTATTTTTAATTGATTATGCGGGTGAAACGAGTTCACGGCCCACCTGAAGTTAAGTGTTCACCGGAGCCCGTAGACATCAACAATGTAAATGCCTCCATCGACCTTAAGACATACGTAACAGATCTTCACCTCCTGTCTGATTGTGGGTAGTGGCATTCGCTTTGGAATCACACAATAAGACAATTAGATTAAGAAGACCTGACTAGAAACTAGACTAGATTAGAAACTTTCGGAATTATTCTAACTAATTATCAGACTGCGACATATTTAACTCATTTTATCGTCAATCCGATGTCTCATCGAACTCCAAGTCAGAATAAAACCAAAGTAGTATTTTCCTTAATTTTATTTCTGTTAATTATGGGATTCAAATTGTATATAGTAAACAATAGTGTATTTGCAATGTCAGAAATAATATTATTATAGTGTCAAAAACACACAAAAAAAATTAAACCGTAATATTTAGTAAATTTGAATTAGATGATCTTCAGTTTTTTTGTTTTTTCACTACGAAATTACTGCATGAAAATTGAATAAGATTATTACGGTCTAATATACATACATAAGTTGTAATTAATACAGATTCTTATTAACGAATTACGACGAAGAGATCGACGAGCGAGCTAGTCCACAGACACAGCCAACTGAGTTTCTCGCCTCACGTCCTTACGGATCCATCAGATCCAATAACCTTTGCATTAGACGCCTTCAGCTCTAACACTAGGAGCAGGCTTAGGGACCCCGGTAACCGTACTCGTCGAACTCGACAAAGAGTTCGCCGTGCAACCTAACCCATGAATCAGCTCGCTGACTTTCTCGCCGGATCTTCTCAGCGGGTCGCGATTCCGATACGGTAGTAGATCCATTCGCGAAGCAGCTACTCTTGAGCTGTTAGGTCTCCTTCGGAGGCGCTCGAGTAGCTGTTAGCAAATCCCACCCCTCCTGGCTGAGCCTTTGCTCACCCACCTGTCCTGGTGAAATTGGAAAGGCCTCCGGGCCACCAGTAATCCTATGTTTCTCGCCGGTTCGCCTCAGTGGATCGCGATTTCAATCCGGTGGTAGATTCTGCGAAGCACGGCTCTTGCTAGGGCTAGTGTTAGCAAATTCTGTCAGGTTGAGCCCGTGAGCTCACCTACCCGTCACGCGCAGCTAGAATAGGTTAGGAATAGGTAGTAAAAAGAATTACTGACGCATATGTCGCGTTTCGCTTTGGTACACGCGAATCCGCAGCCCGCCTCTAAACGATCCCAACTTCCAAAGATGAATGTCTCCTATTAAATTGTTTGCTCTTTGAAATATTTTCCTGTTAATGAAAGTTTTTTTTTTTTAAATTCCATTAATGGAGACTTTGTTAAGTGATCTTTATTAAGGCCGGTATACGTTTTGGATCGGGTGTTTCGTTTGCGCTTTCGAAAGCTCTACAGCACTGTAGCTTTACGAAGCTTATATATGTTTTCCTACTTATTCGCTGGTAGCCTAAGAGGCTATTCCAGATACACCCGGAAAGGTAGGTGAGCTCACGGACTCAACCTGAGAGAATTTGCTAACACTAGCAACAGTGGGCTGTGTCTGTGGGTTAGTTCACACGTCGAACTCTTAGTCGTAATCCACTTTTTTTTTTTTTTTTTTTTTTTTTTTTTTTTTTTTTTTTTTTTTTTTTTTTTTTTTTTTTTTTTCCTATCTATGCTGATTAGCTTTGAGAGGCTATATCAGCGTTAATCTAGCGTGTAGGTGAGCTTCCGAGGCTCAAACCGGAGTGTTGCTAGCACTGGCCCTAGCAAGAACAGTGCTTGGCAGAGTCTACCGTCGGATCGAAATCGCGACCCGTTGAGAAGATCGCGCGAGAAACTCAGTGGGCTGTGTCTATTGGCTAATTTACTCGCCGAGCCCTTCGTCGCACGTGCCGGTTTCAACGAGGACGGTGACCTGTGCTTGAGAGCCCTAAAGGACCTAAAAGCGCCGAGAATGAATCCAGGGGATTCGACAAGACATGTTTCGGGCGATGGCGGCTTTGCATTGCCCCGTCGTGGTCGCATGGAGGCTTATATGGAACACTACATTATTGGATCGCGATGCCTACGATAGTCTTGAAGACCTTATGGTCTAAGAAAAGCGTACAGGATATATAAAGTTAATTAATCACTAGCGGCGGAAACGGGTTGTTCGTCAATTTCTAGTCGATTATTCAAACTAAGAGCCTTTTTGTTGGGACGTACATTAAGTTTTTTCATGTATATATTTTATTATACAGACTCTTGCTATATATATTTTTATTGTTTGTAAGGCTGCACGATTAAGCACCACTATCCTGCCTATTTCTGCCATGAGCAGTATTACGATTCGGTTTGAAAGGTGGGGCCGTTGTACTGTAAAAACTGAGATCTTAGAACTCATTTCTCGAGGTGGATGGCGGCATTTACGTCGTAGATGACCATGGGCTCCGGTAACCACTTAACACCAGGTGGGCCGCGAGCTCGTCCACCCATTCAGGCAATAAAAAAATCTATGACCCTTAAAGATATCGTTAAAAACAAACCAAAAAAACACATGAAGCTAATTAAGACGTGTTTTAAAATAAAATACAAACTACCCGTAATTTTGTGTTTTTAAGGACAACAGAATCTCACAAATCGAATAGAGGCGAAACTGGCCGATTGTTTTGCCCGTGCAACTTATTATAGAAAGCAGAAATGTCATAAATAAATATGACAGAATGCCGGCCAAGCATAGAAGACCAAAAGACAAAAAAGGTTCAGCTTCAAAACGTTTCCCATAACCAGAAATTGCGGTAAAAATGTAGTAATGTTACTACCGTAAATCCAGAATGTAGTAATAAAGCTATTATATTTTATTTGTATTTTTCTTTCACAAAAACGCCAATGGCCATTGTCAATTTAGTCATGGGCTTTAAACGTGCACCTCTTGGCTTTGAGTTGGAGTTTAAAAAAAAAAAAACTCCTTTATGTCAAAGAAATGACAAAACATCTTGATTGTTCTCATTACGAATGGATATTACAATTTTTCTCTTTCTCATAAACCTTTTGATAGTTCGTTCTAGTGTCTAAATATTGGTGACGTTTCTGTTGTCTGTGGACTCTTAACCTATTAACTATAGAAGGTAATAAGGAGCGCTATCTCAGTGTAATAAAAAAAAATTGAAGTCGTCGTGGCCTAAAGGATAAGACGTCCGGTGCATTCGTATGTAGCGATGCAACGGTGTTCGAATCCCGCAGGCGGGTACCAATTTTTGTAATGAAATACGTACTTAACAAATGTTCACGACTGACTTCCACGGTAAAGGATCGTGTAATAAAAATCAAACCCGCAAAATTATAATTTGCGTAATTACTGGTGGTAGGATCTCTTGTGAGTCCGCGCGGGTAGGTACCAGCACCCCGCCTATTTCTGCCGTGAAGCAGTAATGCGTTTCGGTTTGAAAGGTGGGGTAGCCGTTGTAACTACATTGAAACTTTAGAACTTATGTCTCGAGGTAGGTGGCGGCATTTACGTCGTAGGTGTCTATGTGCTCCAGTAACCACTTAACGCCAAGTTGGCCGTGAGCTCGCCCCCACATCGAAACAAAAAAAAACATTAGTCGAGCTCACGGACACAACCTGAGAGAATTTTCATAAATTCCTAACAAGGGTAGTGCTTTGAATCTACCACCGGATCGGAAACGCGACCTACTCAGAGGATCCGGTGAGAAACTCAGTGGGCTGTGTCAATGGCTAGATTGCAAATAGGACTTCTAAGACTGGCCGGTGTTTGAAGTACCTAAAAGCACCGAGAATGAATCAGGAGGCTTCGATAGGACATGTTTAGGGCGACGGCGGTTTTGCATTGCCTCGTTGCCCGAGTCGGACAGTTAGGCAACCATGTTGGACTTCCGATCAGTTTCGTAGTATTCGGAGTGACGAGCCCAAATTTGAAATGACAGTCGGCGATAAAAGGAAAAAAGTGATTCGGAATAAAAATGAGGCGTTTCATACTGATTGACTCAAACGCAAAGTGAAGCTTGCGGCGTCTTGCTTATGATATTGGGCTTGCTTATGATATTGGGCTGCATGTCTGCACAAGGTGTTGGTGGTATGCAGTCTGTGGATGGCCCTATCAATGCTGCGAGGTATCAAAACCTTTTGGAAGAGAATTTACTGCCCTCTAGTCCGTCACTCAAGCATCAAGATTCCTTCTTTTTTTAACAGGATGGTGCTTCCTGCCTTACTGCAAGGACAACAAAGGGCTATCGAATCCGGCCGCTTTTTTCCCCGAAAAAATTAATCCCATAATCGTTTTTCTAAGGTTTTTCGTCGCTATTTTTTTAATCTCAACCCTATAAAGGACCCCTAAAAACGATATACAATATTCATAAAATATTCAAAGATGGCCGACCTGGTTGTGAGTCGCGTGCGATCGCGATCCGTCGCAATAAACAAGAGGCGAGAAGGCCGAGAAAAAAGAAGAAAAAAAA
Organism: Bombyx mandarina; assembly: GCF_003987935.1. The sequence continues at coordinate 1,393,221 of NW_021011502.1, forward strand.
AACGTATTGTCTTTGATTCCAATTTTGAATTCAATCTGCGCGGGTCGACGCCATGATTTTATTTTCACGAGCGCCCCGGGACCGAACAGATGTAAGGGTTGAAACTAAAACATTAATAATAAATGGATTTATTAACGAAATACGACGATTCTTCTTTGCTTAGATCATTCGTTGTCTAGAAATATGTTTATTAATATTTGATAAAAAAAAAAATTGATTTTTTTACCATTAACTTTTTTGATTTCATTTCTTCTCCTTTCATTGAATCCTCAATCAATCGATTGATTACAGTCCGAAGTAAATCGACTTTTCATTTTTCATATCGAGGAATTAAAGATCTTATTCTGTTTAAGCGACATTTCGCTTAATAAAGATAAATAAACTTTTATTAACAATCTTAATTCATATTTAGGTACATCCTTTTTTTTAACCATTTGACATCGCCAAAGATTTACTTTCGCATAGGCCTCCCCCAAATCCTGTCATGAGTCCTGGTCGTGGCATTTCTTCTTCCATGTAGAGTCTGCAACGGCCTTTATTTCGCTTAGTACGCGACTTTGTAATTAAAGGTGCGTTTTATTTGGTACTAGCTGACCCGGCAGACTTCGTAGTTCCTCAATCGATAAATAAAAGACACATCAAGGGGACACATCAAAGGAAAACAAAATTGTTTGTTTTTATATAATTCCGAGCTTTTTTATATTTTCTCACATTTAAACCTTCCCTGGACTTCCACGAATAATTCAAGACCAAAATTAGCCAAATCGGTCCAGCCGTTCTCAAGTTTTAGCGAGACTAACGAACAGCATTTCATTTTTATATATTATATAGATTAGCATCAACAATTCCATGCTTTTAATTGAAATTCAATTAAGTTTACCCCATTCAAATAGCTGAAGAAATTTTTTTCGTTATGATATTTTTTACATATTTCAAACTTTAGATGGCTCTCCTGTAATATTGCAAAAAGTCCTTTAAACCAAATAGACTTTTACTCCTCAATGTGTCTTCATAAAATAATTGAAGAACTTTATTAACTCGACACTGGCAACAATGGCATCGCAAGAAGCCTATTGCCATTTTAAAAAATAAGACGAAGAACATCGCCTTATTAAGTGGTAGGTAGTATCCTCTTGTATCTTTTTCGACTAACCCATGAATCAGCTCGCTGAGTTTCTCGCCGGATCTTCTCAGCGGGTCGCGATTCCGATCCGGTAGTAGATTCATTCGCGAAGCAGCTGCTCTTGAGCTGTTAGGTCTCCTTCGGAGGCGCTCGGGTAGCTGCTAGCAAATCCCACCCCTCCTGGCTGAGCCTTTGCTCGCCCACCTGTCCTGGTGAAACTGGAAAGGCCTCCGGGTCACCAGTAATCCTTCAACAATAAAAAAAAAAAAAAAACTTTTTCGTGTGTAGCAATCAAGGCGTTGAAGGGCCCTATTTCCACCAAACTGACATCCTGTCGTGTCATGCTTTTATTTTGTTTTTTCCATTGATATCCAGCTCCGGTAACTCACTCATTCACTCGTCTTAATAATTAAATTTAATTAATTAATTGTTACGTTACAATACTCATTGTAAAAAGGAATATTTAAAAAAAAACGTAATATTTAAAAAAAAAGACATGTCGCTGAGTTTCTTGCCAGTTCTTCTCAGGGCGGAGGCTAGTTCTTGTGAATTGGCGGTAGTTCTTTTTGAAGTTGAACAAGTATGTACTTTCATTTATGTTGAAGTTTTTTATTTTTATTTCATTTGATTTGAAAAAAAATTACACATTTTCGCCATTTCCAAATTACGACACTAAGTTTTAAACAAAAATATATACCTACCTAATTTGTTTAGCCGCGTAATAGTTAAGATAAGTCCGGGGACCTATTGTTGGGTGATACGTGAGCCAATTTGCTACAGGATAATTTATTTTTATTTTTTATTACTTAAATGGGTGGACGAGCCCACCTGGTGTTAAGTGGTTACTGGATTATATTAATACAGATTACAATATATTAATACAGATTTTGGATCATATAACGCGCATCATACGAATTAAAATCCACAAAAAAGTAAATTCCCTGCAAAAATCCCTCCATAGTTACCCTAAAACTTAAGTAACAGTCTTAGCACAATAATACCGGTGCTCGCTCTACTTTAACCGGTTTATTTTTTAATCCGGCCCGGTCGTAAACGCGGGCCGGCCGGGCATCACGGATATACCGGCGCGATAATCCGGGCATCTCCACTATTTCTCCCGGATAGCGGATCACTCCCGCGGGGCGAGGACGGTCCTTTGATATTTGTTTTATTCTGTGTAACATTTCGGTTTTGCGTTTGGTACAAGTGCGATTTTGTCTGACAATCAGGGTTCTCTTGCTTCAGTGGCCTTCTGTGAGTTAGGGAGTATTTATTTCGTTGAAAATCGGCTGATAAAGTGGCACGCCAGATACTGTCTGCTTTGGCAAAAGGATTGCAATCCTCAATCGAATACCTTCCGAAAGCTAAGATTTGGATTAACACTATTTATAGGGCTACAATCAAAGCACCCACCACAATCATATTGCAATCGCTTGGGACTATCGACTAAGATCTCAACGCCATTACGGTCGCATGCTTTGTTGGAAGAACAAGCAAAGGGAAATGTTGATACGTCAATTATCCACGCCCTTCCATATAAAATTCGAGTAGGTACAAATTCCGAGATACCGAATTCAAAAACGAACTATCATTGTTCAAAATGAATTCACCGAGTATCACCGAACAACTGAAGGTCATAAAACACAAATCGCAAGACAATAGCAAACATGTCGTCACGGCTAGACGTCTTGGAGAATGATTTAACGAAATCCTTAACATTGTAATGGCCACCGAATATAATTATTTGGCTACCGGTAGCTAAATAAACAAAATAACGACAGCGGGGAACCGTACATAACGCGTACTTATTGTGTACAATAAACTAGAAAACACGAAATCTTTTGAACAATTCCCGGGCACGAATTGTAAAACGGCCATTTTGAATTTACCAAACGTCAAAATGTTTGGCGCGTTAATGTTCTGGTTTTGTTTTCGGTAAATGCATTGTGGTGCTCGTTGTTAGTGTAAATTCTAAGTCGGGGGTGTATTATCTTCTGAAACTTCATGTAAAAATTCGCGGTATACCCAGATGTTTATTTTACTGGTGGTAGGACCTCTTGTGAGTCCGCGCGGGTAGGTACCACCACCCGCCTATTTCTACCGTGAAGCAGTAATGCGTTTCGGTTTGAAGGGTGGGGCAGCAGTTGTAACATACTTGAGACCTTAGAACTTGTCTCGGGGTGGGTTTACGTTGTGGATGTCTATGGGTTCCAGTAACCACTTAACACCAGGTGGGCTGTGAGCTCGTCCACCCATCAAAAGCAATAAAAAAAAAAGATGTCTTGTAGGTACCACTGCCTTCCAATCTCGGCGGTCCGTGCTAGAGGCGTGGTCTCGCCGCTTGGCGAACCCGTCGGCCGGCCTCCGTACCGTCGAGGCGGTCCGCCCGGTTCTCGCGGACTGGGTGGGCCGCGACCGCGGATGCCTCACCTTCCGGCTGACGCAAATGCTTACCGGCCACGGTTGTTTTGGCCGGTACTTGCATAAGATAGCCGGAAGGGAACCGACGGCGCAGTGCCACCACTGCGCGTACCGCGACGAGGAAGACACAGCGGAACACACACTGGCGCGTTGCTCTGGTTTCGACGAGCAACGCGCCGCCCTCGTCGCGGTCATAGGTGAGGACCTCTCGCTGCCGCGCGTCGTGGCTACGATGCTCGGCAGCGACGAGTCCTGGAAGGCGATGCTCGACTTCTGCGAGTCCACCATCTCGCAGAAGGAGGCGGCGGAGCGAGAGAGGGAGAGCTCTTCCCTTTCCGCACCGATCCGTCGCCGTCGAGCCGGGGGCCGGAGGCGGGAATACGCCCGTACGTCCCGGCCCCTGTAGGTGGCGGCCTCCCCCCGGTGAAGGTCAAGGGGCGACCTGAGGGGGTGAGGCCGCGCGGCGCGCTACCAGCACTCTAGCGCGCTGCCGTGGAGTGAATAGAGCGACCGGTCGACGGTGTATCGCGTCCCGACCCGGCAGGCTGGTTCTGGTCCAGCGGGGTATTCCGGGACACCAGCGGCACCGTCTGGGCGGCCCGACGGGCTGCCGTACCGAGACGGCCGACGTTTCAGAGCCTTCGATTCGCCTCGAAGGCTCCGTCGGCTGGGCGTCCTTGGGGTGAGCCGCGCCGTCTGGTTGTAGTGTTGACCGCGGTAGCCCCCCTACCTCATCCGGGTTCTGACCTCGGAGGGGATCGGACGTCGGGTGTAAGAGTGCAGAGGAGTCGTTTAGTGGGTGGGCTCTAAAATCCTTGGGCCCGCGGTCTGCTCACAACACCATGCAGATCGTTGAGTCTCACATACCCCGCGCGCCCCTTTTGCGCGGGGACCTCGTAGGAGGTTCGGCCCTCTACCCGAAAAAAAAAAAAAAAAAAAAAAGGTACCACTGCCTTCGCAAGAACGTCGCGGCGCTGCGACGTCCGCAGCGCGCGATCGCGGTCAGGGCGATCCGAGGATACCGCACCGTCTCCTTCGAGGCGGCGTGCTTGCTCGCCGGGGCGCCACCCTGGGACCTGGAGGCGGAGGCGCTCGCTGCCGATTACAGGTGGCGTAGCGACCTCCGCTCTAGGGGGGAAGGGCGCTCCGGCGAAGGAGTAGTTCGAGCGCGGAGGCTCCAATCTCGGCGGTCCGTGCTGGAGGCGTGGTCTCGCCGCTTGGCGGACCCGTCGGCCGGCCTCCGTACCGTCGAGGCGGTCCGCCCGGTTCTCGCGGACTGGATGGGCCGCGACCGCGGATGCCTCACCTTCCGGCTGACGCAGATGCTTACCGGCCACGGATGTTTCGGCCGGTACTCGCACAAGATATCCGGAAGGGAACCGACGGCGCAGTGCCACCACTGCGCTGACCGCGACGAGGATGACACAGTGGAACACACACTGGCGCGTTGCTCTGGATTCGATGAGCAACGCGCCGCCCTCGTCGCGGTCATAGGAGAGGACCTCTCGCTGCCGCGCGTCGTGGCTACGATGCTCGGCAGCGACGCGTCCTGGAAGGCGATGCTCGACTTCGGCGGGAGGAGGCGGCGGAGCGAGAGAGGGAGAGCTCTTCCCTTTCCGCACCGATCCGTCGCCGTCGAGCCGGGGGCCGGAGGCGGGAATACGCCCGTACGTCCCGGCCCCTGTAGGTAGCGGCCTCCCCCCGGTGAAGGTCAAGGGGCGACCTGAGGGGGTGAGGCCGCGCGACGCGCTACCAGCACTCTAGCGCGCTGCCGTGGAGTGAATAGAGCGACCGGTCGACGGTGTATCGCGTCCCGACCCGGCAGGCTGGTTCTGGTCCAGCGGGGTATTCCGGGACACCAGCGGCACCGTCTGGGCGCCCCCACGGGCTGCCGTACCGAGACGGCCGACGTTTCAGAGCCTTCGATTCGCCTCGAAGGCTCCGTCGGCTGGGCGTCTTTGGGTTGAGCCGCGCCGTCTGGTGGTGTTGACCGCGGTAGCCCCCCTACCTCATCCGGGTTCTGACCTCGGAGGGGATCGGACGTCGGGTGTAAAAGTGCAGGGGAGTCGTTTTGTGGGTGGGCCCTAAAATCCTTGGGCCCACGGTCTGCTCACAACACCATGCAGATCGTTGAGTCTCACATACCCCGCGCGCCCCTTTTGCGCGGGGACCTCGTAGGAGGTTCGGCCTTCTACCCGAAAAAAAAAAAAAAAAAGGTACCACTGCCTTGCCTATTTATTCCGTGAATCACTTTTTTTTCCTACTTATTCTAGTAACCTCGCAAGGTTATTCTAGATTCGTCGAATTAGTACGAGAGCTCACGGAATTCAAACCTGATGACGTTGCTAACACTGGCCCTAGCGAGGGCAGTGCTTCGCAGAATCTACGCGTGTGCGAATTCTCAAAATGACTATCAAAGATTCCATTACAAGATAAACTATAAATAAAAGTGTGTTGTTCCGTAGACAGGGCGACCTCAACTCTAGAATGTTCTAGAAATTGGAATAACAAATTGAAAGAACATTGTTTATCTATATATTAATACGTGAAGCAAAAACTTTGTTACGAAAATTGCGCAGACGGAAGAGTATGAATTTTTTCACACTTATAGAGAATATAGAGAAGAAGTGCACAATGCTAATATTTTTTTAAAATAATGCATAAAAGATACATCAAATCAATAAAGAAAACATTACACACACTACATACCATGTATTTGACGCAACACGCATGCAGACTATTTATTGTCAAACTTTTGTTCTTGACGGCTGTTGTCAAATTGAGAATAGCTTAAATATTGTTTGTCTTTGTTAATATTTTTATAGTGTAGGTAGTCTTAGCAAAATTTGTGATTATAGAAGTATAAAATACAATCAAAATAGTGTTCAAACTTACAATTCCAATTAATTATAGTCGAATTTCGACTACTGCGGGACCTCTAGTGTTAATTTAAAAGGAAACCAAAAATAATTTAAAAAGCGGTGATTATTTAAACCTATTACTGTCCTGATTCGACTTTATAAAGGAGACCTTAAAATCCATTACCACATCTCGTCCTTTCGGGAATCGCTTAGAAAGTTAAACTCAAAAGTCTGTATTCAGAAAGCCGTAAACATATTGTGTTTTGTGTTTAGTACCTTCCACGACACCGGTCAGGTTGTAAAATCATTCGAAAAATTACTTTATTGGTGTCGCCTTCGATATTTATTACTTTGGCCGTAAAATAATAAACAATTAGCTGTACTTCGGTAAATGTCTGTCGGTTTATTAACTTAGTTAATGGAAATTCGAATCAATTGTCCTGTAAATTCCTGGGTGAAAATCTGAGAGAATTTGCTAACACCACTCTTTTTGCTAACACCACCACACTTTTTTCCACTGGTGGTGGTAGGACCTCATGTGAGTCCGCACGGGTAGGTACCACCACCCCGCCTATTTCTGCCGTGAAGCAGTAATGTGTTTCGGCTTGAAGGGTGGGGCAGCCGTTGTAACTATACTGAGACCTTAGAACTTATATCTCAAGGTGGGTGGCGGATTTGCGTTGTAAATGTCTATGGGCTCCAGTAACCACTTAACACCAGGTGGGCTGTGAGCTCGTCCACCGATCTAACCAATAAAAAAAAACCAGCCGTAGCAAGAGCAGTGCTTCGCAAATATTTTCCACCGGATTGAAACTCTTGTGTGCTGTGGTGGGATTCTGATTTCGGGGACCAGCCCGCTGAGTTTCTCGCCGGATCTTCTCAGTGGGTCGCGTTTCCGATCCGGTGGTAGATTCTGCGAAGCACTGCTCTTGCTAGGTAGGGCCAGTGTTAGCCCCACCCGGTTTGAGCCCCGTGAGCTCACCTACATGTTAGGGCGAAACTGAAATAGCCTCTCAAGGCTATCAGCATAGGTAGGAAAAAAAAGAAAAAAAAAGATTTCGGGGGCACGAGGACCGCTATTGAGACTTCAACCTCATAGCTCGAGGGTGATGTCCACCCGCTTCTACCAGATGAACCACGAATAATAAAGTCCAGGCGTTAAAAAAAAACGTTTAACCAAAAGTACCAGGACGATATAAATGCGAGGCACTAAATTAAGTTGTATCGCTCTCTCGCTCGCACTCGTTTGAAAACGGAACCACCGCAGATTTTCGTTCGCGTAATCTACGTTTTACGTTCGCCGCGCGAATGAACGGCCATAATTGAGCCGGGAGGCCCCTGAGCTCGGAACGCTGCGATATTGTTTTATTATGCCTCCTATTAATGCTTAAAACTTTAGACGTAGAACGTTAATTGTTACGTTTCAATTTATTTTGCACAATTTAAGTTTGATGTCGAATGGTGAAAGATTTTTCGTTTTACGCGACATTTTTACAACTTTACAGGAGGGTTTTTTCTTTTATTGCTTAGATGAGTGGACGAGCTCACAGCCCACTTGGTGTTAAGTAGTTACTGGAGCCCATAGACATCCACAACGTAAATGGGCCACCCACCTTGAGATATAAGTTCTAAGGTCTCACGTATAGTTACAACGGCTGCCCCACCCTTCAAACCGAAACGCATTACTGATTCACGGCAGAAATGGGCAGGGTGGTGGTACCCACCCGAGCGGACTCACAAGAGGTCCTACCACCAGTAATTACGCAAATTATAATTTTGCGGGTTTCATTTTTATTACACGACGTTATTCTTTCTCCGTGGAAATCAATGGTGAACATTTGTTGAGTACGTATTTCATTAGAAAAATTGGCACCCGCCTGAGATTCGAACACCAGTGCATCGCTCAACACGAATACACCGGACGTCTTATCCGTTAGGCCACGACGACTTCATGGGTAATTTAAAGATTAAAATTTTAAAAAAATACTATACCTAACAAAAAACTTCTTCAGCTATTTGAATGGGGTAAATTTAATTGAAGTTCAATTAAAAACATCGTATTGTTGATGCTAATACCAAATAAAACGGACTTTTAACTACAAAGATAAATGTCGCGTATTAAGCGAAATGTCGCTTAAACCAAATTGCCTTTCACTCCTCGATATGTTATCGGTGAGGATCTATGCTGGGTGGCTGGCAAGTTCTGGATGAGAGAAGCCAAGGATCGTGCTCAGTGGCTTGCAGTAGGAGATACCTATTTCCAGCAGTGCAGTTCAGTGCAGCAGCTATGGGCTGATGATGAAAATCATCAACTTCATCAACTTTTTAAAGAGCCTATAAAAGCCTAAGTACTCGCAAAAAGAACCTCACAACGTCACCAATCCCGAAAAACACATTCGCGTTTCAGAATGGAAGACATGAGGGGATGAAGGGGTTAAGTGCCTATAAATCACATTAGACCTTAAAACTCCGGACTTAAAGGCTATTTTTAGATATTGCATGTGATGAAGGAGCTATGTACGAAGAAAAAGTACAAGAAGTATAAGTAACAAAATGTTTGTTGCCCGTTTTCTCAAAATTAACTTAAATTGTATTATATTCCCTTCATCCACTCGTGTCTTCAATTTAAAATTCAACTAAACACTTCTCTGAGTCTGATTAGAAACAGTTATATTGTGCCTATTCGTTGCCGGCTTGAGACGATAGAAAGAAAACGAGTTACCCTGTGTAGATAGGTGATGACGGATGTTCAAATTCAATTCAAATTCAAAATCATTTATTTCAACTTAGATGTCAGTATGACACACTTGTTGAATGTCAAAATACAAATAACAATGTTAACTCTACCACCGGTTCCAAAAAAAGCCACAGTCCTGAGAAGAACCGGCGAAACAAACTCAGCCCGCTTTTTTTTTGTTTTTTCTAAAATATTTTCTTTTTTTTAAATAAATAGAAATATTCACAATAAAAGAAAAAACAAGTCAAAAAAAATACAATTAAAAAAATTTAATAATAATTAATAATAATGTGTCGCGTGGAATATAACCAATCCAACTCTTCTTCTGAGTGAGGGCTACAAAAGCGCTTACTAAATAGTGTTCGCTCACGTGGCCCACACCAACTTGAAACCACTTCAAGTCATTCAAACCCGTTTTTCGAGGATAGCCGTTGGAGCACCATGGTTTTTAAGGAACGTGGATCTCCATGATGACCTGTAGCTTGACTCAGTCAGTAAGTATCTACAGTCGGCATTATTGCGCCACTTTGAAAAGGCAGCACGACACGAAAACCCTCTTGTCGTGGCCGCCGGTAATTACATACCTGAATAAATAGGCTATCAGCATAGCTACGAAAAAAATATTATAAATAATGACCAGCAGTGTTTTTTGAGTATTATATGAACGCACTGCGATTGCGAACCGGCTTTGACGCTTTGAAGGGGTTTTGTAAGACTCCAGATATTTGTGCCCTTCTGGTATTCTTCCTACCTATTTCTGCCGCGAAGTATTCACGTTGCAGTTCACAGGATGAGATAGCAGTTGTTCAATACACTTGAATCTCCGATCTAGTGTATCAAAGTAAGTTGCAGCATTAACCACTTCTTTCAGCTCACAGCCCACCTGGTGTTAAGTGGTTACCGGAGCCCGTAGACAACGTAAATGCTCCAACACCCACCTTGAGACATGAGCTCTAAGGTCACATAAGTAGTTACAATCTCAGATCTTAGTATACTTTAACTCGTTCATAGTAAAGAAAATTACTGCCAATGTTGCATCGCTGGTCTGATGAACCTTACCTGCTATGTCTTTAGTATTGGCTGGGCGATCTTACATTATAATGGTCAGTTTATTATAGCATCGTATTTATCATCTATCAAAATATTACAAAAAGATAAGACAAGCAGATTACGTGCTATAGTTAAAAACACGTTTTAAGCTGAATGTGCGCGGGAAAATTACTTTACCGAACAACGGTTCGAAAACGTCGTAACCGCCCTACATTTCTCTCCCACTTTAACACCAGCACCGGTCGATGCTGCGTCCCTTTCTAACGCACTGTAAGAGACGAGCGATGGTCGCTTTTCCGGTACTGAAAATGTCGAATCACCCTTGGGCAACATGATGGCTGATTATACGCGGTCGTAAGGCTCAAAATCGCTTGCGCGTTACGGTTCCTCGGTTTTCCTGCAACGTACAGCAGCCCGAGCGTAATACGGCGCTCATTTCTGCAACGCTATTGGCTGTAACGAAAAAACAACGCGACACGTGATTGGTTAAAACGCGTAACCTAAGTTGGGTTGTTTATTGATTCCGTTCGCAAAAAGTCTTAACCGACATCGGTGTCAGAAGAAAAACGTCGAAAGTGCTATGACTTTTTCAACGCACATTGCCGTTTTGGTTCCGAATACGCGTGGTTGTTACGAACAAGGTTAGGTCGCGAAATGAAATTGCAATATTAGAGCAATTATATGAGTTTTCTTTGTACATTGATGCGTGTCTCGATGGAAGCGTCTAGAACAATAAAACAATTTTTTTATGTCTTAATATTGATTTATTCATTATTTTTAGAAGATTGCACTGCATAACTAAATCTTGGGACTAGTTTTTAAGAATCTTGTAATCGACGTAATCGTCAAAAAGTACCACGAATTTACAATTTCAAAAGCAATCATGCGGTAACACAATTGAAATTCATAGTCCTCAAACAACAATTTGCACTATTACAATTTACTGGTGGTAGGACGTCTTGTCAGTCCGCACGAGTAGGTACCACCACCCGGCCTGTTTCTGCCGTGAAGCAGTAATGCGTTTCGGTTTGAAGGGTAGGGCAGTCGTTGTACTGTTAAAAGTGAGACCTTAGACCTCATGTCTCAAGGTAATGTAACCACTTAACACCTGATGGGCTGTGAGCTCGTCCACCTATCTAAGCAATAAAAAAAACTAAACATCTTTTGACCCGTCAGCATGACTATCTATTTAGATATTATTCATTGCCCTTGTAGGCAGATGCGTATACGACCCACCTGATGGTGAGGGGTTGCAGAGGGCAAGCCTACCGTACCCCATTAAAAAAACCGACCACCAAATCGATGTCTCTAATTCACTGTTCTTTTTTTCACCAGGAAAATGCCCACTTATTGTTTGTTCCCTGAAACGCATTCATTGACAAGAATCCTCGTATTGTGTAGAATCGTAAACACGATTTCGCATGGACAATGTTATTGTCAGCGGAATGAATACACGCCGGCTACTGTACCGCGCTCTGCGGGAAGCCCTTTTTAGGTTCGACGACATTGTAGTCATCACTTAGTATTCGCTTAAAGGTATTTTCTTATTTATTAGATAAAGGGTCTATTATACAAGCCTCTCAAAACACTTTAATATTGCAGACTAAGCATTTACGCATTGTTTCTGTATGACATAACTTGAAGTCGTCGTGGCCTAAAGGATAAGACGTCCGGTGCATTCGTGTTGAAGCGATGCACCGGTGTGCGAATCCCGGGCGGGTGCCAATTTTTCTGATGAAATACGTACTAAATAGTCACGATTACCTTCCACGGTTAAGGAATAACATCGTGTAATAAAAATCAAACCTGCAAAATTATAATTTGCGTAATTACTGGTGGTGGGACCTCTTGTGAATCCGCGCGGGTAGGTACCACCGGCTTGCCTATTTCTGCCGTGAAGCAGTAATGCGTTTCGGTTTGAAGGGTGGGGCAGCCGTTGTTACTATACTTAAGACCTTAGAACTTATATCTCAAGGTGGGTGGCACATTAACGTTGTAGATGTCTATGGGCTCCAGTAACCACTTAACACCAGGTGGGCTATGAGTTCGTCCACCTATCTAAGCAATAAAAAAACCTAAAGTCCGCTAGTTTTATAGCCGAACCTTCTCAGTGGGTCGCGATTTCGATCCGGTTATAGATTCAGCTAAGAACTGCTCTTGCTAGGAAAGATGTTAGCAAGTCCTCCCAGGCTGAGCCTCGCGAACCGGTCAATAGACGGGGAATAGCCTCTCAAGCCTTTTTTTATTTTTTAGGGTAGAGGGCCGAACCTCCTACGAGGTCCCCGCGCAAAAGAGGCGCGCGGGGTATGTGAGACTCAACGATCTGTATGGTGTTGTGAGCAGACCGCGGGCCCAAGGATTTTAGGGCCCACCCACTAAACGACTCCCCAGCACTCTTACACCCAACGTCCGATCCCCTCCGAGGTCAGAACCCGGATGAGGTAGATAGCCCCTCAAGCCTAGCGTCGATTAGACAGAAAAATAAATCTATATAAAGCTAAATTATTAATAAAATGCATTCAGATCGGTTTTGATCTGTGCCGCGTTAACACGTGACAATTTACAAGGCACCTTTTCTATTTCCAATAAATCAGTGTCAGTACATTTTTTAAAGAGCTCCCGGACTTCGTAGAGTTCCGTGACTATCTCCGTGTCGGCCCGTGCGATGATTAGTAGATGGAGACATTACAATGCCGTCATCTATCATATTGCTGATGTCTCAAATTGATTCTCCGATGGGAAAACTTTCAGGCCTTGTCATTTAGGAGCCTCAATACAGTCGCATTGCTCCAGATCAGTACATAGGATTTGAACCGCAACGACATTAAGATGTAATTTAAATAAAATTCCTTTCGTCCTACCCCACTCTGAATGCGTTAGCGCAGAAGCAGAGAAGGACGTAGATTCTGCGCAGCAGTGCTCTTGCTAGGGCTAGTGTTAGCATCGGCGTCAGGTATGAACCCTGCGAGCTCACCTACTCGTTAAGGTTACGCTGAAATGGTCTTTCAAGACCAAGGGAGGAAAACAAAGCAAGAGCTATATTAATATCGAACGGACGAAATAATTTTTTACCTACCTTTTCGCTGGTAGCCTAAAGGGCTATTCCAGATACGCGCGGACGGGTAGGTGAGCTCACGGGCTCAAACTGAGAGAATTACTAACACAAGTCCTAGCAAGAAATATAACTCTCTCCGTACATTGCTCGTCTAACGCTCTACGAGGGCGGCACTGAAAATTTCGGGAATTAACGAAGTGACACAACATTACTATTTAAAAATGTATTTATTGCTTTTCGAAGTATTCTCCGCGAAATTTGACACATTTTTCCATACGATGGAACTAATCATTGAAGCAACCATTCCATTCGGAAGTTGGGGTCTCCAAAATGACCGTTTTGTAGGCGTCCACAGCTTCTTCAGGTGATGAAAATCTCTGTCCACGCAATTTATTCTTTATTTTAGATAAAGTATAGAAATCATTAGGGCTTAGGTCGGGGCTGTACGGCGGATGGTCTAATAATTCTGTTTTCTTGCTCTAAAAACTCTTTTGTTCTGTGCGCGGTGTGAGAACTTGCATTGTCGTGATGGAGGATGATGCGGCGGTTGCAGTTCTCTTTACGGAGTTCAGAAACGACCTGTGGCAAACAAATGCTAGCATACCATTCTGCATTAACCGTTCTTTGTCTCTCAAGAGGAATAGTCGTAACATGGCCGGTTTTGGAGACAAACGTGGCCACCATTTTTTTGCAACACTCCGTGAACGAACAATTTTTGTTGGCTTTAACTCATTTTCGAACACCCAAACTCGTGACTGGTTTTTTGTTTCGAGTTTGTTCGCGTATATCCAGGATTCGTCACCTGATACAATGTTGTATACAGCATTTGAGGATCCTGCGTGGAACCTTTCGAGAGTTCTGACGCACCAAGTAACGCGAGCCGCTTTTTGCTCTACACAGAGCGAATGCGGTATCCATCGGGAAAACAACTTTTTTACACCTAATTGTTCATGCAAGATTATTTGTATTTGACTCATGCCAATGTCTAAAGTTGCCTGAATTTCGCGGTATGTCACATGTCGATCTTCCTCAATCAGCTTACGCACAGCATCAACGTTTTCTTAGGTGACTGCAGTTTTTGGACGACCTTGACGGGGATCATCACTGAGCTTGACACGTCCGCGTTAAAACTCAGCAAACCAGCGATAAATTGTGGTTTTGGATGGGGCTTCATCACCAAATGCAGAAATCATCCGGTCAACACACTGTTTTTGTGTTAAACCACTTCGAAAGTCATAATAAATCATCGCTCTTGAATTATCTCGAGTCAATTCCATTTTCTCAACGACTAAACAAGTTTGACAAAAACTCGTGACAAGACCGAGAATCTTTTTTTAAATAAATAAATGGTATTCGATTTTTAAAACCAAGGAGTTTTCAATTAAAAAGATTTTAATATGACAGGAACAGTGGAAATATTCCATTCCCGATACTTTTAGTGCAGCCTAGTATGCGAAATTAGAAATGAAATTTAAAAAAAACTGTGTATTATTATTTTCAGTATTATCTAACCACTAAACGCAACTAAACAACTAAACACACTATGATTGTCGCTTCCATTGATTATTAATCTGCGACTCCACAACAAGATGGCGGAATCGCAGTCATTTTTCACGTCGTATCTACATCAGAAGCGAATGAACGGGGGCGAACACTCTCTTTATATTCATGAACTTTATTTTTCATTAGACCAACGTTCAGTCGCCATCATTGTGATGGTAACATTCTTTTTATTATTGGCAACATTGCGAAGCGGAAACATCGGAACAATAATAGGAATATAATAGGAACTAATTAAGATTGTCCTATTAAAATTGCCTTAATTTCTCTATCTTTCTCTGCTACCTTAACTAAAAAGGGATGAAGGAATATTTTACATTAATTTATTTATTTATTAAGGGTGTCTTCCGACCCGGTTCATAGCGCAAAAACCCAAAGCTCACGGTGTGAAAATTCATTCAAATCAAAACACAATGGGAACACACAAAAAACATCTGTGTTCTGTCAATAAATTTCTAAACACCAAATTAAAAACCACGATATTATCCTCAAATTTAATAAATAAAATTTCGCAATTTTTTTGACGGCAACACAAGAGCTCGCGAGAATAGTTCATAATATGATTCTGTAAATTTACTGTTTTGTAAGTTTACATGAAATAATAGTTACATAATATATTTTTTTATTGCTTATATGGTTGGACGAGCTCACAGCCCACCTGGTGTTAAGTGGTTACTGGAGCCCATAGACATCTACAATGTAAATGCGCCACCTACCTTGAGATATAAGTTCTAAAGTCTCAGTATAGTTACAACGGCTACCCCACCCTTCAAACCGAAACGCATTACTGCTTCACGGCAGAAATAGGCGGGGTGGTGGTACCTACTCGTGCGGACTCACAAGAGGTCCTATTTATTAACCGTTTACAATCTGTGAAAGTGTACAATTGTGGGAAAATCAAAAACAAAATCACTACATATGTTTTCATGGGTTCGGCAAAAAAAGCATAGAAGTCTTATTAAATTGCCACAATTTTACTGGGACATTATTTCATTTCATTCGATTTTATATCGTAATAAATTATAATTTCTAATAACCCAACTTCATAACAATAATAACAATAGTTGTGTCGGTAAACTTTTCAACAAAAGTTTCGACAAACACCTCAAGAAACTTTCGTTATCCAGCTGGGTTTAGGGGCTTGGTGCAGAAAGCCGCTATCCTTGATACGGCGCGTGTTGTGAGGAGGTTTCTCACTCTGGAGTCCTAACCACTGGTGGGCTTGTGCTCTGAAAATCCCTATACTCGCGAAAATTATACTGGTGGTAGGACCTCTTGTGAGTCCGCACGGGTAGGTGCCACCCTGCCTATTTCTGCCGTGAAGCAGTAATGCGTTTCGGTTTGTAGGGTGGGACAGCCGTTGTAACTATACTGAGACCTTAGAACTTATATCTCAAGGTGGGTGGCGCATTTACGTTGTGGATGTCTATGGGCTCCAGTACCTACTTAAGACCCCCCCACCCCATCTAAGCAATAAAAGCTGCAGGGATACTCCTTAAAATTGCGACGCCGTGACAAAAGGGTCCTATTTCGCAGTGAAAGCGCAAACCTGTGTCTTCAATGGGGTGAACCGAACTGGTTTACCCCTCCTAGAGACCCGCCCCAGAGAGTTCTCCACTTCAGACACATGTTTTGATCGCCTCTCTTGTACCGCGCTTCGAGAGAGACCTTTTTTATGATTCAAGGATTACTGGTGGCTCGTAGGCGTTTCCAGTTTCACCAGGACAGGTGGGCGAGCAAGGGCTCAGCCAGGAGGCGCGGGATTTGGTAACAGCTCCCCGAGCGCCTCCGAAGGAGACCTAACAATCGGAATCGCGACCCGCTGAGAAGATCCGGCGAGAAACTCAGCGAGCTGATTTATGGGTTAGGTCTTCGAGAGAGACTCTGATAGCTGAGATATCACGCATCTCCAGTACTACCATCTCAAGTTTTTACTGTACCAATAATCTGCTATGTGGTCTCGCGTACTAGCCATAATCTAACATGAAGCGATCATCCCTTAAATAAATTTTAATAGGACCATTTCGCAATACAATTTGGAGCTTCGATACCATTCAAGCCAACACCAGACAGCGACTTAAACACCTATAGCATACCAACCCGCTGCCCCAACACGTAGGCCATTGATCCGACGATTCGACCATGCTAAAAGGACCAGCAGCGGATCCGTGTGCGCATGAAAAAAAATTAGAACAATATCCATATATAATTTCGGTATCCAAGTCGCTTCACGTTACGCAATTCGTCCCGTTCATTCCCTTATCATGTCTATCGTTATACTATTCTGTGTACTGTCGCTGACAGAATGCTTTGATAAAAAAAAATAATCTTTTAAATAACTATATTTAGCGCTGCACATATATCCCTAAAGAACTTTAAAACAATTCTGCCTATTGCTTCGCGAAGCACCAATATCGAAAGGTGATTGTTGATAATCACGTGGTGATGTCTATGGGTTCCGGTACCCACTTAACACCAGGCAGGCAAGTTTACGCTTCTACGCAAAAAAATATACGCGTGGAACTTAGTGCACGTTAAAGAAGTGAAACTTCTTTTGTGGTGTATTGAGTAGATTTTTCATCCTTAAATGAAATCCTTATCCATCCTTAAATTTCTCTTGTAATAGGGAATGCTGTGTATAAGAGAAATGACCTAGCTCACTTAGTACTTTCCCTCTCCCCACGGTCGAGGGATTCGCAAGACGCTCTGTCTACTTTGAGAGAGTGAGCTCTCGCTCTTCCTAAATTGTAACTTTTCTCTCGAGCAGTAACGAATCTGTCGCGAGTTAAATTACTCTCAACGCGCTAAAAGAAGTTTCACTTCAATACAAAAAAAGACAGTCGTCCGTGATCACGATAACTGTAAATCATCACCCTTTGGTGCCCACTGCTGGACATGAACCACCCCTTTTTACGCCTTAGTGTTCAATTGCCCCCTTTCTCATCCACATCCACCCAGCTGCTCCTACAGTGACTTCTACGTCATTGGTCCACCGTGCCATAATGTTATTCTTATTATAATTACAATAAATTTAAAAAAATGACCCGTGTAAGACGAGCATTGTGTATTACCGTCGCCCATGAACTTCAGCAATGCCAGGGGCAGAGCCAAGCCGCTTAAATCGTAAAAATTATAAATGTATCGACAAAAGGAAGATCTTCCACTGAACTGGTGAAATTGCTCGGTAGACCGACGGTCCGAATATTGTTGTTCGGAACTTGTGTATAAGCAAGCTTATCATGAAAATGTCGTAAACGAGATTCAGGCATCTGTCAAATGTATTGTGTTGTATGATGGCTACTCCTCACAAAAATAGTTTGATTTACATCTACGACTAACTTAAAACTATTTTTAAGTATTACTGAAAAATTTATTGCTTGTTAAAAATACTGACTGTATTATTTTATTGTTGCATAAAACTGCATTACCCTTCAGCGCTCGCCAGTACCATCACTTTCCTTCGTTTTCGGGAGCATATCGAATAAATCATGTTATTAACGTTGCCCTTTCGAGCTCGACTGTACCGAAACTAATTCAGTTCCAACACAACGAAATAAATCTTAGATCATATTATTAGGAAACATATTTACTTATTCATGGCTCTTCGCTTGATGCTTTTTCATTATTTTTATTGCCAACTATCTCCGGAACGCGGGTACGCTCGCAAACATAACTGTTTATTAATTTTCACGTAATCTATCTATATATCGACGCTTGAAAGGCAAACGTGACTAAGCGATAATGCGTGAACTTTACAGTAGACTAATTTAAAGTTGAAATTAATTTAAAATATACATGAGAAATACCTGAAAAAAATTATATTTTAACAAATCTAGCTGTATGCTTGAAATGATTTTAATAGACCCAGAAATAAATTTTTTTTGGGCATCGAATATGGTTATTGCCTATCATTTATGTACAAAGCAGTTATTGTCGCTTAGTCACCTTTAGTTTGCCTTTCAAGCGTCGATATATAAAAATGAATTGCTGTTCGTTAGTCTCGCTAAAACTCGAGAACGGCTGGACCGATTTGGCTAATTTTGCTCTTGAATTATTCGTGGAAGTCCAGAGAAGGTTTAAAGGGTAGATAAATAAATGAAAAAGCTCGGAATTAAATAAAAATAACAATTTTGTTTTTCCTTCGATGTGTCCCCCATCGGACGGATAAAGCTTAGGTCTTTTATTTATCGATTGAGGCACTACGAAGTCTGCCGGGTCAGCTAGTATGTAATAAAATCGTGGCCTAAAAGATAAGACAGGCTGGTGTAATGATATCTCGTATCCAACGATGCGATTGAACCGGTGTTCGAATCCCGCAGGCTGGTAGCAATATTTGTACTTTTGTTATTGCTTAGATGGGTGGACAAACTCACGGCCCATGTGGTGTTAAGTAGTTACCGGAGCCCATAGATATCTACATAGAGATATGAGTTATAACGTCTCACTTTTTACAGTACAACAGCTGCCCCCCCCCCCTCCCCCCTTTAAACCGAAACGCATTACTATTTCACGGCAGAAATAGGCAGGGCGGTGTTACGTACCCGTGCGGACTCACAAGACGTCCTAACACCAGTCCAACCATATTTGAAGCAGACGAGAATTCGGCCCAGCTGATGGCGAGTGGCTACAGTCGCCCGTGGACATCAGCAAAGCCAGAGGCAGAGCTAAGCCGCAGCCTACCGTTAAAACACGTCATGTACATGTTCTTGATATATGAGCCCACAATTATTAATATATATTTTTTTTTATTGCCTAGATGTGTGGACGAGCTCACAGCCCACCTGGTGTTAAGTGGTTACTGGAGCCAATAGACATCTACAACGTAAATGCGCCACCCACCTTGAGACATAAGTTCTAAGGTCATAGTATAGTTACAGCGGCTACTCTACCCTTCAAACCGAAACGGATCACTGCTTCACGGCAGAAATAGGCGGGGCGGTGGTACCTACCCATGCGGACTCACAAGAGGTCCTACCACCCGTAATTATTTGCTTACCACCAGTATTTCGCTTCTAAACTACATATATTATTTATAATCTTCTATCTTGAATGAAAAGCCAAGAAAATTTCACGAAGCGGGTGGGTACCACCACCCTGCCTATTTCTGCCGCGAAGCAGTAATGCGTTTCGGTTTGAAGGGTGGGGTAGCCGTTGTAACTATACTTGAGACCTTAGAACTTATATCGCAAGATGGGTGGCGCATTTACGTTGTGGATGTCTATGGGCTCCAGTAACCACTTAACACCAGGTAGGCTGCGAGCTCGTCCACCCAACTAAGCAATAAAAAAAAAACACGCGCGAAACATTTTGACATTCCAACAGATGTTACTCCGATACTTGTACTAGGCGATATCTCGTACTCGACTAGATAGATATTAGGTACGAAAATACTCATAAAACATTTTTTTATTCGTTTCCCGATACGTTCGTGTACCAATTATATTTATCTGTTCGTGATTTTTTCCACAGACGTCGTGTTTGTTTGATTAGTAATTAAGATTAAAATGTAGTTACGTATCTACCGATAAATATATTGTTCTCGGGAGAATGTATTGTTTTCGTCGCCATAAATTTTGTTATTAAAGTAACAGAGACAGTGTTTTATCGTCACAAAATAAACAGATTAAATACGTAGTCCTGTAAACATTCACGAAAATGAAGATAAGTCGTAACTGTGGTAAATACTAGGCACTTTGGCAGTTTCGATCTGAAGGGTAGGGCAGCCGTTGTAACTATACTGAGATCTTAGAACTTATATCTCAAGGTGGGTGGCGCATTTACGTTGTAGATGTCTATGGGCTCCAGTAACCACTTAACACCAGGTGGGCTGTGAGCTCGTCCACCCATCTAAGCAATAAGCAATAAAAAAAAATAAAAATAAAAACTATTGTAGAGAGGTTGTGGTTAGAGAGAGAGAGAGAGAGAAAGAGAGAATACACTTTATTGCACACCAAAACACAATTTACATTCAAAAACAGTTAAAAAGCAGATAGATTTGTACAATAGGCGGTATTATCGCTAAAAGCGATCTCTTACAGGCAAAGGTTTAATTTAGATAAATTCTTCTATAATTTTCCTTATTGTTTTTATTTTTTCGGAGGTTCCCTGGTAGCAGCATTTTGCGCTCAACCGACACTGTTATTATGCAGATTTTAATTCTCCCGCTGTGTCTAGAGTGCTCCCGTGATCCGATACTTGAATAAGAGCACTTCACTATTGTTTCTATTGTTTCATTACAATTACCTACTAATTACGAATTAAAATTAAATACTAAATAATAAAAATAATAATTTAATAACTAAAATATATTATTAAAAGGAGTACCTTTAGGCAAGGTTCCGAAGATATAAAATAAATATAAAATAATTATATAAAACGATATTTTATACAAATTATATATAATAAATATAATGAGATAACATTTTTATTTTGTATTATTACTTTTTATTTTTGTATTATGTTTCTAATGTTATTGTTCATGAATGTAATATGGATGCAAAATCTGAAATAAATGAAAAAAGAAAGAGCATTCTAATAAACTTATATGGCTTTTAAATTCTTGTTTAAGTAATTACATTTCATGATTACTTACTAACTACTGCTATATACTAGTTATATTTGTTTGTATTACTAAGTTTTCTCCTGTACGCAATTTAATTCTATTGTGGAAATATTTCGCTTCCGTTCTGCACATATCCTTTATTTCAATGTAACCTTTCACAACTAGACACTTTTTTTGTCTTGCGACGAAGGGCTCGACGAGTAAATTAACCCTCAGACTGAGTTTCTCGCCGGATCTTCTTAGTGGGTCGCGTTATGATCCGGTGGTAGATTCTGCGAAACACGGCTCTTGCTAGGGTTCGTGTTAGTAGCGTCGTCAGGTTTGAGCCCCGTGAGCTCACCTACTAGTTAGGGTTACGCTGAAATAGCCTCTCAAGGCTCTCAGCATAGGTAGGAAACAAAAAAACGTCATTTTTTGGTGTGCCATTTTGAATATATAACACTCGCTTGAAACATTGACAGGAGGGTCGCTCGCGCGTAATAGCGAACTAAACAGATCGGGCCGATAATGCTCGGTGGCCTTAATTAAGGCGTCCCACGCGCTCGCGACCCGCCAATAAAGTCGCACGGCTTAATGTCTGATTTACTGCGGCCAGGAGCGATGGGTTTAGTGGCGCTGCCGGTAATTTAACGGACGCTTCATTTAGCTTCGGAAGCTTTAAATCATTGTTGACTTTCGGAAGTTTCCCCGTTTGGTTGTAGGTTATTTTTGTTTGATTTCCTGCGGTATGGTCCTGTGGTAAAAATGAGTGGTGGAGTGCCGCCTAGAGAAGATTATGTAAGAAACCTGGGCCTCATGATGGACGAGAACTTGAGATATGACGATCATATCTATATATTAATACGTGAAGCAAAAACTTTGTATCCCTATTTACGAAAATTGCGCGGACGGAGGAGTATGAAAATTTCCATACTTATAGAGAATATAGAGAAGAAGTGCACAATGTTAATATTTTTTTAAAATAATGCATAAAATATACATTAAATCAATAAAGAAAACATTACACACACTACATACCATGTATTTGACGCACACACGCATGCATACTATTTATTGTCAAACTTTTGTTCTTAACGTCTGTTGTCAAATTGAGAATAGATTAAATATTGTTTGTCTGTATTAATATTTTTTATAGTGTAGCCTTGGCGAAATTTGTGATTATAGAAGTATAAAATACAATCACAATAGTGTACAAACTTACAATTCCAATTAATTATAGTCGAATTTCGACTACTGCGGGACCTCTAGTCCTTGTAAACTTTATATAAAATCAAACGATTCTTAAATATGGATGTAAAACTCCTTTTCGTCTTCTCGCATTAAAACTGTATAATCTCAAAACTTACTAATTTTACAGGAGAGTGTTTTAAAGTTTTAACATGTCATATTTTTAACATTAATCATCTTTGCAACATTTATTTTTTATTTTTTACCAGTTACATTATCAGTCTTTTAAAGTAAGATAAAGTTATGTATTAATTTTGTTAATAGTAGTCAAAGCATAGGTGAACTTAAAAAAAACGTACTAAAACTAAACTACGCTCTTTTGATAGTATTTATGAGAAAAATACTGGTGATACCAAATGATTCCGCATATGTTTTTTTTTTATTGCTTAGATGGGTGGACGAGCTCACAGCCCACCTGTTCTTAAGTGGTTACTGGAGCCCATGGACATCTACAACGTAAATGCGCCACAACATAAGTTCTAAAATCTCAGTATAGTTACAACGGCTGTTCCACCCTTCAAACCGAAACGCATTACTGCTTCACGGCAGAAATAGGCAGGGCGGTGGTACCTACCCGCGCGGACTCACAAGAGGTCCTACCACCAGTAAAAACCATATTAACTCAATTTAGAATATTTTTGGAAATTGTACACTTTTAATGCGAATAAAAGATTAGTGCAATAGCCTAGTTTTGTCTCAACTAGCTTACAGTGACTTAGTGTACGGTCCTTGTATTATTAAAAAGACCGAAATGAAAATACAAAGATTGCAGAATGCGTGTATGCGATATTGCTACTCTATACAGCGAAGAAACTGTATAACCCCCTATTTATTTAGATATGGTATTCCTAGTCCTTTGAAGTCGTCGTGGCCTAAAGGATAAGACGTCCGGTGCATTCGTGTTGAAGCGATGCACCGGTGTTCGAATCCCGCAGGCGGGTACCAATTTTTCTAATGAAATACGTATTCAATAAATGTTCACGATTGACTTTCATGCTGAAGGAATAACATCGTGTAATAAAAATCAAACCCGCTAAATTATAACTTGCGTAATTACTGGTGGTGGGACCTCTTGTGAGTCCGCGCGGGTAGGTACCACAGGGTGTTGGTACCTATTTTTGCCGTGAAGCAGTAATTCGTTTCGATTTGAAGGGTGGAGCAGCCGTTGTAACTAGATATACTTGAGACCTTAGAACTTGTATCTCAAGGTGGGTGGCGCGTCTACGTTGTAGATGTCTATGGGCTCCAGTAACCACTTCACATCAGGTGGGTCGTGAGCTCGTCCACCCATCTAAGCAATAAAAAAAAAGTAATATGGCTAGATCGAGAAATTTGAAATACGCTTGCTTCCTCCATAATCTATTTAAGTGCAAAACGCCGTTATATATATACAGGAAAATTTCCTGGCAAAAATATATACCTACCCAACCTTAAAGAACGTGTTAACTTACTAAGACGGCCTAACTGTATAAACTAGTACAAATTCAAATTCAAAATCATTTATTTCAACTCAGATGTCAGCATAACACACTTGTTGAATGTCAAAATATAAATAACAATGTTAACTCTACCACCGGTTCCAAAAAAAGCCACAGTCCTGAGAAGAACCGGCGAAACAAACTCAGCGGGCTTTTTTTTTTTTAAACAAGAAAACATATTTACAGTATACGAAAAAACAAGTCAAAAAAATACAATTCAAATAAATAATAATAATAATGAAAAATGAAAAGGTCAGGAGCGAACACCTCATTCCCACGTAGTGCCATCTAGTAAATAATCCTTAACTTTATAATATGCCTTGTTGCGCAAACGTTCATTGACAGTTTTCTTAAATCTATGAACAGGTCGTAGTGGTCGCCCGGTAGTCGAAATTCGACTATAATTAATTAAAATTATAAGTTTGTACACTATTAAAATTATATTTTCAAAGACTATTATAATTCTATAATCACACATTTCGCCAAGACTACACTTTAGACAAATATTAATAAAGACAAACAATATTTAATCTATTCTCAATTTGACAACAGACGTCAAGAACAAAAGTTTGACAATAAATAGTATGCATGCGTGTGTGCGTCAAATAAATGGTATGTAGTGTGTGTAATGTTTTCTTTATTGATTTAATGTATCTTTTATGCATTATTTAAAAAAAATATTAGCATTATGCACTTCTTCTCTATATTCTCTATAAGTGTGGAAAATTTCATACTCCTCCGTCTGCGCAATTTTCGTAAAAAGGGATACAAAGTTTATGCTTCACGTATTAATATATACATAAAGCTATAGGGGTGGTTTCTCCTCTGCCGCACCCAAAATCTGGAATAACTTGCCTCCGCCTTTCATAAGTAGACTCTCACAAGGATTAAACCCTTTCAAATACTTTTATAAGGAATTTCTACTTAAGCAGCAAAGTGCGGAGGCAGGGATTCTGTAGATTATGCCACATAATTTTAAATTTAGCTTTTATTGGATTTAAGTTTATAGATTAAGATTACAGGCAGCGACAGAATAACAGCGATAGTTTCAGCTATCTTTTTTATCTCCGCAGTGTTAGTATAATATATTGTAATATTGTTTAGAATTAGAATTTTTATGTCATATTAATTGAAAATTTATTTGTGTTTGTATTGTGGAGTAAATAAATACAGTTATTATAATTCTCTCTTTTTTTTCTGCTTACATTAGTGCACGAGCTCACAGCCAACCTGGTGTTAAGTGGTTACTGGAGCCCATAGACATCTACAACGTAAATGCGCCATCCACCTTGAGATATAAGTTCTAAGGTCTCAAGTATAGTTGCAACGGCTACCCTTCAAACCGAAACGCATTACTGCTTCACGACAGAAATAGGTAGGGTACCCGCGCGGATTCACAAGAGGCCCTACCACCTTGTCATTGTCAGGTCTCCTTTCGAGGCGCTCGGGTAGCTGTTAGCAAATCTCATACAAACCCTCAGACACAGCCCACTGGGTCGCTCGCCGGATCTTCTAAGTGAGTTGCGACTCCGATCCGATGGTAGATTCAACTGTCCCTGCTAGGACTTGCATTAGCAAATTCGACAGTCTGAGCCCCGTGAGCTCACCTACACGCTTGCTGGTATATCCCTCAATCATAGCAGGTAGGACCTCTTGTGAGTCCGCGCGGGTAGGTACTACCGCCCTGCCCATTTCTGCCGTGAAGCAGTAATGCGGTCTGAAGGGTAGGGCAGCCGTTACGGTTGTAACTA
This sequence comes from Bombyx mandarina, assembly GCF_003987935.1. The sequence continues at coordinate 1,419,046 of NW_021011502.1, forward strand.
TACTGAGATCTTAGAACGTATATCTCAAGGTGGGTGGCGCATTTACGTTGTACATGCCTATGGGCTCCAGTAACCACCTAACACCAGGTGGGCTTTGAGCTCGTCCACCCATCTAAGCAATAAAAAAGATAAAAAGGTAAGCAAAAAAAAACTTTTATCATGACTGCCACTAATTTCATATCCGATCCAGGCTACAAGACAAACACGAAGCCGCCGTCGCCCGAAATATGTCTTGTCTTACCGTGGGACCAGATCTACTTACTTATTCTTCTTTTTCTCCAACTTATCCCACTAGGTGGGGTCGGCACAGCTAATTGTTCTCTTCCATTCTCGTCTATCAGCCGTCATCTCAACACTCACTCCTCTCTCTCTCATATCGTCATTCACACACTCCATCCATGTCTTCTTCGGTCGACCTCTTCCCCCTCTACCTTGCACTACCATTTCCATACACCTCTTAGTCACATGCATCTTCTCTCTACGCATCACATGTCCATACCACGCTAACTGTCTAACAAATCTAAATCTACTCTCGTTGCTTTTAGGCTGCTCTAACACCTTCTTCATCTCACTTCGGTTTCCTCAATACAGAGGGTCGTGACCACCGCCTCACGAGAATATTCCGGATCATTCCACGCCATTTACTCCAATCTGCCGAGTGTAGAGCATCGTGAACTGTGATGTCGAGGGTAGTAATACAAACTAGTAATACAATTTGTAGCATTCTGCTTCCTGCTCAGACCAACGTGTGGAGTCTTTTAGCCCCAACGTGTCGGTGCTCAAGTATTTACGGTAAGCAACGGCTTCGCTCTGCCCCTGGCATTGCTGAAGTCCATGGGCGACGGTATACACTCACCATCAGATGGGCCGTATGCTTGTCTGCTTAAAAAGGCAATAAACAAAAAAAAATACGGCAGAGCTTTACTTTGTGGAAGTTTGTGCTTAAATACTAATTAGTGGACCCTTAGTAGTCGAAATTCGACTATAATTAATTGAAATTATAAGTTTGAACATTATTATGTTTCTATTGTCAAAGACAATTATTATTATTTTTATTGATTTAATGTATTTTTTATGCATAATTTAAGAAGATATTAACATTCTGCACTCCTTCTCTATATTCTCTATAAGTGCGGGAAATTTCATACTCCTCCGTCCGCGCAATTTTCAAAGTTTTTGCTTCACGTATTAATATATAGATTTTTGATGTATCATAATATGTGTTTGCTATTTGATTATGTCTGTGCGTGTGAGAAATTGATGGGCGCCAGTAATGTGTTGAATAGTCTCTCTGATACTTGCCGACATTTCCTACATTCATCATTTTGAGTGTTACGTTCCTTGACTATGAACTTTTTGCGGTTTTTATTTTGTCTCTGGAAACAGCGATCCCAATTTTAACCACTTATTGATTACTGGTGGCCCTGAGGCCTTTTCAGTTTCACCAGGGCCAGTGGGCGAGCAAAGGCTCAGCCATGAGTGGTGGGATTAGCTAACAGCTGCCGGAGCGCCTCCGAAGGAAACCTGGCAACTCGAGAGCGGCTGCTTCGCGAATGAATCTACTACCGGATCAGAATCGCAACCCACTGAGAACTTCTTACTGGTGATTGTAACTGTGAGTCCACACAGGTAGGTACCACCACCCTGCCTATTTCTGCCGTGAAGCAGTAATGCTTTTCGGTTTACAACCGTTACGGCGGGACAGCCGCTGTACTGTAAAAATTGAGACATTAGAACTCATATCTCTATGTAGACGTCTATGGGCTTCGGTACCTACTTAACACAACGTAGGCTGTGAGCTTGTCCGCCCATCTAAGCAATAAGAAAAGTACAAATATTGCTACCAACTTGCTGAAAAGGCTATACTCGTGGTAGGACGTCTCGTGAGTCCGCACGGGTAGGTATCACCACCCTACCTATTTCTGCCGTGAAGCAATAATGCGTTTCGGTTTAAAGGGTAGGGCAGCCGTTGTAACTATACTTGAGACTTAAGAACTTATATCTCAAAGCGGGTGGCGCATTTACGTTGTACATGTCTATGGGCTCCAGTAACCACTTAACACAAGGTTGGCTGTGAGCTCGTCCACCCATCTAGCAATGAAAAAAAAAAACATACAAATAAAACCATAAATATTTTTTTTATATAACTTCCTTATATTTCGTCATAATAATATCTCTGTTTCTCTAAAATTACTTTATACAATTCACCTTTAAAAATTTATCATTACATTACGTAGGTACTTACACGAAAACATTGATGTAATTAAACCATTATGAACACTAGGACTTATTCACTAATTATTATACACAATAACTTTACATAGAAACACCTCTTAAAATCTAAATATCGACAGATGAAAAGGTATTTGGCTTAAGTGACATTTTTGCAACTTTACAGGAGATTAAAAGATTAATTAAAAGATTAAAATCCCTACTAATATATAAATGTGAATGTAAGTTTGTTTGTTACGATTTCACGCGAAAACTACTCAACCGATCATCATGAAACTTTGTACACATATTCTTGGAGGTATTAGAAGTAACATAGGATACTTTTTATTAAGAAAAAAATTTTTTTTCTACGACAAATAAAAAAAATAATTTGTCAAAAAATCTCAAAATCTAGCTTCTTCAACGCCATCTACCGGTTCAGTAATGAAGTTCCAATCCTGAGTACTACTGTAAATGAAGTCGAGGGTAAAATTTAGCGTTATGCCAAAGTAACTATTCCGCGCGGACGAAGTCGCGGGCAAAAGATAGTAATATATAAATCTACAATGGTTTTTACGGATGTTCCGTTATAACTACTGAACCATGCATCCGATTGACTTGAAACTTGGTATCCATGTAGAAAATACATGTGCTTAATGGATAGGCTGATATTTATATGAGTGTTGGACTCCCTAATAATGATGACAACGAATAATAATGTTAATTTTAAATGCCCAGCGAAATGGTCGAGTACGGCTGGTACCTAATAAAATGGATATTTTACAAAACTAAATCACAAAGATAAATGTCGCGTGTTAATCAAAATGTCACTTAAACCACATAACTATTCATACATTGACATAATATATATATATATATAAACTAAGTATATACTTAATTCACAATGTACTTAGGACATTGTTATCTGCTCACCGTTTCCATATAAGTTGCGGGCGATATTGTAGTTAATTGAATTTAAATTGAGCATTGACCGCTTTTTTTTTAATGCTTAGATGGGTGGACGAGCTCACAGCCCACCTAGTGTTAAGTGGTTACTGGAGCCCATAGACATATACAACGTAAATGCGCCACCCACCTTGAGATATAAGTTCTAAGGTCTCAAGTATAGTTACAACGGCTGCCCTACCCTTCAGACCGCATTACTGCTTCACGGCAGAAATAGGCAGGGTGGTGGTACCTACTCGTGCGGACTCACAAGAGGTCCTACCACCAGTAAAAAACTTACCAGCAGACCGGTGGGGCGATCAAGATAATAATGCAATTCAATCGAAGGATATTTGGAAGATCTACCGCAATTTATATAGGGCAGGGTTTGTACAATGAAATTATTTGGTCGGTTTTATGTTCGATCGCATTTGTATTCTAAACCCTATTTTCATTTAACGAAAACTCATTATTGCACACACCGCTGATACAATGGTAGTTCGAATTGTGCTTTTAGGTACCACAAGCAGCCGTCACCGTCCTCGTCGAACCCGTCGCTTGCGACGAAGGGCTCGACGAGCGAATTAACTCATAGATACAGCCCACTGAGTTTCTCGTCGGATTTTCTCAGTGGGTCGCGTTATGGATCCGGTGGTGGATTCTGCGAAGCACTGCTCTTGCTAAGGCCAGTGTTAGCCACACTCCCGGTTAGAGTAAGTTAGAGAAAAAAATCAATAGGTTCCTTAATTTAAGCAGAACGATCCATAGCAATGTCAATGCAACACAATAAGTCAGATATGACATTGCTTTTTAAACACAGTAAAAGCTCCTTATTCGCGCTTATACATTTGAATTTCCAGTATACGCTAATTAAAAAAACCGTCCAAATTCCTATATTCGCGACTAAAGATTCGTATAATGAAATATCCTTAGTAAACGCGTCGTCAAATGGACTAATAAAAAAGGAAAATAGACCTTATTACAACTGTGCCTAAAGTGTGTTTTTATTTATCCCTTATATATAAGTTACCAGTCACTGTTTCTGTATTAGCGGCATATTTACTGAACATATACAATGCGAATAAAAAGCTTTTACTGTATAGTTTAAGAAGCTTAATGAGCTATAATAAAAAAAAAAACCGAACATTATTTGGAATGAGTATTAAATTTATCTTATAGGGCTAGTTCACTTAAATATAATGTCTTTTTCATTTACATACATTTCTTATAATAAATAAAATGAATCGTGTCTTTTAAAAATTTACAATTCANCTGAACATATACAATGCGAATAAAAAGCTTTTACTGTATAGTTTAAGAAGCTTAATGAGCTATAATAAAAAAAAAAACCGAACATTATTTGGAATGAGTATTAAATTTATCTTATAGGGCTAGTTCACTTAAATATAATGTCTTTTTCATTTACATACATTTCTTATAATAAATAAAATGAATCGTGTCTTTTAAAAATTTACAATTCACCTACGTACAACCCTAGCTAGACTTTTTTTTAATACTGACAAAGAAAGAAGTAGTTTTGAAATCGAACTCAAAAGATTTTACGTCCGACTCTAAGACTACACATAAAACATGGCCAGCACATCAATAAATTATTTAAAAACCAAAAAAAATATTATTTACATCATATGTGAATGGAAAACTAAACTAAAAACTTATTTGTCGACATTCAAATTGAAATTGGGATAGGTGGGCCTTATTGTCGGCTCGTTGACGGGGGACGACTGGTTCGGGATGTACGGATACCGGGGGTAGGGGGGATAGGGGTAGGGGTATCCCGCGGGTAGTAGCTGCGGGTTGTGGAACGGTGGGATTAGTGCTGGATTGGGATAGCCGTAGGGGAGACCGACGGACGACGCCGCCGCTTGGAGGATTGAGGCCGCGAACGCAGGATCACTGTAGACCGCCGCGTAAGGCCACGCCACTGCGATACGCTGTCTTTTGTCTTTCATTCTTCGATTTTGGAACCATACCTGGCGACAAAGAAATGATTTTGTTAGAGGATGATATATTTTTGTATGTTAGGCTACATCTGGTTTTCAGAGGTTACTGTATCCTCCGACTCTGAGTCGTGGACAACAAACTGTTTTTTTTTTTAATTACTTAGATGGGTGGACGAGCTCACAGCCCACCTGGTGTTAAGTGGTTACTGGAGCCCATAGACATCCACAACGTAAATGCGCCATCCACCTTAAGATATAAGTTGTTAGGTCTCAAGTAAGTTACAACGGCTGCCCCACCCTTCCAACCGAAACGCATTACTGCTTCTCGGCAGAAATAGGCGAGGCGGTGGTGCCTACCCGCGCGGATTCACAAGAGGTCCTACCACCAGTAATACCAGTTTATAGCATAGCATTGCATAGGAAGCTATAGTCGCTCATGGAGCTTTTTAAGCCGCATAACGCAGAAAGCGTTAAGTGATTTTTTTTTAATTTTTTTTATTGCCATTGTAGGCAGACGAGCATACGGCCCACCTGATGATGAGTGGTTACCGTCGCCCATGGACTTCAGCAATGCCAAGAGCAGAGCCAAGCCGCTGCCTACCGCGAAAGAGAGAGTGAGAACCGCGAATGACGTTTGTGTGAATGCGAATTACAAATTAGTGGATTTTGACCAAACGTCCACAGCGTCCAGACACACTGGTTCTATTCTGTTGGTGACGTAACGAAAACAGCGTCGCATCGAAAACAAACCGACACGCAAACAGAATAGGTGTGCTAATGGCGTATCATAGGAGCATTAGAGCGCTCGGGAGGTGGCGGCCGAATGAATGTATTTCGAGACGTTTTCGCACGACCACGCTAATTAATTACAGGTTTTAAACGAAACGAAATGAAATGCGAAACCGTAAAGGTTCGTCTTCGAGAAGAAGAACAGGGCTGCCACTTTAAATCTATATATTAATACGTGAAGCAAAAACTTTGTATCGCTTTTTACGAAAATTGCGCGGATTGAGGAGTATGAAATTTTCCACACTTATAGAGAATATAGAGAAGAAGTGCACAATGCTAAATTTTTTTAAATTATGTATAAAAGATACATTAAATCAATAAAGAAAACATTACACACACTACATACCATGTATTTGACGCACGCACGCATGCATACTATTTATTGTCAAACTTTTGTTCTTGACGTCTGTTGTCAAATTGAGAATAGATTAAATATTGTTTGTCTTTATTAATATTTTTTTATAGAATAGCCTTGGCGAAATTTGTGATTATAGAAGTATAAAATACAATCATAATAGTGTACAAACTTACAATTCCAATTAATTATAGTCGAATTTCGACTACTGCGGGACCTCTAGTAAATAAATAAATAACTGGAAACAAATCACGCACGGTCATCAGGTCCCAATTTATGTGTCCCTGTGTTATGGGTACAAGAGACTGACATACATACTTATATACGTTTAAATATAGCATATCGTCGTTGTCAAACCAAAATCTGCCCTAGCAAGAGCAGTGCTTCGCAGAATCTACCACCGGATCGGAAACGCGACCCACTGAGAAGATCCGACGAGAAACTCAGTGGGCCTCCAACGCAAATAGGCTTATAACACACTCTTAAATGTACTGTAATATATCTGTGAGAATATGACGAAGGGAAGATCTTTCACCGAGCGGTTGATATTGCTCAGTAGACCGACCCTCCGAATTTTGTTGTTCTGAGCTTTATATATATGCAAGCTAATCTTGAAAATGTCGTTAGCGAAATTTAATTATCTGTCAAATATCTTGTCTTTTTTTTTGTTGCTTAGATGTGTGGACGAGCTCACAGTCCACCTGGTGTTAAATAGTTACTGGTGCCCATAGACATCTACAACGTAAATGCGCCACCCACCTTGAGATATAAGTTCTAAGGTCTCAGTGTAGTTACAACGGCTACTCCACCCTTCAAACCGAAACGCATTACTGCTTCACGGGAGAAATGGGTTGGGTGGTGGTACCTACCCGCGCGGACTCACAACAGGTCCCACCACCAGTAAAAACCAGTCTTGTGTACTATGATGGCTACCCGTTACAGATCTATTAAAATGTCGTTGCGAATTTTATTGGAGTCTATCAACCCTACTCTCCGTCTAAAGTCATTATGTCTGCATTATGGTCATTCGTTGAAACAAAGTGTACAAACAATGGAATATCCATACTAAGGCTTTTGTACGCGGAATGACGTGTTAATTGGCGGGAAGCGAACTGTCAGATGCGCTTGGAAAATGGCGGATATATGTTTATTTTTATTCTCAAGCTTTGTGAATATACCCGTATAAATATCGAGGGGTGAAAAGCTATTTTATTTAAGCAACATATTTGAAAAGTTACAGGGAAGCCATTAAAAGTTTAAAATTTGGAAAAAATATCATAACAAAAACACTTCTTTAGCTATTTTTTGTATGTGGTAAAATCAATTGATGTTCAATTAAAAACATCGAACTGTTGATGCTAATAACAAATAAAACGGACCTTTAATTATTACAAAGATAAATGTAGCGCATTAAGTGAAATGTCGCTAATGCTCACTTTTTTTCCTTCCTAATCTGATGATCTTCAGAGACCATATAAGCGGCACTTGGCTAGTAGGTGAGCTCACGGGGCTCAAACCTAACGTTGTTGCTAACTCGAACCCTAGCAAGAGCCGTGCTTCGCTGAATCTACCACCGGCTCGGAGACACGACCCGCTGAGATGATCCAGCGAGAAACTCAGTGGGCTTAACGCTCACTTTTTTTTTTTGGTCAGGAGGAAATCGCCGTACTCCCGCCCTCCACTGGGAATAGCGGGCGGAGAATGTCGGGGTCGAACCGACTAAAACCTCCTGTTTCTCAACAACCAACGTCCAAGCCTCGCATGAGACAGAGTTCATGAAAAGGCAAAGGGGGGAAAGTGAAGCGTTTAGTGCGGTTCTCTCCCATCATCCTCCCCCTAACGCTCACGCTAACGACATCCCGAAAGAATCCTCCACATCTGTATTTCCGAAACTCAGAACGAAAACAGCTCAAGCGACGCACATTTTTATCGAAACCAAAATCGAGTTAAACAATTCTAAAGTGAAACCGCTAAACACAAGGTCAGCAACAGCGGCAGCCGCTCTTTGATCTTAAATATTTTATTAACAGCCTCACAATCCCGTTCGGTCAATAAATCAATAAAACTCCATCACTATAAGCAAACATGATGTCTTAGTGTGAACACGGACCGCGGCTTTGCTCGCCCGTAATATCGTAGTAGAGTTCAGTCATAAGCCATTATCGAATTCTTAGAGGATGTTAATCATAAATGCGATTCGGTGGAGCAGTAGTTAGCGGCTCTGACTATTGCGCCGAGGGTCGTGGGTTCGATTCCCGCGTTGCGCAAACATTCGTGTGGTAAGCAGATTTGTTTGCTCTTCGTCTGGATACTTATTATCTATATAAACATATATTTATACATATATAAGTATGTTTGTCAGTCTCTGGTACCTATAACACAGGGAATTGTAATTTGTGACCAAATGACCGTGCGTGATTTATTTCCAATCATTATTAATCATTATAAATACGAAATCCATAACATAATATTTCTAATGCGAATTTAAAAAAGGTTGTAATTCGTATTTTTCGAACCACAGATAATTAATTCGAAATACGAAAATCGTTTCATTCGCAAATGGCGTCCCAATGGATTTTTTGGCGGGAACGCGAGTAGAGAAGTCGTGCGTTTTATCTTATTATTATTAATTCATTGTTTTTCTTTTTTTTTTATTGCCTTTGTAGGCAGACGAGCATACGGCCCACCTGATGGTAAGTGGTTACCGTCGCCCATGGACTTCAGCAATGCCAGGGGCAGAGCCAAGCCGCTGCCTACCGCTTAATACTCTCCACAAGCCTCGTTTGAAGAAGGACATGTCATAGCGCTCGGGAAACACCGTAGAGGGGAGCTCATTCCATAGCCGGATGGTACGTGGCAATGTAATAACAACGTGTAATAAAGACGGCTTATTAACCGTTTTAGCTTCTGTGAGAGTGCGCAAGTGACTTCTCTCTCGGATACTGTCAAAAACTTCAATGAACATCAATACATCTCATCTCAACTAATTTCCTTTTATTTTGTGGGATGTTTAACGACAAAGGCAAGATCTTCACCGAGCGAGTGATATTGCTCGGTAGACCGACAGTCCGAATGATGTTCGGAACTTGTATATGCACGCTTATGTTGAAAATGTCGTAGATTTTGGCATTTTTTTTCCTATCTAAGCTGATGGTCTAGAGAGACGATAATAATATCAGCGTAACCTTTACTAGTAGGTGAGCTCGCAGGGCTCAAACCGGACTGTTGCTAACACTGGCCCTAGCAAGAGCAGTGCTTCGCAGAATCTACCGCCGGATCGGAAACGCGACCCACTGAGAAGATCCGGCGAGAAACTCAGTGGGCTGTGTCTGTGGGTTAATTCGCTCGTCGAGCCCTTCGTCGCAAGCGACGGGTTCGACGAGGACGGTGACCGGGGCATCTATCAATTATCTTGTATTGTATGATAGCTACAATTTAATTTTTATTTCAGCTTGGAACTCATTCAAGTCTATTTTTTTCAAGAAACACAATACGCGCGTAAATATTTATTAAATAAATGGAGATTTAAAAAAATCGACAGTGACAACAGTTGCCATACTCAAAAATAAAAGAAGATCGTCTCAAAAAGCGAATGAGTAAGTTAGCGAGTTTGTATCGCGCGCAATGATGCTTCAATTAGGCCGACAATAATTCGAATGCTTTTTGTATTGGGACGCTAATTCGCTTCGAAGCATACAAATGTGTGAATTAACGGAGCAATGGGTACAACATTGCTTATTCGCCGGTAGCCTAAGGGGTGAGGGAGTCCGTATAGAGTCCCTTCTTTATTTCGCGGGAAAATCGTGTTTTTGGATCACTCGTAATTAACACCACAGTTGAAACGATAGGAGTTTTATTGTTACAGCGGCTTACACAGTTCTAAGTTATACACATTATATTTTTTTGTCATATGTTTTTTCAGCGGTAATTTTTTTTTAATGATTTTATGACCTGGTAACTAAGGCCTTTAGGTCAAGTCTTATTTTAATGAAAACTTTTTTATATAAAAAATGATAATATGAAATGAAATGAGATGAGATGATATGGGATGAAATATAAGCTCAGTAAAATGGTGGTCATTTGCTGTGATTTTTTCAGTGGACTTTTTGGAGGATCCCGAGAAGTTACGTCCAGCGGCTTTGTTTCATTTTCTCACATTAGTGCACTTTCACAGATATTAAACAGCTAATAGACCACCGTTATTACACATTTAAACCTGAAGAAACACTAAATAGACAAAAAAAAAGGGTGCGTGTACTTATGTACGTAATAAACGCGTAAGAAGTTATACTTTATTTATTTATTTAAGTATTAAATAATTAATAATTAATATTTAACGTTAATAATTTAATAATATTTAGTATGAATTATATTAAATAATAATTTTGTCATTTATATTACTAAATAATGAATGCTAATAACACTTTTTTTACGAGTGTACATGCGCGAAAGTTCACCTGCGGCTATATTCAGACTCGCTAAGTTACGTCGGTCGTATTGTAATGAGCGATTTAGTGGGCAACTTCATTCTGTTAATTTTGTGTCACGATGCGCGCGCATCGTAAAATTTCACTCTCATAAATTTTTCATAACGGGCCTAAAGAAGTATAACTTCAATAAAACAAATCACACAACTTCACTACTCGCGTTCCCGCCAAAAAGTCCTCGGCGGTAAAAAGGCCCCGTGTCACAGATTATCTTCTTTTTTTCACCTATTGTGCGTTCCGGCTCACGCATCATAAGAAGGTGCGTTCTTAAACGCCACAGGGACTATTCCAAATTCACGCGGACGAGTAGGTGAGCACACGGACTCAACTTGAGATAATTTGACACTAGCCCTAGCAAGAGCAGTGCTTCGATGAATCTAGCACCGGATCGGAATCGCGATCCACTGAGAAGATCCGGCGGGAAACTCAGTGGGTTGTCTACGGTACGCGATTTTGATTTTGTATTAAAAAAATTACAGCTTTTTTTGTTAATGAAGTCGTAATTTTTTTAGGCAATTCAAGCCGCGTCCGATCTTAAGATGAGCTCACGAAATACCAATATCTAATAACGTATTTGTTAAGCTATTAATCGTTTTTTTTTTATTTAACTTAAAGGATGCATAGCTTTTCTAATCTTCATGCTTATCTTCGAGAAGAGCTATCTCATTGGCAACAATTACCTACAAATATCGGAGGGCACTCTCACAAAACTAATATGATCCGATGTCACAGATAAATTAAGGTACATCGGAGCGAATTAAAACAAAAAAAAAATACATGGAAAAACGCTGAGCAATAAAAACAATTATCACTTCCAATAAAATAAATCGAAATATAAATTAAAAAAAAAACAACAAACGTTGATTTTAACAGCCTCAATAAGAAATTTAAAAAAAAGTTTTTACGTTCACGCTAATTTGTCTATGGTATTAATAAAATGGCCGCCCCGACCATAATATAATAGCCCGGTAGCCGAACTCTAATGAACATTAACGCTGTCCCATACAAGATTCGGGCCGTAAAACTACTCATAATTAGTTGCTCGGCCCGATGTTCACTTCATACCTATTATTTTTTCGGTTTACGATGTCAATTAAAAACCTATTAAGCGTACGTATTCGGGGCTACTATTCGGAGTGTCGTAAAATTTCGAAGCATTATGAATTATGTTACGAAACCAATTGACATCCTAATTTTATTGTATTGTGATGTGAATGCCGAAGTTGTAATGCGAATGAATTGCTATAAATATTAAAAAGCGATAAAAACATTTCGATTTGACACAAAAGTATTTTATTAACGCATAATATTAGTATCTCTAGAAGGCATGGCGGGAATTGGAGAATTCCAAATTCGAATGTAAGAATTTTTCAAATGAAATACTATGATTTGAATACAGAAAAGATTCGCTTCATACACTGATTTAAAAAAAAACAAATAACCTCAACGTCAACACGTTTGAAATTTGAATCGAAGCAGTCCTGTCATTAACATTCGAACAGATAGGTAATAAATATGTGTGTGCAGTTTTAAATGCACTGGCAAAGGGATCTTTGAACAAGACAGGCTTATTACGAAAACGTCTGCGGTTCGTCATCGAAAACGTTTTAGTGTCACAACCGTGTTCGCTGCTAAGTTATAATTGCACAAAGAGGTCGGTTACAACCAGGTCGCTGCGTAGGCGTCATGAAAAACACTGAAAACTATTTAGAACGTGACAAAACGTTAATGTGTGGGCTGACGTGAATTGATTTAGATGTCGTGTGTGATTTATTTCGTAAAAACCTTGGTCGATTCAGTACATTGCGCGTCGCGTAATTATCTTGTAGTTAGAGCTGCGCGGTGCGTGAGCTAAGCAAACCAAGCTCGAAATAATAGATACACCATTTTCATCTATGAGCAGTGTAAGACGTGGGAGGATCGGCAGGAAAATTGCCTATCTGGTGTTGCCACTACCAACCCCGCTAGATACGGCAACATTTAGCCTTAATTTGCAGGCGAAAAACAAAAGATTTGCCTTTGTAGGCATAGGAACATATAGCCTATTTGGTGGTGTTTGGTTAAACTCTCCCTTTCGTGTCGTCGTGGCCTAAAGGATAAGACGTCCGGTGCAAAAAATCAAACTCGCAAAATTATAGATTGTGTAATTACTGGAGGTAAGACCTCTTGTGAGTCCGCACGGGTAAGTACCACCGCCCTGCCTATTTCTGCCGTGAAGCAGCAATGCGTTTCGGTTTGAAGGGTGGGGCAGCCGTTGTAACTATACTGAGACCTTAGAACTCATATCTCAAGGTGGGTGGCGGCATTTACGTCGTAGATATCTATGGGTTTCGGTAACCATCTATGCAATAAAAAAGCCTTGTCCGAAGATCATTCTAGAAATGCACTGTGGAAGTGTGTATGTAGCAGTTCTAGGTATCCTTATATCCTGGAGTATATTACCTTGATGGTTGACTCTGGTAGCTGAAGCTGGGCGGCAAGCTCGCACCTCCTGGGTCGGGAGACGTAGTTCTCTTTCATGAACTCCTTCTCCAGCCTCGCGAGCTGTTCCCTCGTGAACGCCGTCCGGTATCTTCTGTACGTAGAGACAATGAGGGGTTTTAACAAAAGAACCGACAACAAATAAACAAAAAGAGTTTACCGTCGTTGTCAAACCAAAATCTGATATGTGCTTTTGAGATTTTTACATTTTTACCTTTTCGTATAGTTCACAGCCCTATCTATACCAATATATAAATCTGCAGTGGTTTTTACGGTTGTTCCGTTATAACTACTGAACCATGCATCCGATTGATTTATACGTGAAGCAAAAACTTTGTATCCCTTTTTAAGAAAATTGCGCGGACGGAGGAGTATGAAATTTTCCACACTTATAGAGAGTATAGAGAAGAAGTGCACAATGATTAAATTTTTTTTTAAATAATGCATAAAAGATACATTAAATCAATAAAGAAAACATTACACACACTACATACCATTTATTTGACGCACACACGCATGCATACTATTTATTGTCAAATTTTTGTTCTTGGCGTCTGTGGTCAAATTGAGAATAGATTAAATATTGGTTGTCTTTATTAATATTTTTTTATAGTGTAGTCTTGGCGAAATTTGTGATTATAGAAGTATTAAATACAATCATAATAGTGTACAATCTTACAATTCCAATTAATTATAGTCGAATTTCGACTACTGCGGGACAATTAGTATATTTAAACAGGATATTTACCGTATATTCGGATCAGGGGCGGACGTTGTGTTCGCGATCTGTTCTGACTGCGGACTCAAGGATTCTGCGAACAATATAGACACAGGAATTAATCATCTTGAATCTCCCCTCTATGAGCTAGTCAAGTCGTCGTGGCCTAAAGGATAAGACGTCCGGTGCATACGTGTTGAAGCGATGCACCGGTGTTCGAATCCCGCAGGCGGGTACCAATTTTTCTAATGAAATACGTACTTAATAAATGTTCACGATTGACTTCCACGGTGAAGGAATAACATCTATTTACATCTAACATTTGCTGTTCGTTAGTCTCGTTAAAACTCGAGAACGGCTGGACCGATTTGGCTAATTTTGGTCTTGAATTATTTGCGGAAGTCCAGAGAAGGTTTAAAAGGTAGATAAATATGAAAATGCTCGAAATTAAATAAAAATAACAATTTTGTTTTTCCTTTGATGTGTCCCCCGTCGGGCGGATTCCTTTTGTTTGTTTTAAGTTTATTTTATACAAAAGCTAAGGTCTTTTATTTATCGATTGAGGCACTACGAAGTCTGCCGGGTCAGCTAGTCGTGTAATAAAAATCAAACCCGCAAAACACCGGGTGGGCTGTGAGCTTGTCCACACATCTAAGCAATAAAAAAAAGATTAGTTTTATGTATATTTAAGACACAAACCCGAAGAATATATTAATTCGTTAACTTCATAATTCCTTCATAAAACAACGCGAAAATGCTCACCAAAATTGAAGTTAAACACAAAAAAAGCGATGGCGACCAAAGTCCTCAAGCCCAGAAGCTTTACGGATGAGCTTTTAATAGACGTTTAAGGGGCCGATTATCTGGAGTAAAGGATTGTAAGTGGCATTGGCGGCGACTGACACAAAAATTATCTTAATCACTGCTGAGAACGTCTAGACCGGGTCATATGGTAGGTACGTGTGGGGTATGTTCACATCGGGTGTCGTGTTTAGGGCATGATTAAAACAAATTTCATTAGAACATGATTAAAACAAATAAATAAATAATAGTTTAAAAAAACTGAAAAACACGCTTTATATAAAATTCAAAAATACTGAAATATTTTATTGTAAAAAAAAGCGTGGGATGCATGGTGTTATTAGTTATAAATATTTTTCTGACAGATATGACTATAATAATTATTATTATTTCAATAATATCTTAAAAAGCATCCCACGCTTTTTTTTAAATAAAACATATTTTACACTATTTTCAATTTAAATTTATTAAAATTTATTTTCCATTTTTTAGTTGAATTTTATATAAAGCGTGTTTTTTTTAGTTTTTTTAAACTATTATTTATTTTTTATTTTTTAGTTAAATGTTCTATAAAAACGTATTTTTAAAACTATTAAGTACTTTAACATCAAAAACCTGCCTTATCGACTATAGATAACAATTATATAAATTGGCAAAAATCTTATTTTGCAAATTGAATAATGGAATAATCGTATCAAATTAGTGTATTGTCATCGGTCCTTGATAAATCTACAAAGTTTGAATGAAATCTGGCCGTTTGAAGCGGGTCAAAATCGCGTCTAAAGGAGTCAGTTACAAACATACATACAAGTGAAGCTAATATAAAGCGTGTAAAAAGCGTTTAATCGCGCTTTTATTATCAATATACTACAACCGTAGCGGCTTGGCTCTGCCCCTGGCATTGCTGGAGCCCATGGGCGACGGTAACCGCTCACCATCTGGTGGGCAGCACGCGCCTACAGGGGTAACAAAAAAAAACTACCGTGAAAGCTCATTAGCGCTACCTTGATAAGAGTTTCCATTACTCGCGGAAAAAAAAAAAAATATTCGCTCTTAAAGATCTAATTGTTCGCGGATCTAATCGATAAATCGGTACATATATATTGATAAAAGGATTCCAATATGTTAGTGTCCAACTAAATATCTATACTAATCTATACTACTATTATAAAGAGGAAAGAATTGTCTGTTTGTTTGTATTGACTAGGCTCCGAAACTAATGAACCGATTTGAAAAATTCTTTCACTGTTTGGAAGCTACACTATTGCCGAGTGACATAGTCTATAATCTTTTTTGAAAAAAATTAAGGATCTTTACTAAACTCCAATAATGTAACCCAAGGTGCAAAAAAATTACCCAAAATATTCCTTACATCGCGTGCCTTGCGAAAACTATTGATGATAGAATAAAATAATGTACTACGACTTTGTAGAACACATTATTATTTACAAAAAATGCCACGACAGTATATGTCTAACTATTATAGTTATGCCGCAATAAGTGTACTTTTATTTAAAAAAATAAAACAACGTCAAATATCGTTGAAATTTTTGTTAAAGACCCGAGCGGAGCCGGAGCGGGCCACTAGTAAAAAATAAACGCACTAATAAAAAGTAAAATAGACCTTATTACAACTATCCCTAAAGCATGTTTGTTACGGAACGTATCCTCTATTATCCCATTGCTTTTTGTTAGTTTTCATATGCAGTTTTTTTTTTCTCTCAATTTTAATATTGTCTTATGCAAGGTGTGTTCACACCCAAAAGGATGAATTCTATAATGTATTTCTTTTTCTTCTAAAAAGTCCAATTTTTATGTATGCAGATTTTATCCCAATATTGTAGATGCTAGAACTCATGTTGAGAAATTAGTTGAATAATCCAATAGCATTACTGAAGCATTACAGAAATAGTGAGGCCGGTGGTACCTACCCGTGCAGGCTCAAAAGACGCCTTACCGCCAGTTAAATTTAAAAAAATACGGGCAGATAACACAGTAACAAGCGCTTAGGTTATTAGCGTCATCAATGTAGTTGATTGAAGAAATGTGTTTATTTACCGTATTAGTTTTCCGTAACATCATAATTCAATGGAGGAACTGGTAGTGGCCTCCTAAATACGGAGACGGGAATGTAGCGTCTTAATCACGCCGCCATTAACATAGACAATAGAGTTGAGAGCGATATTCAATTTTAGTTTTTTTTTTTTTTTTCGCTTTTCAAAACGACCGACTACTGCAAACAGAACGTTTGCCGCGCCTTTTTAAATTTAGAACCACTTCAACGACTAATCAGATTTGTAAAGGCGGGTTGATGGTTCATTTTTTTTTCTTCATACGTTTGTTTTTTTTTTTTCAAATTGAGCGGCCACAGGCTCAGGCATCGGTCTCTTTGTAGCCACTTTTATGTGGTATGGGAAAATATTTAATTAGACAATAGCTTATTTGTGTTTGTCTTGTGTTAATGTACGCCTTTTGAAACTTTGGGTGCGTGTAATTAACACCTACCGGCTGCCGGTTCCCGACACCCATTATAATGTACTACACGTTTTCGAGGGCTTTCGGACCTCAAATTGAGAACATAAAGTTTTGATTGAGTTGAAATGATACGCTCAGAACGTTCACGGTAGCGGCCATCACAAAGTCAATAACTGACACTAACCGCTTAACTAGTGAAGCATGCTTTTTAAAAAGGTTAAGGCAAAGGGATCTTACACAAGAAGTCTCTCGGACTTCATCTTTTTTTATTGCTTAGATGTATGGACGAGTTCACGGCCCATCTGATGCTAAGTGGTCTCCGGAGCCCATAGACATCAACCACACCTTGACTCACCTTGAGATATGAGTTCTAAGTTTTTACAGTACAACGACTGCCCTACCCTTTAAACCGAAACACATTACTGCTTCACGGCCCACTCCTTACTGCTAATCTATCCGTGTGCTCTTACAATATCGTGAACATTTGTCAAGTCCGTGTTTAAAGTTTTTATAAAATTATAAAAACGACACTGGCAACAATGGCGTCGCAAAAAGCCGATTTTCATACGTAAAAAAAAATGAAGAAAGGCGACCGATTCGAAATTTAAAAACACGCGTCAATCGAAAGCGCGGGTACGAACTTGCAGCGCCACGGAAACCGGTCTTTATAGCATTGACGAAATCGAGACCAATAGATATACACATATTTCTTTACTTTTTTTTTTATATAAAATTTACAACACTATTAATAAAACGTTTTTAATGTGTCCAAGTGATAATTGGTGGTTTTATATGGATGCGCCGTGTTGATGAGCTTTTTTTTTTTTAATTTGTGTGACCATGATTTCTCGCGTTCCAAATTTTCGAACTAAGCTTTATATAGACGCTTTCGCCATAAACAAAAGAAATAAATATATATGGCTCGTAATTTTATATATAAACTACTCGACAGAACACACTTATTACTTTCCTAAGCTAAATTGTATGCTAAATTGATTGGTTTTTTCACAAATTACCGCTAAGAAAAACTTTTCTTTTCCTACCTAATATGATGGTCTAGAGAGACCATATCAGCGTAACCTTAACTAGTAGGTGAGCTCACGGGGCTCAAACCTGACGACGTTGCTAACACGAACCCTAGCAAGAGCCGCGCTTCGTAGAATCGGAGAACCAACGGATCGAAAACGCGACCCACTGAGAAGATCCGGCGAGAAACTCAGTGGGCTGTATCTGTGGATTAATTTACTCGCCGAACCCTTCGTCGCAAGCGACGGGTTCGACGAGGACGGTGACCGGTGCTTGGGGTACCTAAAAGCGCCGTTAGTGGATCGGGAGGATCCGAAATGACGTAAGGAAAACGTGGATAATCACGCAATGATTTCATTTTTAACACGCTTAAAACTCGGTACGTTTGTTTGTATGTAACGGAATCTTTGATAGTAATTTAACCCATTTAACTGACTTGAAAACGACCAATCAACTTGATAATTCGCACACGCGTCAAGTAACGATGACAGTACAATAGTTTCATAACTTCGCTCTAATATCAATAATGACTTTGATTAAGTGTGTACATTATAAATTACATAATTATTATTTCCGGATTGGCTGTATGCCATCGTATTCCTTGGTGTGAGTTCAAAAAAACGCGAACACGCCATTACTACACTCGTACGTGAGGGCTTATTGGCGGAAACGCGAGGAGCGAAGTTGTGTGAATTGTTTTATTTTATGTGTACTAATAGCGGTGGTTTATTAACTGTTTAATATCTGTGAAAGTGCACATTTGGGGGAAAACGAAACAAAGCCGCTGGATGTAGCTTCTCGGGATCCTCCGATCCACTATTTTACTGAGATTAAATTTCATCCCATATCACCTCATTTCATTTCATGCCAATTAATTATTGTTCCAAATTAATCAACTTCATTTCAATACATTCCATTCATTCTTCCATATTATGATCTTTCATAAAAAAATATACAAGTTTAGGCCGTATGATATGCCCCCCGGTGAAGGTCAAGGGGGGACCTGAGGGGGTGAGACCGCACGGCGCGCTACCAGCACTCTAGCGCGCTGCCGTGGAGTGAATAGAGCGACCGGTCGACGGTGTATCGCGTCCCGACCCGGCAGGCTGGTTCTGGTCCAGCGGGGTATTCCGGGACACCAGCGGCACCGTCTGGGCGGCCCGACAGGCTGCCGTACCGAGACGGCCGACGTTTCAGAGCCTTCGATTCGCCTCGAAGGCTCCGTCGGCTGGGTGTCCTTGGGGTGAGCCGCGCCGTCTGGTTATAGTGTTGACCGCGGTAGCCCCCCTACCTCATCCGGGTTCTGAACTCGGAGGGGATCGGACGTCGGGTATAAAAGAGTGCAGGGGAGTCGTTTAGTGGGTGGGTCCTAAAATCCTTGGGCCCGCGGTCTGCTCACAACACCATGCAGATCGTTGAGTCTCACATACCCCGCGCGCCCCTTTTGCGCGGGGACCTCGTAGGAGGTTCGGCCCTCTACCCGAAAAAAAAAGAAGGCCGTATGATATGAATACATTTGCCTTTCCAGTTGGAAAAATAGAACTAATACATACTACTCGTATATGACAGACGGTTATTTTTAAAAGAACTTTAATCTTCCTGGGCCTGTATTTACAAAATGCTAATTCAATCGTAAAATATTGAAACAATATCGGACGTATTGGATCGCGATAAATGCGTTGTTTAATAGATCGCCGGCACCGATTAGAAGTTCATTAGCGATTTATGTGTCATAAACGGTCCGAGGCGGACATGACACTTTTAGTGTCAACGCTTTTCGCGGCTTTTTTCTTGACGAATGATTTTTTTTTTTAACTTAGACAGTTGATATTTAACGCCACTATCACAATTGTATCTATATATATCAATACGTGAAGCAAAAACTTTGTATCCCTTTTTACAAAAATTGCGCGGACGGAGGAGTATGAAATTTCCCAAACTTATAGAGAATATAGAGAAAGAGTGCAGAATGATAATTTTTATGTTATTTTGGATAATAAATTACATTTAATAAATTAAAAAAAAAATACACACACTACTGAGCCCACTGAGTTTCTCGCCGGATCTTCTCAGTGGGTCGCGTTTCCGATCCGGTGGTAGATTCTGCGATGCACGGCTCTTGCTAGGGTTCGTGTTAGCAACGTCGTCAGGTTTGAGCCCCGTGAGCTAACCTACTAGTTAAGGTTACGCTGAAATAGCCTCTCAAGGCTATCAGCTAAGGTAGAAAAAAACTCAGTCAAAACGTCATTGAGACAACCTCAAGTGTCTTGCTTTCATGAATTGTTTTTTCCAAGCAACCGGATCCACTCGACTACTACCCGAGCTGGGTGGCGACAGATCACTTATCTCCGCGACTTGCGTCTAGCCACTGATTTCCTCTTGATTCCTTGTTTGAGGAAACAACATAGTTTTTGTCAGGGCTATTTGGCCAGCTGGTTTTATTGGCGTGTGTCTCGACTGAGCTAAGGTGTTTTTTGTTTAGTTTTTTTTGGTAAATTTAGAGATCGCTGTAGTAGTCTTGGATGCGATGATGCTCCGGATATCCGGTTTGGTGGTGGCGACAAAGGAAAGAGCTTTCACGAGGCGAGTGTAATGGCTAGATAGATAGAACGAAGATACGAAGAAGCTTGTTGTTATCTTAACACGACATATGAATGTATATTTAGTTTGAAATATATGGTTTAAACCTCAGAAGCGTTATCTATATATTAAATACGTGAAGCAAAAACTTTGTAGGTACCCCTTTTTACGAAAATTGCACGGACGGAGGACTATGAAATTTCCCACACTATAGAGAATATAGAGAAGCAGTGCAGAATGCTAATATTATTTTTTAATCTATACATATAAATAAAATTGGAGTGTCTGTTTGTAATATTGAAATAACCCGTTTTTACTACATGCATATGAATATATATACGGTACATACACCAAAATAACATATAATTTTTACAATTTTTGTCTGTCTGTTTGTTCCGGCTAATCTCTGGAACGGCTGGACCGATTTTGACGAGACTTTCACTGATAGGTAGCTGATGATATAAGAAGTAACTTAGGCTAGGCTTTTTTTAGACTAGCTTCACCCTGCGGCGTCACCCGCGGTACTACAATAACCGCGAGTAGCATTGTAGCTCAGCTATCAATAATAAAATGTATGTATAAAAAATACATTAAATCAATAAAAAATAAATAATAGTTTAAAAAACTAACAAAATGCGCTTTTAGAGAAAATCAAACTAAAAAATAGATAATTTTTTCTTGCATATTTTTAATTCAAATTTATTAAAAATTATTTTCAATTTTTTATTTGGATTTTCTCTAAAAGCGTATTTTGTTAGGTTTTTTAAACTAATATTTATTTTTAATTTTTTTGTTGAATTTCATATGTCTCCTTTTTTTTCATTTTTTTTAAATGTTAAATTGTCATCGGTCCTTATACCAAATTACGAGTTAATCCGACGTTTTGAAGGGGGTCAAAATCATGTTCAAAGATTCCGTTACATACTAACATACATACGTCTGAATCTAATAAAAGCATATTAAAACAATTTTTTTTATTGTTTACATGGGTGGACGAGTTCACAGCCCACCTGATGTTAAGTGGTTACTGGAGCCCATAGACATCTACAACGTAAATGCGCCACCCACCTTGAGATATAAGTTCTAGGTCTCAAGTATAGTTACAACGGCTGCCCCGCCCTTCAAACCGAAACGCATTATTGCTTCACGGCAGAAATAGGCAGGGCGGTGGTACCTACCCGCGCGGACTCTCAAGAGGTCCTACCACCAGTAACATGCTGCAATGCTGTCATCGACGAAAAGCTGTTTCGTAACGTAAAGTTCTCTTTTCATTTAAAATTAACGCTTATTCGTAACGCATACAGTTCGTGTCGCCTCACGAACAGAACTGATGCTATTAACGCTATTTACAACTGAGGCTACGTTGTGATAATTTGAAATAGAGCATCGCGAATGGCGTTCAATAATGTTTTTTTTTTCTGCGCCATGTTAAGTATTCGTTTCCGAGGCAAACGGAAACGGGAATATACGGCTCCATATAAAGAAATATGCGCGGACGGAGGAGTATGAAATTTTCCACACTTATAAAGAATATAGAGAAGAAGTGCACAATGCTAATTTTTTTTTTAAATAATGCATAAAAGATACATTAAATCAATAAAGAAAACATTACACACACTACATACCATGTATTTGACTCACACACGCATGCATACTATTTATTGTCAAACTTTTGTTCTTGACGTCTGTTGTCAAATTGAGAATAGATTAAATATTGTTTGTCTTTGATAACATTTTTTATAGCGTAGCCTTGGCGAAATTTGTGATTATAGAAGTATAAAATACAATCATAATAGTGTACAAACTTACAATTCCAATTAGTTATAGTCGAATTTCGACTACTGCGGGACCTCTAGTTATGATAATGCGAACTGACTAAAACGAAATAAAATGATTACATGTACATGATATATGTTCTGGGAATATGCCGCGAATACAGAAGCCGTGATTATGGTAATTTACATAGGAATATAGTGGATACGTTCTTAGGTGACAAAATAAAAACATACTTTAGGCACAGTTGTTAAAAAAAAAAAAAACTAACATAGCAATTGGGTCGCTTTCTTTTAATCCGCGAATAGTGAAAACGCGAATAAGGTGCTTTTACTGCAGGTACCTATATCGACAACATATCGAAGTCAAATGAATATGCCTTATTAAAGATAACTCAAAAAGTACTAGTCACTCTTAGATACAATTCAATTGAGACCAAATAAGCTTCTGCGACGCGCGGCTCTTGCTAGGGTTCGTGTTAGCAACGTCGTCAGATTTGAGTTCCGTGAGCTCACCTACTTGTTAGGTTACGCTAGCGTCTCAAGGCTTAGGTAGAAAAAAGAAGACAAAAAAAAGCTTACTCAGTACCGCTGCCGTATGAGAGAAAGGGATGCCAGACAGAGTGGCGCCGTAACGCGTTACGTTACGAAACGGTCTACCCCTAAAAATCGTCACTTCAAAAAGTTCTTTTTTTATGATTGTAGGATTACTGGTGGCCCGGAGGCCTTTCCAGTTTCACCAGGACAGGTGGGCGAGCAAAGGCTCAGCCAGGAGGGGTGGGATTTGCTAACAGCTACCCGAGCGCCTCCGAAGGACACCTAACAGCTCAAGAGCAGCTGCTTCGCGAATGAATCTACTACCGGATCGGAATCGCGACCCGCTGAGAAAATCCAGCGAGAAACTCAGCGAGATGCTTCATGGGTCAGTCAAAAAGTTCTGACGTGACACACATAGTATATAAACATCCAAAAATAGTCATATGGTTCGAACGTGGATGCATATTCAAACAAATTTCAATATTGTTAAGTAAACAAGTATGTGTGACAAAACACGTGCAAACAATTATCGTGATGATGAAATTAAAACCTAGATGTAGCCTCTGAGATCGCACAGATAGATACGACGGTTCAGTCTATTTCTGCCGCGAACGCGTATTCCAGTCTGGCAACGGACTATATACAAAACATTAGAGACTTCGATTCCTTGCAACATCGCATTGTTTTTCAATCTAGTCACTATCCACTTAAATCACCCAAGACGTCTGCTCGTCCATAATAAAACTAAATAATAGTTTAAAAAAAACTAACAAAATACGCTTCTATAGAAAATCCAACTAAAAAATTAAAAAAAAGTTGTTTTAATAGTAATAAGCGTGGGGTGCTTGTCAGGATATTATCAAAATAACCCTTCTACTCATATCTGTTCATAAAATATTTATAACTACTGATATCATGCACCCCACGCTTTTTTTACAATAAAATCATTTTTTCTTACACTATTTTTAATTCAAATTGATTAAAAAAATATATTCTATTTTTTAGTTGAATTTTCTATAAAAGCGTATTTTGTTAGTTTTTTTAAACTATTATTTATTTTTCATTTTTTAGTTGAATTTCAATTTTTTTTTTCAATTTCTTTTTTATTGAGTTGTCATCGGTCCTTAATAAGTATACCAAATTTCGAGTTAATCCGACGTTTTGAAGGGGGTCAAAATCATGTTCAAAGACTCCGTTACAAACATACATACGTCTGAAACTAATAAAAGCGTATTAAAAACAACATAATTACATTATTAAAGACGACCATAACTCAAGTCTAATTTCCCTTTGCTAAAAATAACGAAACCTTCAGAAATAAATTATAGATAAGAGCCGTCTATTATCAAAGGTGGCAATCTGTGCATTTGGACAAAAAAATGTTATTGATATGTCAATACAGATTGATTTGAATATAATCGTCTCCTTTAAAGAATACGGTTCAAAACCTGCATTAAATAAAGGTTAATACTTAATCTGTTATTAATTATCTAAGATGTCGTTCAGAAGAGTTTTGTGACTGTCAATGGAATACAAAGTCAATAATTCGTTTTTCTGATTTACCAATAATTGTCCAAAAGTCACATTGCCGGCTTTGATAATAGTCGACTCATAAGTCCGATAGCGAAGTACAAATAAAAAACAAATTACCGAGACCTCTCGGGACTTATATAACAAGCTCGAATTCGAGGTCTAAAACAATTAGATGCTAGAGAATCCTTATGAAAAATAATCGTGTGCTACTGTTTAAAACATTTAACACATCTCTAGCACAAGGATATTAATAATGTACGCATCATAGGGCTGTGTTGTTTAGCGTTCGTTTTAGCAACGTGCTTATTTTTTTATTTTAGCAACGTGCTTATTTTCTGATTTTAGCAACGTGCTTATTTTTTGCTGCTTTCGCTGCGACATCCACGATCGAATCGAAATCGCGATTTACTTAGAAGATCCGGTGAGAAACTCAGCCGTCAGCGGGCTGATGTAATGAACTAGGTTTCATGTCGAACTTTAGCACCCTGTGCCTAATTCTAGTACTAGGGTTTCAGGCGTCTAGTCTAATGAAGGCTATAGATAGAAAGAGAGAGAGAGAGAGAGAGAGAGAGAGAGAGAGAGAGAGAGAGTATTCTTTATTTTACAACAAAATGCGAAACATTACATTAGGCAAAGGCTACAAAGGCGCGTTTTATTTGGTATTAGTATGAACAAATCAATGTTTTCAATTGAACTTTAATTATGTTTACCCCATTCAAAGGAAGAAGAGCTGAAGAAGTTTTTTTGTTATAATTTTTTTTCCAAATTTTAAATTTTAAATAGCTCTCCTGTAATGTTACAAAAATACCGCTTAGATAACAACACAATGCCTCAACACTCAACATAATAGTAACCGGATAACAAGAAGTTTTTTTTTATTGCTTAGATGAGTGGACGAGCTCACGGCCGACCTGATGTTAAGTGGTTACTGGAGACCATAGACAACTACAACGTAAATGCGCCACACACCTTGAGACCTTAGAACTTAGCGTCTACTAAAACCAAAACCATATCACGACAAACGATTTAGCCCAAAATAAAATTAATGAGCATAAAATTAATACTATACAACAATTACACGATTACCGGCCGGTCAAATTAATAGTGCCGGTTCAATTTGCACCGGCCGGCACTAACAATCGTTGTCACTGTAAATGCGCGAATTAACAACGGGCATTATTGGCAATAGGTCCGGCCACCCCGACGCGCGCTTGCCACGCTCCCCGTAATCGTATCGTATCGAATGAATGGCCTATTAATTATCGTGTGTGGCAACACCGGCCGATAGGTCCACGTTTGAATTCGCGTAACGCTCCGATCGGAATACGCGATCGGGGTTCGATTTGAATTAATATTTAGCGAGACGTCATGTGACTCATACGTGTTTTAGAACGGAACTGTCCATACTAACTACATACCTTTGCGGGCTAATTAAATTTACTAGAAAATCTGAGGGCCGCAAAAAAATGTTCTTTTCAGACATAAATATTTCAAAAAAAACTACACTACTAAATATGTTATTTTTTAAGGGATTTTATGACCTGGTTGGTAACTACGACCTTTTCATTTATATTTTTTATAAAAATAAGAATATAAATTAAAATAAGACATGACCTAAAGGTCTTAATTACCAGGTCATATAATCCCTTAAAAAAATATTTAATGATGCCTTGAAATATTATTTTTCTATTTGTAAAGATAAAGTCAAAACAGTTTATTATCTACCACTTGTTTTTTTACTTAATTGCTGTTGTTTTTTTTCTATTCTTTAAATGTCTGGATTACTAGTCTTTTAGCCATATCATTTATATACTTTTGTTCTATTACAATTAACTAGAGTGTAACGAAGAAGGTAGATTTATTTGACATTAATATTAAGATAAAATCGAATGAAATGATAAAATTTATCATTTGAGATCTCACAACTAACCGATGATCATCATTTAATAAAGTACGGAGATACCTTTCCTTCGAAAACAACGTTAACTAAACAAACAAATCAATTTTGCGAGCTGCAACCATTGAAAGTATTATTTGACGAGCTTTCACCGTTTCCAAGAAGTTGTTGGCGCACCGGTAGCTGTGCAATAGCTTTGGAGCTTTCGACAAATGTTGGTGTCCTTGTCTAATAATGTTCCTAGCCTCTTTTGACTATGTTTAACCAGACCTAACATTATCCGTGTTTCGACTTATTCGTGCTTACGGTATTTTTGTTCGCCATAAATGTCTAAGGGTCCATAATATGGTATTAATAAAGTGGATAAAAATCTCTGAAAACTTTCGACATTTGCCTGCCAATAATATGACATTAGATTCGTAACAATACATCTATTTTCGGTGTGTTAAAAAGAAATTAGCTCGCTTCTAAGCTATTCATTTCAAATAATAAAAAAAAAATTAACAAACTAATGAATCGACTTCAGAATGCATTATTAAGGATAACTCAAAAAACTACTGTTCAAGACTTATTGAAACTCAAACGTGACCAGTTGAAAAGACTAGCATTCAAATAAGTAAAATAACTAGAGGTCCCGCAGTAGTCGAAATTCGACTATAATTAATTCGAATTGTAAGTTTGTACACCATTATGATTGTATTTTATACTTCTATAATCACAAATTTCGCCAAGACTACACTTTAAAAAATATTAACAAAGACAAACAATATTTAATCTATTCTCAATTTGACAAAAGACGTCAAGAACAAAAGTTTGACAATAAATAGTATGCATGCGTGTGTGCGTCAAATACATGGTATGTAGTGTGTGTAATGTTTTCTTTATTGATTTAATGTATCTTTTATGCATTATTTAAAAAAAAAATTAGCATTGTGCACTTCTTCTCTATATTCTCTATAAGTGTGGAAAATTTCATACTCCTCCGTCCGCGCAATTTTCGTAAAAAGGGATACAAAGTTTTTGCTTCACGTATAGATTACAATCTAATTTCGAGCTTCCTCCTTTTTTTAAGTCGGCTAAAAATAATTAACACGACTTTTTGCACTAAATCAACCTTTCATCTGATTCAATCTCAATTGGCTTTTGCAAAGATGCGCTATTATATGCTTTCAGTTTTACGACTTGCATATGACGTCATCAGTGGGTACGGCTGGCTAGGGAGAATATATATTACTATTAGCTAATGCTAAAGTTTTGTATATGACGAGGATGAAAGAGACGAATTAAGTGGTATTTTTTTTATTGCTTAGATGGGTGGACGAGCTCACAGCCCACCTGATGTTAAGTGGTTACTGGAGCCCATAGACATCCACAACGCAAATGCGCCACCCACCCTGAGATAGAAGTTCTAAGGTCTCAAGTATAGTTACAACGGCTGCCCTAACCCTTCAAACCGAAACGCATTACTGCTTCACGGCAGAAATAGGCAGGGTGGTGGTACCTACCCGCGCGGACTCACAAGAGGTCCTACCTACCAGGCTTTAGTTTTAAATGTCCTGATATAAAGACATGGAATCTTCTGATTCATCAAGTAAATTCTCCTAGCTTGGCCTCTTAAATGGCATGGCATTATATTGGTGTTGGACTGGCGTTCGAAGGTTTCTACAGGTGGGACTCCATCAAGACATCCTCCAAGAAACGGCTCCAACGATTTTTATAAAATTTAGTATACAGGGGATTTCGGGGGCGTTAAATCGATCTAGCTACGATTTATTTTCAGAAAATGTTGTTGTATTCGTGTTTTCAATAATCAACTCTTCCCGACATCTATTGGCGAATAATAATACTATTTTTCTTAATTGAGCGCAACTAACCGCTTTAAAGACACAACAAGATGGCGTTATCAACAAAAAAAAAACCGAGCAAAGCCCGGTCATCGTCTAGTACATGTTTATAAGTCGTTCGAAGTTATTGTAAAATTAATTTTCTTAAAATTTTTAGTTAATTCACTTCAATCCTTAAAGCGCGATATGTGATCTTAAAGTTTCATGCAACGGTCGAAGACAAGTCAAAATTACTAAACAAAAAAACAAAATATCAAAATTAATAAACGAAAATCGGGACACACACACACACAAACACAAACTAAAGCTATTATTGCGAAAGTCAATCATCGTTAACTGATTTCGTAAATCAAAACCGTAGTCGCGCGGGACTCAAAACAATTTTACGCGCACGCATTCAACCATTTGCAACAATTATCCAATATACGAGCAATTACACGGGCCGCGCGTCCCCGGGAATTCTCCCCTCACACAATTTAACGCGATAAAATCCGCATCTACTACAACAACGTTCAAATGAAGATTAATATCGCATCGGGGAGACGGAGGCAATAAAAATACAATCAGTTTGAGCCCGATTTCGACAAGATGTATAACGTTGTGTGTGCCCCACGATTTTGACCGTTACGTTTTAATGGCGACCTGTCAGAATGTGGCGCGAAACGTCGCCCACGCGTTGACATCTGAAAGTTTTCCGTAACCACAGACAATAGTAGCCGAAGTCCGACGGTGCCGCCGAATGACAGCTGCGGTGTAATCAATCCTAATTCAGACGTTTATTAGTTAAATCGATTCCGGTCGATTTATAGTTGATTTTAAAAACCGGCGGCGTGTGTTAATTAGTGGATTTATGCTAAATTTAATTTGTACGTTACAGCCGTTTAATTGTTACGAAATTTAATGTTAACGTGTTAATTAACTGATATATGACTTTGCAACGATAAAAGCTAAGTGCCAATTAATTATTATAGAGAATGCTGTACACAATGATATTTTATATGTAAAAAGAAGCAGATATGTTTCAAGCGCACGTCAAGTGAAGACTCGAAAACAGGCCAATTGGGACGTTTCGTCTTTAGTCGCGTCTAAACAAATGCAATAATAATATAACAGGTGCAATCGTTCCAATTATAGCTATCTTTTTTACTCACGCGCTTATCCCATCTTTTGTACTTTTCATTAATGCTATTTGTCAACATGTGTGTGCACTATATCGGTAGGTATGTAGATATATATGGCGCGATCAGATTTGAAGAGTCAGTTACTATGAAGATAACATATCTGTTGTATAAAAAATCATTGGCTGTGTACACTTTAGAATTGACGAAAACTTTTTGTAAAGGTATTTTGTTCTTCGTTAAATTAATTTTATACAAAACAACTTTTTGAGTTATAGTTTAACAAAGGATCTTGTGGTTACGTCGATTTAATATTGGAATAATAAGAATGCACTACGTCAATATAATAATTGAATCAGCAAGAGGGTTGATTAAAACTAATAAAATTTAGCCTTGCATAACTATGAGCAGGTCGTATCCGACTGATGCATGACCACGACCACTCTGTCAAGAGTATACGAATAGGAAGAAGAAGAAGAAGAATTGTTTCTTAGTATAAAAGCAACTCTTCTAATATTTATGTACGAAAAACTCTATTGATTACTACAAAAAAACTTTCGCACTAGGGCAAGATTTTTTTCTTTACATTGACGATACATTCTTTACATTAACGGCCGTCTGGTGTAGTGGTAAGTGACATGGTCACTACACAAGGGGGTCGCGGGTTCGAATCCCGCCAAGGGGAGATATTTGTATGATAAATATAAATATCTTTTCCAGGGTTATGAATGTATATTAAATATATGTATGTGTATAATAAAAATCTTACATTTATTTCCGTTATCTGGTACCTGTAAAACAAATTCTTTACGAACTTATCACGGAACCAGCTAACGTGGCGTGATTGTTAGTAAATATTTATTTATTTATTATCTACTCCAGTCGATACAATGTGTAATTTCCACTCAACATCTATATATTAATACGTGAAGCAAAAACTTTATATCCCTTTTTACGAAAATTGCTTGGACGAAGGAGTATGAAATTTTCCACACTTATAGAGAATATAGAGAAGAAGTGCACAATGCTAATTTTTTTTTTAAATAATGCATAAAAGATACATTAAATCGATAAAGAAAACATTACACATACTACCTACCATGTACTTGACGCACACACGCATGCATACTATTTATTGTCAAACTTTTGTTCTTGACGTCTGTGGTCAAATTGAGAATAGATTAAATATTGTTTGTCTTTATTAATATTTTTTTATAGTGTAGCCTTGGCGAAATTTGTGATTATAGTATGTGTACAAACTTACAATTCCAATTAATTATAGTCGAATTCCGACTACTGTGGGACCTCTAGTAATTGTAAATAGACATGCTTTAACAAAAACCGACTTCAAATAGAAAAAAAAAGATATTGAAAAACAAATTAATATACACTAAAAACAATAATCATCGAAATCGGTTGGCGGGATATTGAGTTATTGAGTTATTCATCTATTTGTCGCGCACGTACCTAATGCACATTTAAGACTTATATGGTTTTCTCATGGATACCATTATCAGAACTGGACTAAATTGAAATGGGACCACACGGGAAGCGTCAGCTTTCTCATAAAAAAAGAGTCATCAAAATCGATTCACCCAGTCAACAGTTATAAGGTAACAAACATTAAAAAAAAAAAAACCATACAGTCGAATTGAGAACCTCCTCCTTTTTTGAAGTAGGTTAATAAGCACAACCTTACACCTCTAACATCTAATCTCATTTACTTGTGTTAGCTCGTATAGTGAGCCTACATGAGTAAATACCTTCTCCTTCCTGCCCTTGTCTCACATTATGTGGGGTCAGCGCATGTTCTCTTCCATGCATTGATTTGGCATCAGCATTACCACCATCCCCCTGTCTGACATCAACCCTCCTTGGGTTATATCTCCATATGTCCATTGCAACGTGCATAGATTTCTTCCTTTTGTCTAACTTTAACTACATTCGTCTTTACGCTCTTATGATTCGCATTTTATTATTGTAAACATAAAAAAGAGGGAGAGATACGATCTTGCTTAGATATATCTGCAGAGCTTTCGAGTTTGTAAGGCAGAACTTATAACAATTGTATCTCACGACTCTTTTTATTAATAAATGAAACTTTTGATGGAGCTTATCACTGTTTATATGATCTATTGCTTAATGCTTAGAAAAGGCCACGGTTTTGGGCCTATTGCCATAAATAGACTCTATTTCTATAGCCCTAAATATTCGAGATGCGAGACCATGTTAATAAAACGCTTTTATTACCTTTATTTATTTGTAACGGAATCTTTGAACGTAATTTTGACGGACTTGAAAACGTCCGATCAATTTGACAATTCGCACTCGCGTCAAGGAACGATGACAATACAATAATCTACACTAATATATAAATCTACAGTGGTTTTTAGGGATGTTCCGTTATAACTACTGAACCGTGCATCCGATTTACTTGAAACTTGGTATCCATGTAGAAAATACATGTACTTAATGGATAGGCTAATATTTTATATGAGTGTTGAACTCCCTAATAATAATGACAATAAATAATAATGTTAATTTTAAATGCCCAGTGAAGCGAGCGAGTGCGGCTAGTACCTAATATAACTTCGCTCTAATATCCCAACCAGTATCAAGTGGATAAAATAATATTAGATAATTTAATAATGAGTTCGGTTTGCTAATATAGCGTTGTGCTATTTTAGTTTTTACGAATGTTTTTTTTTTTTTTTTTGCTTTCCAAAATGGCCGACCCTACAGCAACTTCATCAAAAAAAAAAAACTCTAAACCGAACCTTTCTTTTGTTATCGAAAAAACAATGCGGAACTAACGGTATAACCTTCAAAAATTAACGTAACAAAAGCACTCGTTTAGAAATGCCGACAAATATACTAATGGCAGGTTGTAAAATAGTTAAAATCGCTTCAAAAATAAAATAAAAACACTTTTTTTTTTCCTACCTATGCTCATAGCCTTGAGGGGCTATTTCAGCTTCACCCTAACGTGTGTAGGTGAGCTCACGGGGCTCAAACCGGAGATTTGCTAACACTGACCCTAGCAAGAGCAGTGCTTCGCAGAATCTACCACCGGATCGGAAACGCGACCCACTGAGAAGATCCGGCGAGAAACTCAGTGGGCTGTGTCTATGGGTTAATTCGTTCGTCGAGCCCTTCGTCGCAAGCGACGGATTCGACGAGGACGGTGACCGGTGCTTGTGGTGCCTAAAAGCACCGTTAATGGACCGCAAAACACTCTAAGCTCACGAGCCGATATCTGTGACTACATTAATAAGCGTTATAATGAAGATTGCATTAGCATGCTACAAACGCTTATCGCGTTTATAACGATTGTTTGCGAAAATTAGAGCCGACAAGTATTTTTATTTGGCATCGAATAACGGTCCGCTAATTAAGGATAGCGCAACGGTTTTAGCGAGTGCTATTTTTATAAAAAAAAAGTCTCGATGCATTTTGGTACCTTTATCGATATGTGGCACGAAAGATTCCTGGTCTGTCCATGGCTTAGGTTTTTGTCCTCTCAGACATTCTACTTTATCTGTCATCATTCAATTTTTTTTCCTACCTGTGCTGATAGCCTTGAGAGGCTATATCAGCTTCTCCTTGACGTGTAGGTGAGCTCACGGGGCTCAAACCGGGAGTGATGCTAACACTGGCCCTAGCAAGAGCAGTGCTTCGCAGAATCTACCACCGGATCGGAAACGCGACCCGCTGAGAAGATCCGGTGAGAAACTCAGTGGGCTGTGTCTGTAAGTTAATTTACTCGCCAAGCCCTTCGTCGCAAGCGACGGATTCGACGAGAACGATGACCGGTGCTTGGGGTACCTAAAAGCACTGTTAATGGATCGGGAGGATCCGAAATGACGTGTTTTGGGCGACGTCGACTGTTTACCATTCTGTCTGCAGGATCGGGAATGTAGTTACCGGCGGCCACGATGAGAGGGTTCTCGTGTCGTGCCGCTTTATCGAAGTGGACGATTCAGCACCACACAGGTGTAGTTCATAAATATTATATTTCTAATTAAGTTTAAGCTTAGGTTTATCCTCTCCGGCTTTTTTTAAATACCGTTTGACATATGAACTACGTCACGGCCATCCAAAAATCCAAATACAATGCGACAGAACTTGCAAAGAGAAGACGAATTTGTAGTTTGTTTGTTCGTAGCTGTGGAAAAAGTTTGAGAGCCGCTGGTCTAACTCTTTACGTCAGATACGTAGTTAGGTTGTAGTTTTTGCTGAATTTAGCCGCGTAAACGACAATTCTCTGTGCGTAATATACATACATCGACAAGATACATACATCGCGTTTGTAAGCTTTCAATCTCTTAGACACCATTTAAAACAATTTTACTTTAATTTTTTTATGTTTCGATGAAAAAAAACGTAAATAAGGCACTGACCTTTACTTCTAGGCGAAGAAGGCGGTGTATTCTCAACGCAGCGAGACCTCGACTTCAAATCGATCGATAAATGACCTGTCTCGATGCCCATTTCACAGGCGTGTGTACGTACGCATGGCGAAAGAAAAAAAAAACAAACAATATCGCGCTACGTACAGCCTCCGATCGCAAAGCCTTTGCGTCGAAAGCCATTAGCTGTCACTGTCAAATGTCAGTTTGTTTTCTTTGCACGTTTACGCCTCGCTCCGAAAAATCCATAATGGCCTGACCAATGACGCTGTGGGGCTTTTATCCCCACCGTTCGAAGGCGGGGCTAAGTTATTGCATTGCGTCCCTTTCGCTCGCGTTCGATTAAGAGCTTAAAGTCTGGGGTACAACGCGTACTTTTTTATTTAATTTTTTTTTTTAATATTTGGTTGTTAAGTGTTTAATAAGTACCTCAATCAATTGTACATAAAGAATGGTGCACAGGAAAATTTCAAGTAATCCATATAGCACCCTTGTAGTGGGGATTGGTAATACCATTCTGCTTATATCCGCTAAGCGATCATATTTTGTTCTTGTTAGAATGTTACCGTAATTCCAATGAAACTGGGACGTGGACGTCAATTTTACTTCACACATACTACATATTATATCTAATATTGATTGATGCGGTACTGATTAAATTAAAATTTACTTTTTTCAATACTTGGTCAATGTCTATCCTTGAAAATATCAAGCTTTGAGAACGAGGATTGGTAAGCTAAAAAAGGAATGCCAGGGAGGATTACTTAAAGAATTTTAGATACGGATAACGAAGTGAGAACTTGAAGATGATCGGAGAGATAGACCAACTGTCGTCTTGGCAAGTTAACCATAAGCTTTACACTACCGTACTAATTTACAGTCAACTTATTTTGATTTTTTTTATTGCTTTGATGGGTGGACGAGCTCACAGCCCACCTGGTGTTAAGTGGTTACTGGAGCCCATAGACATCTACAACGTAAATGCGCCACCCACCCCGAGACAAGTTCTAAGGTCTCAAGTATGTTACAACGGCTGCCCCACCCTTCAAACCGAAACGCACTACTGCTTCACGGTAGAAATAGGCAGGGCGGTGGTACCTACCCGCGCGGACTCATAAGAGGTCCTACCACCAGTAAAAAATCTCTACTGTAATAGAGCCGTACTAAATATAAACACCAATATCTTGCTCTTGTTGTAGTCACAACTTAAGATTTTAATACCAACGCTTTTATTTTTAAAGTAAGGCCATCGACTAATTACGCGTCATAGAAACAAATGGTCCTCTATAATGATTAAAAATATATTTATTTTTTGAGTTTATAACAAATAGTACTTTCGTAAAATACAGCTTTCTTTCAATAATCGTGCTAGGAAAGGCGAAGGTATTCAAATTACATACAGCCTACCGATAAATCTCTTCAAACGTCCAAAGTATGATTGAAATACACCACAATAAAATTGCAGTTCCTTATTCTATCTACAATATATGCCGGGTTTGCTACAGCAACCGCTATACAATAGGAGGACCGTGCACTCTTTTGCCCGTTTAAACTAAAAATTTCAACCTTTTTTTTTTATTGCTTAGATGGTTGGACGAGCTCACAGCCCGCCTGGTGATAAGTGGTTACTGGAGCCCATAGACATCCACAACGTAAATGCGCCACACACCTTGAGATATAAGTTCTAAGATCTCAGTATAGTTACAACGGCTGCCCCACCCTTCAAACCGAAACGCATTACTGCTTCACGGCAGAAATAGGCAGGGTGGTGGTACCCACCCGCGCAGACTCACAAGAGGTCCTACCACCAGTAATTACGCAAATTATAATTTTGCGGGTTTCATTTTTATTACACGATGTTATTCCTTCACCGTGGAAATCAATCGTGAACATTTGTTGAGTACGTATTTCATTAGAAAAATTGATACCCGCCTGAGATTCGAACATCGGTGCATCGCTCAACACGAATGCACCGGACGTCTTATCCGTTAGGCCACGACGACTTCAACCTAGACCTAGGCACTATCTCCCTACCTGCCTACCGACTTCTTTAAATAATTTTCACTCTCAATTAAAACTTAGAACTGAAACAATCGAAAACTAAAGGGAACATTCTCGGAAACATTACCGAGCGACCGAGAAATGTGGAAGCAATAAAACCTTTCAATTGTGAATCCGTGACCGACACCAATATAATGTAATAGAAAACAATTCAACTGTAGAAATGCGGTTACAACGCCCGGCCCGTAATTGAGCAAAGACAATGATGTTTGTCGACAAAACAACTCCGCGGAAACGCATTGTCTATGGCCGTCTTGGCGGCAATTTTGACAGACGTCACGCCGAGAGAGTACAGTGCGCGCTCCAAAAGTTTCCATAGAAACAAAAGTCATTTGTGACTTGCTTTTAAAATGCTACCGTTTTTCAAAGTCTTTGTGTGCGTTGAATTCAAAAGTGTTAAGATAAAAACAAAGTTACGTGAGATTAGTGTGATTTATAATTTCTTGCCGCTTTCTTGCAGCCTTACATACCGTGTAGGCCGAATGGTAAATAGTCGACGTCGGCCAAAACACGTCATTACGGATCCTCCCGATCTATTAAAGGTGCTTTTAGGTACCACAAGCACCGGTCACCGGGCTCGTCGAACCCGTCACTTGCGACGAAGGGCTCGACGAGCGAATTAACCCACAGACAAAGCCCACTGAGTTTCTCGCCGGTCTTTTCAGTGGGTCGCGTTTCCGATCCGGTGGTAGATTCTGCGAAGCACTGCTCTTGCTAGGCCAGTGTTAGTAAATTATCTCAGGTTGAGCCCGTAAACTCACCACTCATCCGGGCGTAGCTAGAACAACTTCTTAGGCTACCAGAGAATAGGCAGGGAAAAAAAACAAGGTGGTGAAAATTGTAATTATTTGGGGCATCGAGGGCGACTTGATGGGGATCAAGCCGCAAGCTTGCATTGCCCACAATTCCCTCAAAATCCCGCACGAGTACTTTTGACAGTCAAACGTTTTGTACATCTTTATAATAGTCAAGACGGAATTAACAGTTACGTCGCTTCTATTATTTACCGGTGGTAGGACCTCTTGTGAGTCCGCACGGGTAGGTGCCACCACCCTGCCTATTTCAGCCGTGAAGCAGATGCGTTTCGGTTTGAAGGGCGGGGCAGCCGTTGTAACTATACTGAGAACTTAGAACTTATATCTCAAGGTGGGTGGCGCATTCACGTTTTAGACGTCCATGGGCTCCAGTAACCACTTAACACCAGTAGGGCCTGTAAGCTCGTCCACCCACCTAAGCAATAAAAAAAGTAAAAAAATACAAATAAATTACCAATATTATACTTCGATGTTCAATCAATCAATCAATCAATCAATCAATCAATGAGCCCTTTATCCCGAACTTGGACTGTAGTTTCCTTACCTAATCGATGGTAGCCTAAGGCGCTATGCCAACTTCACGGGGGCCGGTAGGTGAGCTCACGGGCTCAACCTGAGAGAATTGCTTATTGTAGATGTCTATGGGCTCCAGTAACCACTTAACACTAAGAGGGCCGTGAGCTCGTCCACCCATCTAAGCAATAAAAAAAAGATTGTTTTTATTTTATCTGCCATCACTCATCAGATCTTTTACAATCTGTCTTAGAACAAAAAATATGTTCACCTAAGAACCGATTCGTCGTAAATCTCGTTCGGCATGTGTATAAAAATCGACTCTATAATTCAAAACGTAAAGTCGAATTCAGATATTGTTCCTCTCCTATAATATTTCACTTACACTCGACACCACAAGCAAACTTAACCCCCGTTTTTTGTCACCCTCGCTAAAAGCTCTTGTTTTGTAAACAAATTTAAGCTCTATTAAGCTTATTGTCAGTGATTCAATGTTACATTTATTCAATTACAAATTTTGATGTGTTTGTTTTTTTTGTTTGGTTGTTTGTTGAATAAACACATTTGCATGATTATTGCTTGTAAGTTTTATAGGCGCGTTGCTTTATTGATATTACATGAGATTCTTTTTTTTCCTACCTATGCTGATAGCCTTGAGAGGCTATTTCAGCTTCCCCTTAACATGTAAGTGGACTCACGGGGCTCAAACCGGAAGTGTTGCTAACACTGGCCCTAGCAAGAGCAGTGCTTCGCAGAATCTACCACCGGATCGGAAACGCGACCCACTGAGAAGATCCAGCAAGAAACTCTGCTGTGTCTATGAGTAAATTCGCTCGTCGAGCCCTTCGCCGCAAGCGTCGGGTTCAACGAGGACGGTGACCGGTGCTTGTGGTACCAAAAAGCATCGTTAATG
Organism: Bombyx mandarina; assembly: GCF_003987935.1. Next base: position 1,457,287 of record NW_021011502.1, read on the forward strand.
GATCGGGAGGATCCGTAATGACGTGTTTTGGGCGACGTCGACTATTTACCATTCGGTCTACACGGTATGTAAGGCTGCAAGAAAGCGACAAGAAATTATAAATCACACAAATCTCACGTAACTTTGTTTTTAACTTAACACGAAGGGTTCGGCGAAAATTGGAAAAAATATCATATCGTCAGCTGTTTGAATGAGGTAAACTTAATTGAAGCTCAATAAAAAAAAAAAACTGTCGATAATAGTACCAAATAAGACGCATGTTTAATTACAAAAATAAATGGCGCGTGTTAAGCGATATTTTGCTTAAACCAAACATCTTTCAATGTCCCTCGATATTTTTTTTAAAGTTCAAATTGGTCAAATTTAAGCAGCATCTAAGAACGCCGGTAACAGCTTAGCACAAGACGAGAAAACACCACGTTAACAACACGCTTCTATTGGCTCGGTACCTCGGTTTTTGAAGTCGGTTAAACAGTGAACTAGGAAACTGAACTGACTGGCTGAATCTTTTTTTTATTGCTTAGGTGGGTGGACGAGCTCACGGCCCACCTAGTCTTAAGCGGTTAGCGGAGCCCATAGACATCTACAACGTAAATACCGCGACTCACCTTGAGATGTCTAAGGTCTCAGTATAGTTACAACGGCTGCCCCACCCTTCAAACCGAAACGCATTACTGCTTCACGGCAGAAATAGGCGAGGGACAAGAGGTCCTACCACCAGTAATTACGTAAGTTATAATTTTGCGGGTTAGATTTTTACTACACGATGTTATTCCTTCAGCGTGTTTGTTTAAAACGGAACCTTTGAAGGTCATTCTCATTGACTTGAAGACATCCGATCAACTTGACAATTCGCACACGCGTCAAGGAACGATGACAGTACAATAGTTCATCATCATCATCAGCCTGTATATAGATACTGCTGGATGTAGGCCTCTCCCATAGTCCGCCACAATGAACGATCCTCCACCTTCCGCATCCAATCTCTCCCAGCATATCACCGCAAGTCATCGGTCCAACGGGCAAGGGGACGCCCAACGCTGCGCTTACAATAATTACAAAATTTTAATAACCTCTAAACCAATTGATACTGTTTTGAAACTTTTATTGATTACTAGCTAACCCGGCAGACTTCGTAGCGCCTCAATCGAGAAATAAAAGACCTAAACTTTTGTATAAAATAAACTTAAAACAAACAAAAGGAATCCGTCCGACGGTGGACACATCAAAGGGAAACCAAAATTGTTATTTTTATTTAATTCCGAGCATTTTCATATTATCTACCTTTTAAACCTTCTCTGGACTTCTAAAAATAATTCAAGTTCAAAATTAGCCAAATCGGTCCAGCCGTTCTCAAGTTTTAGCGAGACTAACGAACAGCAATTGGACACTAATTGTCTATTCGGTTTGCTGTTTGGGCGTGTCTTGTTATAAATTACATATCGACGCTTGAAAGGCAAACGTGACTAAGCGATAATGCGTGAACTTTACAGTAAACTAATTAAAAGTTGAAATACCTGAAAACAAAATTTATTTTTACGAATCTAGCTAGTAGCTGTAGGATTGAAATGATTTTAATAGACCTAGAAATATTTTTTTTTTGCGCATCGAATATGGTTATTGCCTATCATTTATGTATAAAGCAGTTATTGTCGCTTAGTCATGTTTGCCTTTCAAACGTCGATATGCTATTTTCATTAGAACCATCCGACAAACTCCCGTTACAAGCCACAATTTTTTTAATAATACTCGAAGACCTAATGGTAAATGTGATTATTTTATTGCACGTAATTATTCTTAAGATTCGGTTCGTTGTCCTAAATGCGGCGTCGGCAACGCCTATTATTGCACTTTTAATATTTTTACGACAAGCTTTGAGGGAAAGCTTTCGGAGTATCCTTGCCATTCAAAAGAAACGTAGCTTTTGTTCGAAGCTACCTTTTGTTTGTGGCTTAATTATTTAGTGTCGAACACAAACAGAGGCCAATAATATGAAAATTAGACAAACATAAAAATTAGACCTACCGACGGAGTGTATAACGAATTGAGAAGTCATCACATTGATGTATAAGTTCAATTATTTATTGTTATGTTGTATTGTATTGTTTTTAATACGCTTTTATTAGCTTCAGACGTACCTAAGTATGTAACGGAATCTTTGAACATGATTTTGACCCCCTTCAAAACGTCGGATTAACACGAAATTTGGTATACTTGAGTCGTCTATTATCAAAGGTGGCAATCTGTGCATTTGGACAAAAAAATGTTATTGATATGTCAATACAGATTGATTTGAATATAATCGTCTCCTTCAAAGAATACGGTTCAAAACCTGCATTAAATAAAGGTTAATAGTTAACCTGTTATTTATCTAAGATGTCGTTCCGAAGAGTTTTGTGACTGCCAATGGAATACAAAGTNCCCCTTCAAAACGTTGGATTAACTCGAAATTTGGTATACTTATTAAGGACCGAGGACAATTCAATATTTAAAAAAAAATATTGAAAAAATTGAAATTCAACTAAAAAATTAAAAATAAATAATGGATGCATGGTATAAAGTAGTTATAACTATTATATTATCCTGACACCCCACGCTTTTTTTACAATAAAATCATTTTTTCTTACACTATTTTTAATTCAAATTTATTAAAATTTATTTTCAATTTTTTTAGTTGGATTTTCTATAAAAGCGTATTTTGTTAGTTTTTTTTTAAACTATTTTTTTATTTATTGCTTAGACCAGAGAAGGTGCTCACGGCCAACCTGCCGTTAAGTGGTTACCGTAGACGGTCGAGACATCAACAGCCGCCGTCAACTTGGAGACATGAGTTCGCAAGCATAATTTTTACTGGTGGTAGGACCTCTCGTGAGTCCGCGCGGGTGGGTACCACCACCCTGCCTATTTCTGCCGTGAAGCAGTAATGCGTTTCGGTTTGAAGGGTGGGGCAGCCGTTGTAACTATACTTGAGACCTTAGAACTTGTATCTCAAGGTGGGTGGCGCATTTACGTTGTGGATGTCTATGGGCTCCAGTAACCACTTAACACCAGGTGGGCTGTGAGCTCGTCCACCGATCTAAGAAATAAAAAAAATAAAAAAAAAGCCTGAACAAAACAGCTTAATGTACCTAGTCGTTCTTTATCATTAATATCTTCAATGCTGATCGCATTTCTCGAAGCCATTTCAATAGCGCCGTAATAAATTTGCGCACAGCCCAAAATTTTGCCTTATTTTTGAGTTTTCGCCGCTCAAACTCCAAGTCAGCCTTTCCCAAGGTGGGCGATAACGCCCCCTTGTAGGCGCTGCAGGCCTAAACAGGGACCGTAAGAGATCCAGAAATGGTGGCGTCGTGTAGAGGCTTGGGAAGCGATTTGTAATTTCATCTAGGAGGACTCTTAGGCACCAAGTAAGCTCTCACTATAGCGGTTTATAAGTGGATGAAGAAATGGGGGCGCTAAAAAATAATTTATTCTCAAAGTGGGCAATAGACAAGAAAAGTTTGGGAGCCTCTGCTCTAAGTATAATATGAAAATCCAACTCTTTATACGGAAAAGAACAAATCGAATCCAATTTCATATCGATTCTACTATAATTCTTCTACTCTACTCTACTCTTCTACTCTTCTTTTTCTACTCTAATCTACATTCGACTCGATTGTAAAAGTCAAAAAGCACCTCTGAATGCGTTCTAGAATAAAAACTTTACGATTTGTACAAACGCTCACATAGTTCATTAAAATGATAGCCAGGTATTGGAACAGCTGATTTCTATATGTATTTTTAATTCATTTATTAGATAAGTGTTATAATTTAAGTCAATCCGAGTACCTTAGTGGTATCCGTCGCGCAAAACCGAAATTATACCTAGTTGTAGGAGAATTGAAGACATGAGTAAATCAAGGGGTTAAGTACCATTTTTAAGATTGTTTTTACATTGAATTAAGGTGTTATGTGCCTATATTAGACCTTAAAACTCCCGGTTTAAAACGCTATTTTTAGATATTGTATGTAATGTAGGAGTTTTGTACGAAAAAGTAAAAGTAGCCAAAGTTTGTCGCCCGTTATCTCAAAATTAACTTAAATTGTGTCATGTCCCCTTCGTCCACTCGTGTCTTCAATTATAGCATGCTTTTTTTCATTCTCAATATTACCGTGCTGTCTTTCGTCAACTCCGTCGCTGTCCACCTCACTCCTGACGCTGCCCGGACTGGCCCTCTTCAAATCCTCCTGCGCCGCTTGCTCATTCTGATAACCCCTTTTATCGTAAGCCATGAAGAAGGGAAAATTATTAACACGACTCCGATCGAAATAATAACTCATTTTCCCCTCCCTAACTTTCAAGTCCTCGTCTTCGGAATGCGAATTTCCCGAATAGTCCTGCGAGATGTTCGTCTCTATATCGATCTCGGGGGATCGGCGTTCGTTCAACCCGACTATGGACTCGATGGAGAAGTTCTTCGAAGGTATCTTCGTGAGTTTGTTAACGTCCTCCATTATAATTTTTTGATTTGTAACACACACGGCACGACACAACGCGACGCGATCGTAGTCCGGTACTATTGACTCATTCACGTCTGGAAGGCAGTTCGATACTGACGATTCCAGTCGGTCATGCTAGCGATGGAGCCACGCCTTAGTGGGAGTTGTCGGCTGAACCCTCAATCGAACGCAAAACACATCGTGTACCTTCGATTTAGAGTCGATTTTTCTTTATCAGCAAATCCACTAGCTAAATACAACGTAAACTGAACTTTAATTGCAAGCGATAAGATGTCATTCGGTAAACTACAAAATAATTTGGTTCAATGTCTTGATTGCCAGGCAATTTCGGGCGAGGATTAAGCGCTCAGATAACGCAGCGATGAATTAGCCATTATTATATTCCATACGGGCCGTGATGGCTTCATTATTGTATGTTTTTATTATATTACACTAACATACGCTTATAATTGAGAATCACAACGTTTTTATTGGACGTGCGCGTTAATTTTACGGCATCGTCGTTCGAACGTTTTAAAATGTTTTTTTTTTACGCGATTAAAATTAATTTTACCGTTTACGATCTCGCGCTTTTAAAAATGTCTTTTTTACGCGATTAAAATTAATATTACCGTTTAAGATCTCGCCCTTTTAAAAATGTTTTTTTACGCGATTAAAATTAATTTTACCGTTTACGATCTCGCGCTTTTAAAAATGTTTTTTTTCACGCGATTAAAATTAATTTTACCGTTTACGATTTGTTCGCGTTTGTTTATTTTGTCTTTATTTGGTTGGCTATTTGGTTTAAGAGACTTTTTTGGAACTTAACAGGAGAGCCATTTAAAGTTTATAATTTGGTTAAAATATCTATAGGTATATTAATACGTGAAGCAAAAACTTTGTACCCCTTTTTACGAAAATTGCGCGGACGGAGGAGTATGAAATTTCCCACACTTATAGATAATATAGAGAAGAAGTGCAGAAGGTTAATATATTTTTAAAATTATGCGTAAAAATACATTAAGTCAAGAAAGAAAACATTACACACACTACCATGTATTTGACACACACACACATACTCTTTACTTACTGTCAAACTTTTGTTATTGCTGAAAGTCTGTAGTCAAATTGAGAATAAGTTAATATTGTTTATCTTTCTTGGCGAAATCTGTCACTATAGAAATATAATAAATAGTCTTTGACAATAATCAATAATAATAGAACCAGAATAATGTTCAAACTTATAATTTCAATTAATTATAGTCGAAGTTCGACCACAGCGGGACTACTAGTCATAACAAAAAGCCTTTTTCGGTCATTTGAACGGGGTAAACTTAATTTAAGTTCAATTAAAAAAAACGAACTATTGATGCTAATACCAAATGATATGACTGATAATGAATGTCCTTAAATAATAACACCTAATGATCTCTCAACACTTTTCCGCAGCATCTGTTCACGACTTAACCTAACCTAATCTATCTTAAGAAGGAGGGAGCCTGGAGATCAGTAATACAGATCTTTGAACCTAGTACAGACTACAGCTCTTTCAAAGGCTTACAAAATATATTATAAGGTTAATTTCTATTTGTATTTGTACTCTCTACCTTTAAGAGAGAAATAAATAAATTATTATTATAAAACCTTTAATTAAAAAGATAAATGAGTCGTCTATTATCAAAGGTGGCAATCTGTGCATTTGGACAAAAAAAATTTATTGATATGTCAATACAGATTTATTTGAATATAATCGTCTCCTTCAAAGAATACGGTTCAAAACCTGCATTAAATAAAGGTTAATAGTTAACCTGTTATTTATCTAAGATGTCGTTCCGAAGAGTTTTGTGACTGCCAATGGAATACAAAGTCAATAATTCGTTTTTCTGATTTACCAATCATTGTCCAAAAGTCAGATTGCCGGCTTTGATAATAGTCGACTCATATGTACTAGTATTTACTATTATATATCGGTTATACTATACTATTATTAATCATTAAATCAACGGTACGGTCCCTTCTGATGTCGCACGGGTCCTTTCGGGCTTATTTCTGAGAATCATGCAAAAATGCATAATTATATAGCTTTTAACTTTGACATTGCTTCGGTAATCGTTTTAAGATCAAGCACGTTGCCCTATTACTATTTTTTTGAATAATAAATCTACCCTTCCTTTAAATGACACGCACGAAATGTACCCATGCCTTTTCAGACAATGATTTTCGAGAATAGTGTTCGAGATTATCTCTCAAACAATAATGCCGAAGTAACTTTTGTGTGTATTTTATTAGTGGTACTTTTAATTAATTAGATACTTTAATTTATACGTATATTTTTGTTATTAGCTTTTTTAATAAATCCGTAAATGTAAAATTACAATTTTTGGAAGTTTTTTTTAAGCAAAGTAAAGAGATTTGCTGCCACGCCTTTTTTTTTTCCTACCTAAGCTGATAGCCTTAGGGGCTATTTCAGCGTAACCCTAACGTTTGCAGGTGAGCTCACGGGGCTCAAACCTGATGACGTTGCTAACACGAACCCTAGCAAGAGCCGTGCTTCGCAGAATCTACCACCGGATCGGAAACGCGACCCACTGAGAAGATCCGGCGAGAAACTCAGTGGGCTGTGTCTATGGGTTGAGTTGGTTTTCGGCAAACGAAAGGGTCTATTTATACCTTACGTTTCATTCTGGGGAGCTACGATCCGATTTCAGTTGAAAACTTACAAATGAGTCGTCTATTATCAAAGGTGGCAATCTGTGCATTTGGACAAAAAAATTTTATTGATATGTCAATACAGATTGATTTGAATATAATCGTCTCCTTCAAAGAATACGGTTCAAAACCTGCATTAAATAAAGGTTAATAGTTAACCTGTTATTTATCTAAGATGTCGTTCCGAAGAGTTTTGTGACTGCCAATGGAATACCAAGTCAATAATTCGTTTTTCTGATTTACCAATCATTGTCCAAAAGTCAGATTGCCGCCTTTGATAATAGTCGACTCAAATGTCGCGTCTTAAGCGCTCTGTATCTACCTACACTAATATATAAATCTACAGTGGTTTTTACGGATGTTCCGTTATAACTACTGAACCGTGCATACGATTGACTTGAAATTTGGTATCCATGTAGAAAATACATGTACTTAATGGATAGGCTAATGTTTATGTGAGTGTTGGACTCCCTACACCAGTTGCGGGGGCGTCAATGATGAGAATCTTTGTGGGGGTGAGAAATGATGATGTTAACTTTAAATGCCCAGCGAAGCGGACGGATACAGATAGTATAATAATATATAAATTAATGTAACGAATACTTTTCATTCCCGCGTGACCGTCTTCCGTGACCACGGTAACTGTAAAGTAATCTAATGATAGATTTAATTATGTTTACATTCCAAACTTAAAAGTTATACTAAATACGATATTATTTTTAGGCAAGCTTGACAGTACTTCTACTCGTAATGCGGTGTTACCCGAGGGCTATGACATGTCCTTCTTCAAACGAGGCTTGTGGAGAGTATTAAGCGGTAGGCAGCGGCTTGGCTCTGCCTGCCTGCATTGCTGAAGTCCATGGGCGACGCTAACCACTCACCATCAGGTGGGCCGTATCCTCGTCTGCCTACAAGACAAATAAAAAAAAAGAACTGCTGTATGTTCTTATATATAAGCACCGTTTTTTTCCTACCTATACTGAGAGCCTTGAAAGGCTATTTCAACTTCACCCTTACCTGTAGGTGAGCTCACGGGGCTCAAACCGGACCGTTGCTAGCACTGGCCCTAGCAAGAGCCGTGCTTCGCAGAATCTACCACCGGATCGGAAACGCGACCCACTGAGAAGATCCGGCGAGAAACTCAGTGGGCTGCGTCTGTGGGTTAAGTCGCTCGTCGAGTCCTTCGTCGCAAGCGACGGGTTTTTTTTATTTTATTACTGAGATGTGTGGACGAGCTCACAGCCCACCTGGTGTTAAGTGGTTACTGGAGCCCATAGATTATGCATTAATAATACGTTAAATCAATAAAAAAAACATTACACACAGTACCATGTTTTTTTTTATGTTTGAAAGATTACTGGTGGCCCGGAGGCCTTTCTAGTTTCACCAGGACAGGTGGGCGAGCAAAGGCTTAGCCAAGAGGGATGGAATTTGCTAACAGCTGCCCGAGCGCCTCCGAAGGAGACCTAACAACTCAAGAGCAATAACACTACCATGTATTTGACACACACACATATATTATGTTGATTGTCAAACTTTTGTTATTGCTTAAATTCTGTGGGCAAATTAAGAATAGATTAATATTGTTTAACTTCAATAATAATTGTATATAGTGTAGTCTTGGCGAAATTTTACAACAGAACCATTATGGTTAATACAAGCATAACAGTGTTCAAACTTATAATTTCAATTAATTATAGTCGAATTTCGATTATCGAGGGACCAATATTTACCGACCAAATTTAACGTCTGTCTGGTGTAGTGGTAAGTGACATGGTCACTACACTAGGGGGTCGCGGGTTCGAATCCCGCCAAGGGAAGATATTTGTATGATAAATATAAATATCTTTTCCGGGGTTATTATGGATGTATATTAAATATATGTATGTGTATAATAAAAATCTTACATTTATTTCCGTTATCCGGTACCTGTAACACAAGTTCTTTACGAACTTATCACGGGACCAGTTAACGTGGCGTGATTGTTAGTAAAATATTTATATTTATATTTATTTATAATAGTATATTTAAATATGTGGTCAGGCTTATCTCCCACAAGTTGAAGTACCGCTTCCGAAGATATATACTAAGGGGAGATCATCCCCCAAGCGTGTGAAATAGCTCGGTAGGTTGACGTTTTTTTTCTTCGGTAGCGTAAGAGGCTATCTCAGCTACGCGTGGACGGGTGGGTAGATAAGCTCACACGCTCAACTTGAGAGAATTTGCTAACACTAGCCCTACTTACTTAGAAGTTCCGGCGAGAAACTCAGCGGACTAAGTTGCTGTAGGCAGTCAGGTATATCGGAGCTTTGTATAACACAAACCCATCATGTAAATATAGTCGTCGTGGCCTAAAGGATAAGACGTTCGGTGCATTCGTGTCGAGCGATGCAGAACGGTGTTCGAATCCCGCAGCCGGGTACCAATTTTTCTTATGAAATACGTACTTAACAAATGTTCGCGATTGACTTCTACGGTGAAGGATTAAAACATCGTTTAATAAAAATCAAAGCCCGCAAAATTATAATTTGCGTAATTACTGGTGGTAGGACCTCTTGTGAGTCCGCGCGGGTAGGTACCACCACCCCGCCTATTTCTGCCGTGAAGCAATAATGCGTTTCGGTTTGAAGGGTGGGGCAGCCGTTGTGACTATACGAGTTCCTTTGGCGTTTTTTTCCTATCGAGTTCCTTTGGCGGGATCGTGTCAGCAATCACTAGCAAATACCTACTGGTATTATTAAAATTGATTGATTGTTAGAATCGCGGTAGACAGAGATTTGGCTGTATATCATAAGCGATGAAAACCATTTATTTACCTTCTGTTGATCATCTAATATAGCCATTAAAAAAAAAGATGGCTTCTTTATGTACAGACGTGAAAAGATATAATTTAACTAGTTCTAGTTAGCTGAAATGCCAACCAAATTAACATGTCATAACATAATCCAAAATATACAAAGAAACTTAGATTTTATAATGTGTAACCATAAAATTTATAAATTCATTTTATTTATACGACTAGTAATAAAAAGAATTTTATAATGCTTCAATAAATTAAGAATTCATGTTACAGTAGGGATATCTATCGTAGAATAGCAATGACTAAAATCAACTGTGAACAGTGACATCTATTGTCGGATAACCTTGAATTTAGAAATTGTTTAAAATTGTTTGTGTTTTCCGTTAGATGGCACTGTACACTATGCTATAATTTGCTATAATTTCTGTTTATACTATAGTTTGAACAGATGTCGCTACCAAGAATAAAGCTTGTCTTCCTTCTAAAAAATCTGCATTTAAATAATAATATGAGACTATTGGTTTTATGCGACATTTTTGCAACTTTATTCCTATAAAAGCCATTTAAATTTTAAAATTTGGAAAAAACGCTCATAAAAAAAAAACTTCTTCAACTATTTGATTAGGATAAACTTAAGTGAAGTTCAATTATTAAAAATATCGAATTGTTAATGCTAATACCAAATAAAACGGACCTTTCATTACAAAGATAAAATGTCGTGTAGGTATTAAGCGAAATATTGATTAAACCAAATAGCCCTTTACCCTTTGTTATGTAATACAAAAACACGCTCTATAGCAAACCGATCTAACAATATTTTTTTTATCGTTTTGACATCGGGCAGGATATTAGAGAGTTCTAAAGTTATTTTAACATCATCGGTATTTGACGGGTATGCGAAGTATCATGCTCATATCATACTGATCGGACACTTATGTCATAAATATATGAGTGTATTATCTATGCTTATGTCAAATGAAAATGACGTTCAAAGATTCAGTTACATACAAAATGCTAAAAGATAATAAAATCGTGTTATAAAATCCAGTATGTTTGTCAACGTTTCTTTGTGTTTTTAGTTTTTGTAACAAAACAAAGGAGATATTATGTATATATTATGACAATATTTGATTTCAGTCCACTGGTCATTAAGCGAACACTAATATCCGTCAATGGATAGCGTGGGTAATCGTAATGTAGATATTAATACATTAACTTCTGCTCGGGTCTTCGCTCGAGTTTAAATTAACTTTCCCAAGGTGACATTTTAACCAAATCCATTCAGAACATTATGTATGATTGTTCAATTATTGAAGTCATTGCTTTTTTTGACGTCAAGAACGGACTAAATCCAAGTTTTTTTTTTGAAAAATAAAACTCCGATTTTGTATATAATTTGATGTTTATTTGGGATAACAGGTGTCACTTGTAATGCCGCCCACTGAGTTTCTCGCCGGATCTTCTCAGTGGGTCGCGTTTCCGATCCGGTGGTAGATTCTGCGAAGCACTGCTCTTGCTAGGGTCAGTGTTAGCAACACTTCTGGTTTGAGCCCCGTGAGCTCACCTATATGTTAGGGTAACGGTGATATAGCCTCTCAAGGTTATCAGCGTATGTAGGAAAAAAATATATTGTAATATCCCTTGTGACTTAAAATTCCGACTTTATTTAAAAAAGAAATCAATATATTGTTTTTTTATTTGACATGAAAGAATAACACACAATGAAACTGACTGACTGCTTGACTAACTGACTGACAAACACACCTTCACATTTCTAATATTAATAAGTATTGATTATTAATAATTGTAAAATCAAGTTTATGGAATTTATTGCAAACATTACTGGTGGTAGGACCTCTCGTGAGTCCGCACGGGTAGGGACCACCACCCTGCCTATCACTGCCGTGAAGCAGTAATGCGTTTCGTTTTGAAGGGCGGGGCAGCCGTTGTAACTATACTGAGACCTTAGAACCTATATCTCAAGTTGGGTGGCGCATTTACGCTGTAGATGTCTATGGGCTCCAGTAACCACTTAACACCAGGTGGGCTGTGAGCTCATCCACCCATCTAAGCAATAAAAACATAAAAAAATTAAAAACCAAAACCAGCAATGTACTACGTCTAAAATGTTTACATACATACAAAAAACGTGTAGGTAATATTAACAGTAACTGGATCAAGAACCGGTTATTAACAGAACGAAACGACATAATGACAAACGACAAGTGCTTAAATTAACGGGGAAACGCTAAATAGAAATACCTATCAAATAATTGTATCAGAAAATGGACAAAAATAAAAACGATTCTTACCTATGTCGTTGAAAAATGTCTTTTAACGGCGAAGATATAGAGTTATAAAGGCAATTGCATGCAGCAGAGATGCGAATGTTGCGATGGATGTGTGGAGTAACGAGAATGGATAGAATACGGAATGAATATGTTAGAGGAAGTCTGAAAGTGGCACCTGTGACAGAGAAGCTGAGAAGTGCGTGATTGGGATGGTATGGACATGTGATGAGACGAGATGACAATGAGATTGGTAAGAAAATGTTAACTATGAGTGTGGAAGGATATAGAGGAAGAGGTAGACCTAAGAAATAGATGGATTGCGTGAAAGACGATATGTGTAAGAGGGGAGTGAGCGAAGAAAAGGTATATGATGAAGGAGAAAACATGTTGCGCCGACCCCAGGTAACTGGGAGAAGGCCAGGATAATGATGAATGATGATATAGAGTTATGTTTGAATTAATTCCAGTAAGGAACAGGGGTGCTTGCATTTGACCTCACAAAACTCGTCTCAGCACCACGGTTTTGCCGTCACAGTATGACGTCATTTGGGGCCAAAATGTGTGGTTCTTTTTTAATGAGAGTAGACATAAAACCTATCGCATGGCCAGTTATAAAAAAAGAAGACTATCGCCGACCGCACCGCACGCGTTGCACACGCACAGGCCGCTTGTTTTGTCACCTAAATATTTATTGGACTCTTATTAATTTTCTATTAAATTTCAAACTCTTACGACGATCAAACTCGTCGTTGCGCGAGTGGTATACCAGTTTTATGGACAAATAATTTAGAAGAATGCCGTGTCAAGTCGTCAGGCCAGCCACCGCCATTACGCGTCGTCCGGCCGTGACGTTGAATTCTGCAGCCTGGAAGAAACTAGCGACGGGTTGGCAGGTACGTCTACTCCTCATAACCTAGCCTCGATCTGCCCCTCTTTTTGTGCATCCTCAACGATACTCGCCCCCGCAAAAACTGCCTTTCAAAAATATTGAACCAGCGCACCGCCGTGGTGAAAATTTGTAAAGAGTTTTTCCCACTAATATGGAAGCCCGAAAAACTAACGTTGAGCATTCTTGGTATGCTACTTCGATTCCTACTCGGAAACGTTTATGTTAATTTCAAATTTACATGGATTTTTTCTACTACGAATGCTTTTACGTTGCACGCAATGAAACACAATTAAAAATACTCCGACGGACGGGGTCAACGGCCTCGCGTTCGCACGTGACACGCGGGTAGAACAAACTAAAAATTATGAAACATACATTATTTTGACTGATGACTTATTTTATTTTATTTTGAATGACTTAGCAGTGATTTTTTTATTTATTGCTTAGATGGGTGGACGAGCTCACAGCCCACCTGGTGTTAGGTGGTTACTGGAGCCCATAGACATCTACAACGTAAATGTAAATGCGCCACCCACCTCGAGATATAAGTTCTAAGGTCTCAGGTATAGTTACAACGGCTACCCTACCCTTCAAACCGAAACGCATTACTGCTTCACGGCAGAAATAGGCAAGGTGGTGGTACCTACCCGTGCGGACTCACAAGAGGTCCTACATCCAGTAAAAAAGTGATCTCTAGGAGTACTGTGTAAGAAGAAAAAAAGTATGAATTTTACAGTCAATTATTAAAGTTACCGAACCGCTAATCGCTCAGCGAGGCCACTAAAGGCAAGGCTGATAGAAAAAAAAAACATAGCCGCTAATCTGATACACGTGTCGGTCGTGATTCTAATTTTTAGTAGTCCACGTGCACACCTAGTGATTGGAAAAATTCTATAAACGTTCTCTAAGTTGTATTAATAAGAGTTACAATAAACTAGCGACCCGACCCGGTTTTGTTCGGGTGAATAATATGCCTATAGTAAGGGTAGGAAGGGTGGGGCAGCCGTTGTAACTATACTTGAGACCATAGAACTTATATCTCAAGATGGTTTTTTTTTTTGGTCAGGAGGAAATCGCCGGACTTCCGCCCTTCACTGGGGATGGCGGGCGGGGTATGTCAGAGTCGAACTGACTAAAACCTATGTCGCTCAACAACCAACGTCCAAACCTCGCATGAGACAGAACTCATGAAAAGGCAAAGGGGGAAGTGAAGCGTTTAGTGCGGAGCACATCTCTCCCATCACCGTCCCCCTCGGGACGCCGGACCGGCGGTCGTCGGCGCCACGATCGCCAGCCCTCTCAGTCGGCAGGCTATCCGAAGCCCGCCTAGATGTCGCCGGTTAGAGTGAACTATCCTACGGAATACCCCGCTGGGTCAAAACCAGCGTGGGTCGAGGATAGCCGGCCTTCCATCACCCGGATGCTCTTGGGTAAAACGCGTGCAGAGCAACTTGCACGTCGTCTTCTTAGGCCCCCCTCGTCGGTCCCTAGACCGACATGTGAGGGGAACCCGAAACACTTAGAGGGCCAGGACTTGGGCGAGATCCGCCTCCCTGGCCACACATCCAAAGAACCAAAACATATTACGTGTACACAGAATATACGCGCATTAGTAAACCATCTAGGTATCGTTTTGACGTCCTCCAATTCATATTACTTAAATTAGATTATAACACCATTATTATTCATCGCAGTCAGAGTCTCCGACGACCTTGCGGAAGGTCACAGTGAGAACGATAAAGAAAAATATATATAATTCTTTATCAAAATTATTTACTCATTCTAAAGCGTAGACGCGGGGCCATCCATTTTAAAATGGCGCATCTCAGATTAGGAAGCATCGGGCAAAGGGATTTGAGGGTCGTCGTGGCCTAAAGGATAAGACGTCCGGTGCATTCGTATCTAGCGATGCAACGGTGTACGAATCCCAATTTCCAATGAAATACGTACTGAGCAAATGTTCACGATTGTCTTCCACGGTGAAGGAATAACATCGTGTAATAAAAATCAAACCAGCAAACATTATAATTTGCGTAATTACTGGTGGTAGGACGTCTAGTGAGTCCGCACGGGTAGGTACCACCACCACCCTATTTCTACCGTGAAACAGTAATGCGTTTCGGTTTGAAGGGCGAGGCAGCCGTTGTACAATTAAAAGTGAGACCCTACTAC
Source organism: Bombyx mandarina (assembly GCF_003987935.1). Next base: position 1,472,627 of record NW_021011502.1, read on the forward strand.
TCATGTCTCAAGGTGAGTGGCGGCATTTACGCTGTAGATGTATATGGGCTTCAGTAACCACTTAACATCAGATCGGACGTGAGTTAGTCCACCCACCTAAGCAATAAAAAAAGATATACCTAAGACATTTTGACATTTTATTGGGGAGTAAAAACTCAACTGGAATCAAAACGAAATCTACACGATCACCACGATGTGAATACGTAATGCAACTGTAAAATTAATGATAAATAAATTAAACCGACTTCGACAATACAAAATGAGTATATCCTCAATGTCCTCCTCCTCCTTGCGTCGATAATCCTCAGTGCTGAGGGTCGTGGCCTCCTCTAATCACTTTCTCCTGCATCATCTTGCGCCATTCCTGCCTGTCCTCGGCTGTGTGGATAGCAACGTAGTCGAAGTTAATTGAAATATGTACTTTAATAACTCTAAAACTATCTGTCGTGATAAAAATTTCAAATGGACCACATGAGAAGCACCGATCACGTAAAAGTATTGAGAGGTGGACACCTTTAACTCTAACACTAGGAGTAGGGACCCGGGGTAATCGTACAACCTAACCTAAACATCAGCCCGCTGAGTTTCTCGCCGAATCTTCTCAGCGGGTCGCGATTCCGATCCGGTAGTAGATTCATTCGCGAAGCAGCTGCTCTTGAGTTGTTAGGTCAGTTGGTAAAACTGAAAAGGCCTCCGGGTCACCAGTAATCTCTAAAAAATAAAAATGCAAAAAAAAAGAATTGAGAACCTCCTATTTATGTTAAATTCGGCAAAAAAAATTTATTTTCCTTCCTTGTCTAGTAACCTCGAGGTGTTAAGCTAGATTCTCCGGGCGAGTAAGTGAGCTCACGGGCCTCAAACCTAATGATGTTGCTAACACTAACCCTAGCTAGAGCAGTGCATCACAGAATCTACCACCGGATCGGAAACGCGATTCACTGTTAAGACTAAAAATACCAGAACTACTGCCTGCCTTTATTTATTTTAACCATCTCCACTGGTGATAGGACCTCTTATGAGTCCGCGCGGGTAGGTACCACCACCCTGCCTATTTCTACCGTGGAACAGTAATGCGTTTCGGTTTGAAGGGTGGGGAAGCCGTTGTAACTTGAGACCTTAGAATTTATACCTCAAGGTGGGTGACGCATTTACGTTGTAGATGTCTATGGGCTCCAGTAACTACTTAACACCAGGTGGGCTGTGAGCTCGTCCACCCATATAAGCAATAAAAAAAATTAAAAAACCGGGACTATTACAAGAGCTTACATTAAATTCGCATTCCACAATTCACTCGTAAGTACATTACGTAAGCCGTACGTGAAAAAAAAAGTAATAAAAAAAACCTAATTCATTTTATTATTATAACGAAGTCATCAATTTTAATTCAAAAGTTTTTGTTAGGAAACACTTCAAATACTTCTTTGGGTTATACCAGTAATTCGAAGTGCGGTTGAGGAATAAAAAGCTGTGTGACCTAGAATTTTTTTAACCCTTTTAGTGCTAAGCTTATTTTCGCATATTTGACATAAATTTCTAAAGGCTTTTTGAAACAAAGTACCATAAAAAAAAAAATGAACACTCCTAAATTCACAGCTAAATAATTTTAAGTGCTTATTTATAGATGTTATTAACTTATTAAAAAGTTTATTAATGCGGGCGCTAAGACACTACATCGGTACAGGTTCCTAGGTATACACAGGCATAGGACCTGTACGGATGTAGTGTCTTATTTGCGCGGTTTGATTTAGGTATAGAAATCAAACCGCGCAAATAGTCGTTATTCCGACGCTCCGCAAATTATACGCATTAATAGAGTCGATCTATCGACGGTTGATCTATCGACTATTATTATTTTTACGGTTTAATCTCGGATTTCTAATTGTCATTATATTACTAACAGTGTTTCGAATGCCATACAGTTTTCGTCACCACTTAAGATTGTTTAATAAGAGACCAAACCTTTTTTTTGACCTAAGAAAAACTAGTTTTAATTATTGTTGTTTAAATATTCAGCTTACATATTCCTTGAGACTGAGAGGTAGATGTGTTATTCGTCGCCACTTTTGCCATTGTATCATCATTAATGGCTTCGTAACAAACTGGCAGAATTAATCAAGATACCTATGCCTTTTTATTGTAAAAGAAAGAATAAATGGAAAGTGTCAAAAAACGGTAAAATTACTTACCGTACCGTAAAATGGGGCGATTAGGGACAAATTCCAACTTTATGAGCAATTTTAAGGTAGTTGTTGATGTATACAATGCTATATCAGGATCAAAATGATTGAGTCTTGGGGGCATCTTTGTTGTCTAATTTAAAATTATGCAACTAGATTTCCAGTTTAAGCAAAAAATGCAAAAATAGGTGTAATCCCTATTTACCCGAAAATTGCGGTTAATTGGGACGAAATGAGAAATTTGCTAGGGTTGGCACTACTTTTATTTTTATATATAGTTTTAATTTATTTATTTATTTAGTTGCACCAACAAAGTGATCATCAATAAAAAAAATTGAAAAACTGACAAAAGTACATGGCAGACATCACCTCAATTATAGGTGCAATCGACAGTGCTGATATTTCTATCTGGGTTAAGAGATTAGGTGTGTCGGTTATTCCATGGATTAATCAGATGAATACCCCCACTCTGAACAAATATTAAATATTTTATTATGTATTACTTAGACATTTTTGTCCACCTTGAGATTTCATTGATCTTGTTACATGTCTCTGCAAAATCGACTTACTTATATTAAATTGCTTATCTATTTCAACTAAAGACTTATTCCCAATTTCGCTTCGAATAAACCAGATTTTTACCAACAAATTTAAAAAATATTGTTATAACTACATAGACAACCCTACAAACCTGTACCTATTTATACTTAGGTCGTTTCCATTTCACGTATTCTCATCCCAATTGACCCCTTTTTCGTTGTTATTTGTACCTAAGACGTCCCCAATATCCCCAAAAACAACAGATTTTTACATGTATTTTTATTTAATCAAATACATTAAAACCAATAACAACTGAGACTTACCTTTAATATATATGCTGGTTCAAACACTAAATAACGTTTATAAATCATAGTCGTCTTCTATTATTATCAAATAAATAAAAGAGAGCAAAGTTTCTAGCACTAAAATAATTACCACCACAGGAAGTTAATTTGAAACGCGATTTTTTATAAGTTAGCAGCTATTATCATGCATATTCAGAGTTGTTTTGTGAACTTTCAACATTCTACTATTAAACTACAAAAAAATGGAAGATTTTGCAACGAATATAAAACTTATATTGAGCGTCGAAAGATTTTCCCGGTTTTTTCCCGATTCGCCTTTCAATCCCTAATCGCCCCATTTTACCGGTACTTATATTGTTCAAACGAGACTTGTGGAGAGTAGGTACTTATCGGTAGGCAGCGGCTTAGCTCTGCCCCTGAAGTTGCTGATGTCCATGGGCGACGGTAACCGCTCACCGTCAGGTGGGCCGTATGCTCGTCAGCCTACAAGGAAAAAAAAACACGAAATCCAATTTCAATCTCTTTTTTTAATAATGTTTTTCTTAATCGTGTTTTTTGCGTAAATTATCAGACTTGGAAAATTGTGTATTTTAAATTTAGAATAAATATATGGACATTAAAATGGATAGGCATCATGCATTATTATAGTACTAAAAAATAGTTTTTAGTATTTAAACATAAATTGTAAACGATTTCATTAATGTAAATCAAGTTTGCAAGCGCTCTTGCGGTCAGCAGGGTATTGGCATGCGTCAATATCAATGTCAAGCTAATGATCGATTACCACATGCATCTTCCATCTTTATTAGGTATTAGCTGACCCGGCAGACTTCGCAGTGCCTCAGTCGATAAATAAAATACCTAAACTTTTGTATAAAATAGACTTAAAACAAACAAAAGGAATCCGTCCGACGGGGGACACATCAAAGGAAAAACAAAATTGTTATTTTTATTTAATTCCGAACCTTTTAATTTATTTATCTACCTTTTAAACCTTAAACCAAAATTAACCAAATCGGTCCAGCCGTTCTGGAGTTTTAGCGAGACTAACGAACAGCAATTCATTTTTATATATAGATAGATTTACATTAAATAATGCCATGAAGTCATTAGTTGATATTCCATTACATAATCTTTACGCGAATTTATTGCGATTTGTATTAACCGTTGCTACGTTTTTTTTTATGGCTTAGATGGGCGGACGAGCTCACAGCCCACCTGGTTTTAAATGGTTATGGAGCCCATAGACATCTACAACGTAAATGCGCCACCCACCTTGAGATATAAGTTCTAAGATCTCAAGTATAGTTACAAGGGCTGCCCCACCCTTCAAACCGAAACGCATTACTGCTTCACGGCAGAAATAGGCAGGGTGGTGGTACCTACCCGCGCGGACTCACAAGAGGTCCTACCACCGAGTAAGCCTACGTCTTTGTAAGGAAATTTAAAGAAAAAAAAAACACCATAGTAACTCAGTTTTCGACCTTAGATCGGACAAATGTGTTTTTTGAAAACATTAGCACTCTAAAAGGAAAAATTCTATCTATCGCATTGACCCACATTCGTACAAGTTTTAACGTCAACATGTGAATAATGAAAATCTCTAATGCAACGAAATTAGCGAGATTATCCTTACATAGATTCTGTAATAACACTGAGCTATGTGGATCTGGTAAATTTTTTTTTACGAAAGACCGTCTTGTTTGACAATAAAAAAAAACGAGCCAGTGGCTTAGCTAATCTATCACACATGACATGAACAATGAAGATTTATCGCTTCGATAATTATGCTAATTGAGTGTACGTGAGCACTAACGTTAATGTGACATGAGACGAACGCGTGATAACGCTTGAGCCCACATAGACGACCAAAGGAACGTGACAACTTAAAGCTACCGTCTACATTTAACGCCTTTGAAGGCAGACAAATCAGGGTTCACCGTCGCCCGTGGACATCAGCAATGCCAAGGGCACAGGTAGACTGCTAACACACTAGTCGTAGAGTGGTAATACCTACCTTTGCCGTATTACCTACCTTCGTCCTACCAGTCCATATTCCAGTTTAAAGACGGAGGAGAATTGGAGCATATTCAGACTATACAAGTAATATAGCTCAAAGAGATCCATTATTGGGCACTCTGTCTGATGAACTTAAAATATAGCGAAGAATATAAACCTGCTTACTACTGGTGGTAGAACATCTGTGAGGCCACATAGGTAGATACCACTGCACTGACTATTTTAACCGCGAAGTCGTCCTGGGTTGCAGATTGTTATGTTACACAATTGAAACTTACGCTGAGGTCTAAGATGTGCATTTTTTGTTTTTGCGCTGAGTAGTTACTAACAAACGTCAGCAATGGTTCATGCAAGACACAGCCAAGTCGCTGCTTGCTACTTACCACTCCTCTCTAACCTTGAAGAAGGACATGCCTGAAACGCCGCGGGAAGTATTCAATTTCAAAGCCAAGTGGTCCTTGTCGTATTACTCTTATCAGAGCGGTTGTGATCGTCGGCCAGAATTATTGCTGTGGGCAGATGTTATGAGCCTCACAAGCTATCGCTACATCTTTCGATTTATAGTGAGCTTGGTAAAAAAAAAATCCTACCTAAGCTCATAGCCTTGAGAGGCTATTTCAGCGTAGCCTTAACTAGTGCTCACCTACTACCTCACATCAAACCTGACGACGTTGCTAACACGAACCCTAGCAAAAGCCGTGCATCGCAGAATCTACCACCGGATCGGAAACGCGACCCACTGAGAAGATTCGGCTAGAAACTCAGTGGGCAGTGTCTGTGAGTTAATTTATTCGTCGAGCCCTTCGTCGCAAGCGACGGGTTCGACAAGAACGAGGTGCTTGAGGTACCTAAAAGCACCGTTAGTGGATCCGGAGAATCTGAAATGACGTGTTTTGGGCGACGTCGACTGCTTTCCATTTGTCCGCAAGATTGGGAATGTAGTTACTGGCGGCCACGATGAGTGGGTCCTCGTGTCGTGCCGCTTTGTCGAAGTGGCGCATCGATGTCGACTGTAGATACTTACTGATGGACTCTAAGTCCAGGTCATCATGGAGGTCCAGGTCACAGTTTCTTCTTCTTCTTAGCGTTTTTCTAGTCTAATGCCAGGGTCCGCTTTCCTATTCTTGAACTCCTCCACTTTGCAGTTTATTAAAAATAAACAAGACAAGCTCAGATCCCGCTTACATTCGGTACACGTTTCTATAATACTACTCAGTGATAAACAATGTCTTTTTGCATTGCCAATATACAAGGATGATAGGGTACACAGAGAAATAACTCGGTGGAAGATCTTTCCTGAGGAAACTGTTTCCATTTAAATTATTGCTTTTATCTTTATCTATCTCGTGCATTCTTCTCCTTATCATTTATGTGCACCTATATATCATTCTCTGGATAATGACCACCCACCCTTATATAATGACCACTAATGTCAAGAACCGTAAGTGGTCAGTATCCACAGGTTACACTGTTGTATCTAAATCCTTCAATTAATACTGGTTTTAATTATACTTTTACAATTAATACTTTTACTGGTGGTAGGACCTCTTGTGAGTCCGCACGGGTAAGTACCACCACCCCGCCTATTTCTGCCGTGAAGCAGTAATGCGTTTCGGCTTGAAGGGTGGGGCAGCCGTTGTAACTATACTGAGATCTTAGAACTTATATCTCAAGGTGTGTGGCGTATTTACGTTGTAGATGTCTATGGGCTCCAGTAACCACTTAACACCAGGTGGGCTGTGAGCTCGCCCACACATCTAAGCAATAAAAAATATATATATATATATATATTCAGGAACTACAAGACCACGGAGAACGGACCACTCACAATCATAGCACCGTAAAGATGCGAGAGAATTTTCGCTAAAGTGCCACATCGTTTGTTTAATTTTAACAATTATTTCGCGCGTCCTTGACGCCAACAAAGACGTCGCGTCGATATAAAAGTAGTCGTAGCCAAAACTGAAGTTTCATTCGCCGTCCACGTAAGGCGGGAATGTTTTATATTTTACTTAAAAAAAATAATAATTCTGTAACTGCAATTCGAAATAAAGAATGTAAATTTACAAAAACGAACCAAAAGAAGAAAAAAAACCCGCCATAATTTTCGAATACAATTTTTTTTTTTACTTAACGCGCGTCATGTAATTAATAAATCGTACAGCCTAAATTCAAAAAGTTTTCTTTTGAATAAAAAATCAACTAAACATGGATCCGAACTGGACCCACGTTGGACTTCGGTCACCTAACCTCACCAACACTACAGTGAACCTTCAGGAGAACTTCGAGATCGACTTAGAAGATACAAACTGGATTTTGACCTCGTCTTTCATCATCTTCACAATGCAGACTGGTAAGTTAATGCTGGCAGTGTTATTAACAGGGCTGTCGACAAATCCATCACGTTTATGAACTAGAGAGGCGACTTTTTAGTGGGAACACGAGAAGTGAAATTATGTGAATTCTCTTATGATATTAATTTTGTGTTTCTTAAACATGTGATAACAGTGATTTATCAACAGTTTAGCATCTGTGAAAGTGCATGTAGAAAAATGAAACAAAGTCGCTGGACGTAGCTTCTCGGGTTCGTCCGAAAAGTCCACCGAAACAGTAAATAACCGCCATTTTACTGAGATTTTATTATATTTCATTTCGACTCGTTTTATTTAATTTTACATATCTCAATTGCCCAATGTCTCAAATGTCTCAAATTAATAAACTTCACCTCATTTCGTTTCATATCATTTTTCATTTAACAGAACATCTATATATTTACTTACCGAAGATTTTTATAAACTCGATACTGGCAACAATGGCGTCGCAAGAAGCCATTTGCCACACTTAAAAGAAAAAGAAGAACTACAAAGACAATATCATAGGTATTGTGCTTAATCTGAGTTGACAGATTACGATATGAGATTGAATTCTCAATTGTACGGCTTACTAAATTGCACCCCTTTAAAATAGAAGTGGCTTAAATGAAGTTTTTTTTTTTTTTGTAAACGCCAAGAATGCAATTGAAGAATTATAACTTTTCAGTTTTGATTTTGATAATTTAAGCCTTAAAGCGCTTATCTTAAACTTTAAGATATGCGCTTGATTTAAAAGAGACGGATAGTGTCATTTTCCTTACTAAAATTTAAATTTTGAATTTATCACCGTTCTCGTCGAACCCGTGTCGCTTGCGACGATGGGCTCGACGAACGAATTAACCCACAGACACAGCCCACTGTCCAAATTTTACATACCACGACTACTTACATACAAGAGTGATAAAAATATCGTACGTTGTAATTAACGGGCTATGTGTTTCAGGTTTCGGCATGTTGGAATCCGGTTGCGTTTCCATTAAGAACGAGGCCAACATTATGATGAAGAATATGGCTGATATATCGCTCGGGGGTGAGGGAACAACGAATTTATTATTATTGTTATAGATGGGTGGACGAGGTCACAGCGCACCTGGTGTTAAGTGGTTACCGGAGCCCATAAACATTTACAACGTAAATGCGCCACCCACCTTGAGATAAGTTCTAAGGTCTCAAGTATAGTTATAACGGCTGCCCCACCCTATAAACCGAAACGTATTACTGCTTTACGGCAGAAATAGACAGGGTGGTGGTACCTACCCGTGCACACTCACAAGAGGTCTTACCACCACTAACAATAATCGACATCCTAGAAATTTACGCATACGCATAGATATTTCAAAAGATTTCTGTCGCAAAACTTTAGCAACTGGTCTTACTCTACGGCTGGTAGGACGTCTCGTAATTCCGCGCGGGTAGGTACCACCGCCCTGCCTATTTCTACCGTGAAGCAGTAATGCGTTTCGGCTTGAAGGGCGGGACAGCCTGCCGTTATACAGTAAAAACTGAGACTTAGAACTCATTTATCATCAGCGGTGGTATTTACATGGTTGAAGTCTATTGGCTCCAGTAACCAGTCAATACTAGATAGACCGTGAGCTTACCTAGTCAGGTCATAAGTATTGTCACACAGTAAAAACTTTTCTTTTAGAATGCTGGCCACAAAAAAGTTTATTGAATTCGAATTTCGAATTGTTCATGAAAATAAAAATGTATACTTTTAGAATTTTACTCATTTTTAAATATGGAGTGGACGCTTAAAGAAGACCGTGTTGCAGTTATTGCGTTGCATCGTTGCGGTTACGCGCCAATTCAAATTTTTAACATACTGAAAAATTTGAATATAACCAAAAGATTCGTTTATCGTACCATCAAACGATACAATGAAGACTCTAGTGTAGATGACAGGTCAAGAAGTGGTCGCCCTCGGTCTGTTAGGACTCCAGCAGTGATAAAAGCTGTGAAGGCGCGAATTCAAAGAAATCCCAAACGTAAGCAGAAACTGTTGGCCCTTCAGATGGGGTTAAGCAGAACCACGGTGAAAAGGGTGTTAAATGAAGACTTAGGGCTTCGGGCATATCGAAGAAAAACAGGACATCGTTTGAATGCTCGTCTAATGGACCTGAGACTGAAGAGATGCCGCGCTTTGTTGAAGCGGTACGCGGGAAAAAAATATCGGGAAATTCTTTTTTCGGATGAAAAAATTTTTACCGTAGAAGAGAGCTACAACAAACAAAATGATAAGGTGTACGCACACAGTAGTGAAGAAGCGAGCAACCGTATTCCGCGTGTCCAACGAGGTCATTTTCCATCCTCGCTCATGGTATGGTTGGGAGTTTCTTATTGGGGCTTAACAGAGGTACATTTTTGTGAGAAAGGTGTAAAAACGAATGCAGTTGTGTATCAAAATACAGTCCTGACGAACCTTGTGGAACCTGTTTCTCATACCATGTTCAATAACAGGCACTGGGTATTCCAACAAGATTCGGCGCCAGCTCATAGAGCGAAGAGCACACAAGACTGGCTGGCGGCGCGTGAAATCGACTTCATCCGGCACGAAGACTGGCCCTCCTCCAGTCCAGATTTGAATCCGTTAGATTACAAGATATGGCAACACTTGGAGGAAAAGGCGTGCTCAAAGCCTCATCCCAATTTGGAGTCACTCAAGACATCCTTGATTAAGGCAGCCGCCGATATTGACATGGACCTCGTTCGTGCTGCGATAGACGACTGGCCGCGCAGATTGAAGGCCTGTATTCAAAATCACGGAGGTCATTTTGAATAAACTTTAGTGTCATAAGAATCTATGTTTTGTTAAGTTCATTTTGGTATATGAATGGTTACATAATGAATAAACTTGTTTCAATTATTTTACATTAAACATGTGACAGAATTTATGACCTGACTAGGTATTAGCCATCTTAGCAATAAAAAAACCGACATCAACAAAATAAAATGAGTATATCAGTCAGAGTCAGCTGAATATGCATTATTAAGGATAACTCCAGGAGTACTGGTCACTTATTGATAACATTTAAATGGGATCACAGGATAATCAGCACTATCATCAAAATCAGTTCACCAGAAAATGTTTCGAAGTAAAACACTCAATAAAATACCGTCGAATTGAGAAGCTCCTCCTTTTTTTTAAGTCGGTCAAAAATACACGAAGATTTGGATGCCCTGGACTCTGGTACAAGGCTGCAGCAAATTCAAAATACGATAATCTCAGCACGGATAAGATGGGAATGGATTAGGAATGGGCAGACTTTGAAAGCACAAATGTTTAACGGTGCTTTTAGGCACCACAAGCACCGGTCACCGTCCTCGTCGAACCCGTCGCCTGCGACTAAGGGCTCGATGAGCGAATTAATCCATAGACACAGCCCACTGAGTTTCTCGCCGGATCTTCTCAGTGGGTCGCGTTTCCGATCCGGTGGTAGATTCTGCGAAGCACTGCTCTTGCTAGGATCATTGTTAGCAACACTCCGGTTTGAGGCCCGTAAGCTCACACACACGTTAGGGCGAAGGCTGAAATAGCCTCTCAAGGATATGAGCATAGGAAATGCTAATTGTCAATTAACCCCCCAGGTCTCACCTACTGGATATTCGGTTACGGGCTCTCATTCGGCCAGAGCTCCTACTCCAATCCGTTCGTTGGTACTGGAGACTTCCTACTTGACCCTCCAGTGGGAGACGCGCTGATGGGTCCAGTGTTCGCTTCGTTTCTCTTCCAGCTGTCCTTCGCCACCACTGCGACTACTATTGTCAGTGGCGCGATGGCTGAACGGTAAGTAGGATAAATCGCGAGCAACTCCGAGACGTTACTGTCAGTGTTAATGTTACGTTACGAATTAAGCAACGGAAACTATTTACGTTTGCAAAGACCACAACGTGATTTCAATGTATTTGTATATTCTGATGCTCCCAAAAGCTTTTATTGTTTTTAGAATATATTTTTTTGTTTGGATAGATGGGTCAACCAGCTGGTGTTAAGCACACCTGGTGTTAAATGGTTACTGCAGCCCATAGACATCTACAAGGTAAATGCGCGACCCATCTTGAGATATAAGTTCTAAGGTCTCAAGTATAGTTACAACGGCTGCCCCACCCTTCAAACGGAAACGCTTTACTGCTTCACGGCAAAAATAGGGGGGGTGGTGGTACCTACCCGTGCGGTCTCACAAGAGGTCCTACCAGCAGTAAAGCAACAAAAAACCCGACATCAACAAAATAAAATGAGTATATCAGTCAGAGTCAGCTGAATATGGATTATTAAGGATAACTCCAAAAGTACTGATCACTTATTGATAACATTTAAACGGTATCACAGGAGAATCAGCACTATCATTAAAACCAATTCACCTAGACAGTGTTTCGAAGTAAAACACACAATAAAATACCGTGGAATTGAGAAGTTCCTACTACCCGCGCGGACTCACAAGAGATCCTACCACGTATTAATATATAGATTATCGTCTGCAGGTGTAACTTCAAAGCGTACTGCGTTTTCTCGTTTCTGAATACGATCGTATACTGCGTCCCAGCCGGCTGGGTGTGGGGCTCGCATGGCTTCCTCAACCAGCTCGGTGCTGTGGACATCGCCGGCTCCGGACCTGTGCACCTTGTGGGTGAGTACTGAAGACTACGTCATTTCGGAGCCGCCCGATCCACTAACGGTGCTTTTAGGTACCACAAGCACCGGTCATCAGTCTCGTCGAAACCGTCGCTTGCGACGAAGGGCACGTCGAGTAAATTAACCCACAGACACAGCCCGCTGAGTTTCTCGCCGGATCTTCTTAGTCGCGTTTCCGATCCGGTGGTAGATTCTGCGAAGCACGGCTCTTGCAAAGGTTCGTGTTAGCAACGTCGTCAGGTTTGAGCCCCGTGAGCTCACCTACTAGTTAAGATTACTCTGAAATAGCCTCTCAAGGCTATCATCAGCTTTGGTAGGAAAAAAATAATAATCTGAAGACGTATAACACAATTTGGTAGGCAGCGGCTTGGCTCTGCCCCTGGCATTGCTGAAGTCCATGGGTGAAGGTAACCACTCACCATCAGGTGGGCCGTATGCTCGTCTGCCTACAAGGGCAATAAAAAAAAAACTTCAACCAGTTAGTATCAATGTTCAACTTCAACCATATGGTAATTGATTCTGTTTTTGTCAGAACGCTACACGTTAGCTAAAGAGATTGCTTTTATTAAGGCAGATAGGCAGACTAACTGATGTTAAGCGTTGGAATTTCATAGGAGAGAGACTGAACCAACATTAATACTGAAACGCATTGCTTCATGACAGATTGGATTTTTTTAATTGCTTAGTTGGGTGGACGAGCTCACAGCCTACCTGGTGTTAAGTGGTTACCGGAGTCCATAGACATCTACAACGTAAATACTGCCACCCACCTTGAGACAGGAGTTCTAAGGTCTCACTTTTAACAGCACAACTGCTGCGCCGCCCTTCAAACCGAAACGCATTACTGCTTCACGACTGAAATAAGCAGGGTGGTGGTACCTACCCGCACGAACTCACAAGACGACCTACCACCAGTATACATTGCAGAATTGCGAGCTTCCAGTTTTTTCCAAACCACCTATAGATAAAATCATGAGGTTTGCGTATAAAAGAATAAGAGGAAGCTACACGTTTCTTCTAATCAACACACTAATGATAACAGATTATTACAATTATAATCCACTGACAAAAAACGTAACACGTGTATTGTTTAGCTAATTGACAGTGTCAATTGTGATTAGCCAAAGCATTAGTTAAGAAGAACAGATCCTAACTTTATCAATCGGAACAAAAACAGGGGGATCGTCAGCGTTTGCGTCAGCTTTGATGCTGGGACCGAGACTGGGCAGGTATGCCCGGGGCACGGACCCTTTACCCCTCGGCAACCCGGTCAACGCCGCCATGGGAACATTCGTGCTTTGGTGGGGATGGTTGGCTTTCAATTCCGGCAGCACATATGGGGTGAGTTCAAAAGGCAGGAGTTCTTGTGACTCTTTTTTTTTCATTGCTTAGATGGGTGGACGAGCTCACAGCTCACCTGGTGTTAAGTGGTTACTGAAGCCCATAGATATCTACAACGTAAATGCGCCACCCCTCTTGAGATATAGGTTCTAATATCTCAGTATAGTTACAACGGCTTCCCTAACCTTCAGACCGAAACTCATTACTAAAAAAGGCATTTAGTATTCTTAAAACGGTCATGCGGTTATGGTCAGAGTCGACTCTATCTTCCGCCTGCTGATCAGAAGAAACTCTTAGTTTGAACTGGGTATTTCCTACCCTCCTTTTTTTTTCTTTTTTTTTTTTTCTTTCCTACCCTCCTACTACTAAGCTTTTTTTTATGACTGAAGGATTACTGGTGGCCCGGAGGCCTTTCCAGTTTCACCAGAACAGGTGGGCGAGCAAAGGCTCAGCCAGGAGGGTGGGATTTTCTAACAACTACCCGAGCGCCTCGGAAGGAGACCTAACAGCTCAAGAGAAACTCAGCGAGCTGATTCATGGGTTAGGTTGCACGGCGAACTCTTTGTCGAGTTCGACGAGTACGGTTACCGGGGTCCCTAAGCCTGCTCCTAGTGTTAGAGCTGAAGGCGTCTAATGCAAAGGTTATTGGATCTGATGGATCCGTAAGGACGTGACTACTAAGCTTTTGGCTTACGTGAAACTTCGAAAAAAAAAAACGTCATTGATTTAGACGACACGCTATCCCAAGGTCAGTCCGATTGCGATTCCAAATTCGCAAACCATCAATCAACCTGGTGTTACTTATGCGATTTTCAATTTAATATAATATAAGTTTTAAATTCCATAAACGTAGTTCGTGCTTTGACAATAAATTTATGGCTGCCTCAGATTAAGCTGCGCACTAGCACTTAGAATATGAAGTTGGATTTATTGGAATTTTGGTAGACAAAAATACGTGCAACGGTGTTCGAATCCCGCAGGCGGGTACCAATTTTTCTAATGAAATATACGTACTTAACAAATGTTCACGTTTGACTTTCGCGGTGAAAGAATAACATCGTGTAATAAAAATCAAACCCACAAAATTAAAATTTGCGTAATTACTGGTGGGTAGGACCGCTTGTGAGTCCGCGCGGGTAGGTATTATACCGCCGCCTGCCTATTTCTGCGTGAAGCACTAATGCGTTTCGGTTTGAAGGGCGGGGCAGCCGTTGTAACTATACTTGAGACCTTAGAACTTATATCTCAAGGTGGGTGGCGCATTTATGTTATAGATGTCTATGGGCTCCAGTAGCCACAAAACTCCAGGTGGGCTGTGAGCTCGTCCACCAATCAAAGCAATGAAAAAAGTGTCTTTTAACAGCACCAAATCGTGGACTAAATGATAAGACGTCCGGTGCACTCGTACTGAGCGATGCAACAGTGTCGGTGTTCGAATCCCGCAAACAGATTCTGAATATTAATAATAAAATACTTAAAAGTACATATACATATTCACGAATGACTTCCACGGTGAAAGAATAAAATCGTGTAGTAAAAATCAAACCCAGGGATTTTTTTTTTATTTTGCTTAATCACTGGTCAAGTCCTGCGGTAACCGTACCGTGCAACCTAACTTAAACATCAGCCCGCTGAGTTTCTCGCCGGATCTTCTCAGCGCGTCGCGATTCAGATCCGGTAGATTCATTCGCGAAGCAGCTGCTCTTGAGTTGTTAGGGGTCCTTTGGAGGCGCTCGGGCAGCTGTTAACAAATCCCACCCCTCCTGGCTGAGCCTTTTCTCGCCTACCTGTCCTGGTGAAGCTGCAAAGGCCTCCGGACTACAAGTAATCCCTCAATCCAAAAAAAAACCCGCATTGGCAGATACCAGATATATGTAAATCAGGTATTATTAGTTGAAATTGCTTTTGACAAAGCAAAACGAATGGACGTCACGTGTTTGTCTCAACAGATAATAAATTTCACGATGGAGGTCACGCGAGGCGTACGACTGAGCCAGTGAGTAAGGGACGTATTAGGTTGGATGAAACTTTGTTAAATTTTCGCGTTTCAATTTAGAAATATTTTTAAAAAGCTTATACGGGAAAAATTTATTCGATTTGTTTATTTATTTTTAACAACAAATTCGAGGTTCTAAAGATTTCTGCAATATAGAATCACGGGATGCAAATTTAGGAAGTTAACCTTAAAATAGAACGCTTTATTTCCCGCCAAAACAGAAATGTCAAAAACACACAAAATGTTTCATTTCGATTTTTATCGATTATTTAGTATTCAAGTACATCCCAGTACACAACTGAATGGATAATGTGAATCTACTTACAGAGTCAATTAGTTTGAAAACGAATTGTTCAGAATACATTGTCCATTCGTACTTAAATGATTTCAATGCGGCCATTTTGTCGACCAGACTATTAGATATTAAGTAAAATGGCCGGCAATTTGTAACGTAATTGTTTTTTTTAAACTGCACGTCACTAACCACAATGGTTTGTTTTAGATACAATGTTATTTTACTTCCTTCTTGTAGTTTAGTTTTATTGAAGCGACACGAATTGGCCATTAAATTTGATAAGCTAGTGGTTCGTTGATTTTGAAGATAAAGATAAATATGCCTTTATTAACAACCTTAATTCATATTTAGGTACATACTATTCTTTTTTTTTCTTTTAATTTGACATCGGCTAAGATTGTTTTGCTTTCGCATAGGCCTCCCCCAAATCCTGCCATAAGCTCCGGTCGTGGCATTTCCTCTTCCACGTAGAGCCTGCAACGGCTTTTATATCGTCTACCCACCTTTGGAACGGTCGTCCTTTTAATCTTTTCCCCTCTCGAGGGTACCATTCAGTTACTAATTTAGCCCATTTTTCTGTTTTGCTTATTATTAAATGACCTATCCATTTCCACTTTAATTTTTCAATTGTGTATGATACATCCGCTACTTTTTTTTGAAGATACGACTGAATTATTAGATAACGTATTACAGGCGTTCACGAAGTCAAAAATGGAATGAAGTACTAGCGTAGTTCATGTCATTTTACGGGCATTGTCATTATGTTAATTGACAGCTAGTTCCCTCGACGTCACTGTCAATGTCTCGAATAAATTGACGTTTTAATCGTGCCTGTAATGCAAACGATATTAGCTTATACTGACTCGGTGACGCAGTAGTTATCGGCCCTGACTGTTGAGCCAAGGGTCGTGGGTTCGAATCCCACATCGGACAAACGTCCTAGCTCATTTTATCCTTTCCCTCTCTGCACAATCGACAAGTTTGCGAGACGTTGTCTATTTTCTCACTCTAACTCTTCCTAAATTGTATCTTTTCTCTCTAGCCGAAACGAATCTGTCGCGAGTTAAATTTTATTCTCAACACGCATAAAGAAGTTTCACTTCAAAAAGCTCCTGACTGTTTTGTTCTTTATCTCAAATACAGCCTATATCATTAAGTGCATTATGGTCTACATTGCATTGTGTAGGTGAGCGG
Organism: Bombyx mandarina; assembly: GCF_003987935.1. The sequence continues at coordinate 1,489,499 of NW_021011502.1, forward strand.
TGCCAAGTGGCAGTACGCAGCGAGAGCGGCCGTCATGACCATGATGGGTTCTTTTGGTGGTGGATGCTTCGGTCTACTGTAAGTTATTTGTCTTCATAAAAACATTTTAACAGTAACAGACTGTCAAAGGTTTCGTCTCTTGAAAAAATGTAGTTAAAATAAATACAGTTCCTGAAAACGTGACGTTGGTATTTTAAACTTTAAAGTATGCGCTTTGAGGCTTCACTACATAGTATAAAACAAAGTCGATTTCTCTGTCCCTATATCCCTATGTATGCTTAAATCTTTAAAACTACGCAACGGATTTTGATGCGGTTTTTTTTAATAGATAGAGTGATCGAAGAGGAAGGTTCATATGTATAATAACATCCATTAAATCGTGGAGAAATCAATAATAAATTAGTTTCCGAAACGAAGCGAGGGCGGGTCGCTAGTAAAGTATATTTTATATTAAAAAAAATGTGTGCGTGTACTAGTGTACACACGTAAGAAGTGAAACTTGTTTATGGCCTTATTTTTCGAAAAATGATCTACATGCAACTTTCTAGAAATTGGTTAAATAAAGTTAAATTAGATAAAGTTTAAACAAAAGGATTTTATTATCATAGACATGAATACAAAAAAGTTAAATTAGATAAAGTTTAAACAAAAGGATTTTATTATCATAGACAT